>SJYV01031328.1:0-61492 GCA_006410875.1 Neotragus pygmaeus | reverse complement strand
CCAGTCCATCCTAAAGGAGATCAGTCCTGAATATTCATTGGAAGGACTGATACTGAAGCTGAAGCTCCAGAGATCAGTGAGGGCACCTGCTTGAATGCTGGGCTGGGAAGCTACCGGAAGCCAAACAAAATACCTCTTGAGAAGATTCAAATCAGAATGCCTGCAGGACACAGGGGACCAAGAATAGTGCCTGGTCCATCTGCCAGACTGGAAAAACTCAAAGATTCACAGAACATTCCCTAGGGTATTTAGGAAGGTCTTGCCTCAGCAACAGGGAACAGTCTCTACAATGAAAATCACTCCAGGCCTGCTAAAAAAGGTAAAAACAAGACCTGAGAACATCAGTTTCCAAGGATTTTAACTGCACCCCAAAATAAAGCCCAAGAATATTTCTAGGAAAATATCAAACACCATTGTAAAGGTCACAATGTCTGGTATCTAATCACCTAACACCTACATTCAATTAGCCACTTATCATGGGATTAATCAAACAATCATAATTAACCCAGAACTGACACAAATGTTAAATGCACAGACAAGAACAGTAGCACAGCCACTAGATCTGAGTCCTACATACACAATTAAACTTTAGGTAGACATGCTGAAGATGTAAAAGGACTCCAATCAGACTCGAGGTATGAAAATTTGCATGAAGATGAAAAAGGTACACTGATGATGCGTTTAACACTATAATAAACAATTAAAAGAACTTATTGGGCAACTCAAACATGGACAATTTTATCAAAAACAATTTCATAATGAAACACTGATACGAGAACATAAAGTGCACTGTGAGCTGGGGACAAATACATGTGTGACTGAACTTCCAAAGTATAGCAGGCCAGAAGGATCAAAAGTAGTCAAAGAAATAATGCTATATATTTTCCAATCTGGTAAGAACTGTAACTCCAGAGATCTTACAATATGCTCCCTGATCACGAAAACAAAAGAAACATGAAGATAAGAATATCAGTGTAAGACATAAGCAAGTTGCTCAAAACAAATGAAAAAGAGGGAAAAGATTAAAATGACAGGACACAGAAACAGTGAAGTCACCAAAGATGTTGCTGGGCATTCTTGTCTCAGCTCTAATATGGTAAAGAGATGTCTAATCCTAGACTACTCAGTACCATAGTTTTGTATTTCTGTGCTATTGGCTGTGATTTCACTTTTTTAAAGGCCTTGCCCGCACTGTAGCAGTGCTGTCTAGTACTCCTGAGGGCTCCAGCCTGGGATGTGCATTGCAGAGAAAACAGATGGGTTAGGTCACCTCCACACAGGTATCAAATACACTGTTGGTCACGAGTTCAATGACACTGAATCAACAGAGTATATTAAATAAAGTGCTTTGAAGCAAAAAGAAACATAAAAAAGACTGCCTTTTTATCACTTAGTGAACATGTTGTGATCAGAGGTGCCCAGGAGTCTAATCCTGCATTTGCCTGAGAAGCAACTCTTCAGAGTTGGCTAATTCAGTGCTCAGAGTTGCTTCATAGAACATATCACCACAAAACCTGATGATTTTACCATGAGGGCAATAGGTAACTGGAGCACTTACTGAAAGTCAGATTGTCCTACCTTGGCCTGGCCAAGGATCCTACATCAGTGCCCTGGAAACACACTTTGCAACAGATCCGTATGCCAGGGTTTGTTGAGGAGTGCTCTGGGGAGGATTCACACCTGGAAGGGAGCAGCTGAGGCAGAATTGGGCAATAGGAGAGGCTTAGCAGTCATGGGGTTGCAACTCAGGTCTCAGCTGATCCTCAAGAAGCCCTTCCAAGCTGTCCTAAAAGGAGGCAAGGCGGCTGGGCCTTCACATTCCTGCTTGACAGACAGACATTTCACATGGGCTACCTGCTGCAAAAGGTGTCATCTTGAGTGAACTGAGTGCAGCGCTTCCAGCGAGGGAGCTATGACCGTATTCACAGATGCAGGAGAACACATGTGACTTAGCAGAAATGCCACACTTCACTACTGAGCTCCTGAGTCCTTTGGACATGATCCTAGGATCCTTGTCATTTGCAGACCTTGCTCACCATCTGGTGTGACAGGATTCACCCTGAAATGGGTGAATTCACACATTTCCTGGCCCACCCCTGGATATTACTCAAGCCATTTCTCCAAGAAGCCCTGGCTTCTGTGGGTAGAAAATCATTATTTCAAACCACAATTTGGGCATTAGAAACTCACATCGGTATGCCTCACTACTCCTTATGACTGGAAGCCTGCAGCATTTTCTGTTGGGTTTTGTGTCCTTGTCCTTTGAAGTCCAATATTTTTACTAGAACTCACTTCCTACCTGTCAATCTCTTCCTCTCCCTGTTACCTAGCGCTTTCAGAGGATGGTTCCATCCAGCCACCAAGCCCTGACCTAAGGGTCATCCTAATGACCACCTCTTCCCTCCCACCTGAGCCCCACCTCTTATTTCTGCCCAGAGCCTAGTTCCTAATCACAACAGAAAGTCCGTGTATATTTGCCAGAAAGGGAAAACGTGGCTGCCATTACACTGGAGGTTGCCGCTCTCGTTTCTGGGAGGCCATGCCTGACGTCTCTAGGACCCAGAGGCTGATGTTCAGCATCTGAGTTACTTCAGCTGAAATCCCTTGCCCACCACAGGGAGAACATTCTACTCTCAGCAAACGGATTGCACCCACACTGAGGCTGTAGCCTTCCCAGGCCTTGGGACTTCTCCTCCAGCAGGGGCTGGAACATCGGCTTCCCATGTGGGACTCCCCTTCTTGGACACGACAACCTGGGAAGGAAAAGGAGGGCAGAGCAATGAGCTGGGAGGCCCTGAGAGAAAGGAGTAAGGTGACAGAGGAGACCTCAGTATTCACTTTCCATTCACTCACTCACTCACCAAACAGTTCCTGAAATTGCTCCATCTGAAACCTGGAGCTGGAAGCGGGAAGGCACAGAGCCTCTTAAGCTTGGGCACAAAATGCCACCAAGAGGAAAGCACAGTAGGGAACCTGCCCAGGGCCACCAGTCAGGGGAGCCCAGGAGAAGCACATTTCACGGCCCAGGGTCGGCCACAGGAGACACTCTGGGGAGGACTCAGTGCTCGTACTGAGTCTCAGCCAATGTGGAGGCAGAGAACGGGAAACGAGGAGCCGTACTGACATTCTCGGCAACAGAACATCACTGGACAGAGCAGGAGAGCTTGTTCTGAAAGAAGGCTGCAGGTGAGAATGGCAGGGAACAGCCAGACCCAGGCCTCCAAGTCCACGCGACTTTCATTTCTGTAAATAACAGTACGAGGATGTAACTGTGTGTGCTCAGTCATGTCGGACTCTTTGCGACCCCATGGACTCTAGTTGCCAGGCTCCTCTGTCCATGGGATTTCCTAGGCAAGAATACTGGAGTGGGCTGCCATTTCCTACCCCAGGGGAATCTTCCCAACCCATGCTCTAACCTGCGGCTCCTGCACTGGCAGGCGGATTCTTTAGCAATGAGCCACCTGGGAAGCCCATGGTTCCTCTGAGGTCCACTTATACCTGGAAGCTTGAACACAGACCAAGGACGGATGGGTGGACAGGACCCAGAGCCTGGGAAAAGATCAGCATCCAGTCCAGGTGACCGTGGGACCCTAGGCCTGCTGATTGAGAAGCCACACGCACACACAGAGCCAGACCCTCCATCCTAACCCCTGAGAACTCAGCTCTTTGGGTCTCCTCCAGGCATGTCCCTTATGGGGCGGCACGAGAGGTGCAAGGCTGTGTGAGCACGTCACGCCCGCATTTCCGCCCACATCTCCGCCCTCCTGNTGGATGTGAGTCCGAGTGAACTCCGGGAGTTGGTGATGGACAGGGAGGCCTGGCGTGCTGCGATTCATGGGCTCACAAAGAGTCAGACACGACTGAGTGACTGAAATGAACTGGACTGAAGAATACTGGAGGGTAGTCTATCCCTTCTCCAGTGGATCTTCCCAACACAAGAATCGACCTGGGAGAGAAGCCTGCTGTAATTCCAGAAATCCAGAACCTCACAAACAATATGAAAAACAAGCCAAGTAATTTCTAGACTATGTACATTTAAAAAATCAAAGGTGTAATATTCACAATGTTGAATTAATTCATTCAATATTTTATTAATGGCTACTTAACACTTTTAACCTTGCATTAATCACTTTCTAAACCAGTCCTTGTGAAGAAAAGTATTAGCTTATTTCATTTGTTGCTTTATTTGGATATCAATGATATAGTTTCTCTTTCTGGTTTAAACACGGACTAAGTTGGGAGGAATTAAAAAAAAATGCTAATTCTCTCATTGTAAGAACTGAAGAGTCAACATCCAGGAGTTCAAACTGACACCATAGTAAGATTAGACACTGGCTCTTCAAATAAATAAGATGTTGCATGCAAAGCTTTCAGTGTATGGTAGGGATTCTATAAATAGTAGCTATTATAACTCTGCCAAAAAAATTTAATCCCAAGGCTCTCTTTATGTTGAGAGTTCTAACNTAGTAAGATTAGACACTGGCTCTTCAAATAAATAAGATGTTGCATGCAAAGCTTTCAGTGTATGGTAGGGATTCTATAAATAGTAGCTATTATAACTCTGCCAAAAAAATTTAATCCCAAGGCTCTCTTTATGTTGAGAGTTCTAACACATGTTCAAAAAAATCCATTTATAAAAACGAAAGGCTCAAAATTTTTTTCATTAACCTATCAAATATTTAAAGTAGGCTACACTTAAAAGTTGAAGCCATATGAGCTCATGAAAGCAGGAATTTCATGAATTAAACATAGTGAAAATTTTGAAAGAGTATCGATAACTGTACCCTATGCAATCAAGCAGAATTAAATGTGCATATTCCCTAAAACACAAATTAAAGTATGGCCTACAGAAAATTACACTGCATAAAGATTTGAGGTTAAGAGGACAAAAACGCTGACTTCCTCATGAAGATCCCTGAGGTACATTGCGGTTTTGGGTCATAACTGTGTGCCATTTGACTTCTATGAAAATGATGTTCCCTGATGTGATTTCACGGAATTGAGAGGCAGCCTATTATCTCAGAAGAAATAAGGCTTTATCTGGGAAAGGACTTCAATTTGAACTTCAACTCTAGCATTATTTTAGTTGTGCTGTGGATCCTGGGTAATTTAAATTTTCTTAACTTTTATTCTCCCATTAGTAAGCTGGAAATAAAAATACACACATTGTAAGATCTGCACAACAAAGGAAACTAAGCAAGGTGAAAAGACAGCCTTCAGTATAGGAGAAAATAATAGCAAATGAAGCAACTGACAAACAACTAATCTCAAAAATATACAAGCAACGTATGCANTGCCTACAAGAGGAGCACTAATGCCTAAAAGAGGCCCTGGACCCACTGCCTAAGACACCAGCAGACTTCCATCCAGGGACAGGCTCCTCACCTCCCACTTTCTAGACAAGTAATGCACACCATGAAAGGTCCCAGCTAAACAGGAAACTATTCTCTAAAAAGCACGATATATGCAGCCCCACAACCTTCAGAAGAGCAGAGCTTCACAACACATGAGAGACTCTCTAAGCATTTATTGAGTTGACATCAGAAACCTCCGCACTCCTTCATGTCTCAGTAGAACTTGGGGTGAGCCTGGATGTGGCCACTGGAGCACTGGGAAGGGGGTTCCAAGACTGAGCTGCCCCAGGAAGGCTTGTGTGGCAGAGGCTGGGCCCTCACAGATGGATCCACATTGGGAAGCAGGGGACCTTTGGCCAACCCAGAGAGCTGAGTCACATGCGGACATGGTGAGGCCTCACTGTCTCCCAACAATCACCATGTGCCCTGATACGATAACGTGTCAGATAATGCTGCTGCCAGNGATGGATCCACATTGGGAAGCAGGGGACCTTTGGCCAACCCAGAGAGCTGAGTCACATGTGGAAGTGGTGAGGCCTCACTGTCTCCCAACAATCACCATGTGCCCTGATACGATAACGTGTCAGATAATGCTGCTGCCAGGGATGAGGTGAAGATGGTCTCCGAGATGTGGGCGAAGCATCCTGAAGCATCGCCTGGCAGGTCACGGTCCATCCAGCCGGGATGTTTTCACCCATTCCTTCCCAGCAGACAAAGTGCAGCCATGGTGTAGCATGAATGAGGAAGGGTCCTGGAGGAGTGGGCTGGGAAACCTCCAGAGTTCATTGCTGCTGCCAACTCTCTGACATGTGGATCTCCACGGGGTCACTGGATCCCAAATGGGTTTGAGGAAACAGCATGGAACAGGAGTGAGAGGGAAGAGGCAGTGCGGGCATGAGACTCAGAAACAGGAGGCAGTATGGGCCAGGGTGATCACAGGGCCACCAGGATGCTCAGGGCCACCACCAGACACACCGGTAGGATAAAGAATCCTCCTGAATCCAGAATAGAAGCCTGACTCATCCTACCATAAACCCAGTCCGTGTAGAATCTAACATCTGTGTAAACTACAGGCACTTCTTTCAAACCACAGTGAACACCCCAGCTCACAATCCCCATCTGGATCCATGTGTCATTAAATTGACAGACCAGGGGACCCCCAGAATCTCCCTGGAGAAAAAAAAGAGACAAACAAACACAGGAATGAATAGGGATCATCACTGGAATGGGCTGATAGTTCGCAAGGTCCTAGGGAGATAGGCACTAAGGTCTTTCCTCAGGTACCCACCAGGCCCAGGTTTCCTTGAATGACATTTGAGAGCTCAAAACTTTCATATCATCTGAGAAATACTATTCCTTCCCAGGTGCTCAGGAACCTACAGGAGCTAAAGGCCAGTAAGCCCTTCTCTAAGAGGAAGAGACTGTGAATGCCCTGATCAAGATATGTGCAAATTCTCCTTCAGTGTCCCTAATCCTCCCCTGCCCCTGCCCCTCAAACCTCCCACCACCCAGCAACTAAAGGGGCATCCCCTGGCACTGTGAATAGCTTCTAGAGCCCTTCTCGGGCTCTAAGGCAAGAATCTATTCCACTGGTCAGTCCTGGACCTCCCCAGCTGTAACATTCTCTCACTATCATTCCAGCCAGGAGGCGCCAGAGTCCTCACCTCTACCCTGAAATCTCTCCTAGTCCCAGCTCCACACATTCAACTACAACCTCTTCCAGTGGTCCCTCTCTCCAAACACATCCAGACTTGCAAAACCCCCAGCTCACACACACACTGCTTGATGTTCCCCAATACTGTTCTGATGGCATACAGGCCTCCCTGGACAGGATCGAGAAACGCAGACAGCCTGCAGGCCACACATTCTGACTCCAGCCCCCTACTCTGGCCATACTGGCCTCCTCATTGCTCCAGACCGGAAACCCATTCCCTAAACACGGCCAGTGCGTCAGACCTTGAGCTGCGACTCACTGGTCCCTCTCCTACAGTGATGTTCTCCTCTTGCCAGGATCCAAACACTCATCCTCTGAGACCGGTCCCCTGTCCCCTGCTCAGGAAGCTGCTCAGGGCAGAGGGGAGGCTGTGGGCCCAGGGCTCCTACAGGCACTCCCAGGGGGACCCGGGACTTATGTCTCTGGAGGGCCCACATCTGTATAATAAGATGTATAATGTCTAGGTGGAGGGTTGTGAGCTGGGAGATGGAGGTAATGTGGGTGAATGCTCATACTGGCACAGGAAGTGATGAGAGAACTCAGTTACAGGAACTACGTGATTATCATCATCACCCCAACTTCACCACACCCGGCAGCACCCCCAGGATGGGAGGGCTGCTCCCTATTGGAGGAACAGGCCAGGCTTGCTAGAGGTGTCTTGAGGGGTTCCCCAGAAATCTCCTTAAGTAAAGGCTGAAAGAGGAGGTGGGAAATAACCCAGGCCCTGTCACTGGGGAATGAGGAAACTGCACAACCTCAATACAGAGGCGGCAAGGGACCCATCAACTCACCTTGCAGGGGCCTCCACTCTTTTCATGATAACCACAGATCATTCCTTTACGAACTACCTTGGGAAATGGATTTTCCTGTTGCTTGACCATCCTATTACATTTCTTGTAGTGAAGAATGACTTGCTCAGTCTCCTGAAGAGTGGGTACACGTGACGGCTCTACAGAGAGACATTCAGTAATAAGTGGATCTGCATGAGTAGAACATGACAGGGCCCCCCAGATCCCACGGTGGGTCTTGATCAGGGCATTCACACTCCTTCCCTCTTTGAGAAGGAAGGACAGTGGGTTCTGTCCCATTTGACACAGAAGGACCTGAGGCCATCTGCTGACATGGGGAGCAGAGGAGGTAAGAAGCAAAGCCAAGTCAGAAGGAGGAACCGATCAGGACACAAAGAGACAAGGCTTCTTACAAGGCCTGATACAAAAGCAAGTGTCGTCGCTCTGAGTATCCACAATAGCACTGCCAGGTGTCTGTATAGGGCAGGGTCACAGACTCTGGGTCAGGTAGTGCCCACAGGTTCCCTACAGCCTGCAGGCCAACCCCAGGGCATCTGACTTCCCCCCCTCAGATCCTGCCAACCAGTCTCACCAAATTGTAAAGTTCGGCCCCATCCAGTTGCCCAGCACATTGTCCCAGCTTTCACTTCAAAATCCTTTCCAGGAAGGCACACTGGCTGGATGTACGCAGAATAATTCACAGAGAAGGCCAGCAGAGCAAGGGCAATGTCATGCCTCATAGTGTGATAATTATAGTACTTATAGCAAATGATGTCTTGAACTGGAATGACCACTGCATTTTGGGAATTCGATTGTAACAATGTGTCTCCTAGGCGCACTGTATATTCCGCATAGCTGTGGGAAGACAACATGCCCCTCATAGAGATGCTGGAGGGGCTACACTCCCCTCCATCCCTTCCAGGTTCTTCCCCACCTGTTCTCATCTCCTACCAGCCATCAGCCTTTTCCTCCCTCTAAACCATATCCCCTCCTCATCCCTAACCACTGGAGTCAGTGATTCTCCGAGTGAGGTCCCAGGACCACAGAACAGCACCCGGGATCTTGGTAGAAATCCAAGATTCGTGTTTCACTCAGAGTGAATACAAACTCGGGGCTGTGACCTCATTTTAAGGTAAAGAATGGAAAGATCAGGTAGGGGCTCAGGTAGGGGGCAGGCCTGGCTCCTTCCTTGTCAGGCAGCCTGACCTGCAGCCCAAGCCCACCGCCCCAAAACTTACCCTCTTACACAGTGAGCTGCCGTCAGTACCCAACGTGGTGCAATGAGGGAGCCTCCGCATTTGTGGACATTGTTGATCTGCACGCTCACCTGCCAGGGCCACTTTCTCTCTGGGGATGGCACTCTACCACCTATCCGCATAATCCGATGGCCACATGTTCCTGGGCTCCGTACAAAGGACTGGAGGTGACGCTGCTGCCTCCCTCCTAATACCCCACCACGCCCACCACGGCCGCCTCCCCCGCCCCCACTACTACCAGCGCCTCCTCTAACATCGGCGACACCATGCTCACCGCGCTTCGGGGCAGAGCCAGGTTCCGCCAGGACAGCCTGACCCTTCAGCACCCCGTCACCCAGGCAGGATGCCTCAGGGGATTCCAGGCAGGCCTATGCCGTCCTGCACAGATGCGGTACCTTGAGGAGGCAGCGGTTCAAAAGCCGGAGTCTGTGCAAGTTTCAGAGTCTCTCCCACTGCAGTTATGGAAGGCACAGGCGATCCAGTGTGTGCTGCAACAGTCACGGTTGTCGGGTATCCTGAAGTTGAGGGGGTCCCCTGCAATGTGGGGCTCGTCGTAGAAGCCTCCTTGGGTCCATCACCCTCACCTGGGGTAGATGAAAGGACAATGGGAAGAGGAGCCGACCAGAATGCACCCCAAACATCACTGGGCTCTTGGCATGGCACCCTGCTCACCCTCAAACCCAATCTCCCATCCCCACAACCCACTCGCCAAATCCCATGACCCACCCCCACCCCCAGACGAGGAACCCAAGACCAGTCTCCTCTCATTCCTGCCCGCCCGGGTCTCACTGAGAAGAGGCTGAAAGACAAGGAGCCAGACCACGAGGCCCAGGGAGCCGCCGCCNTCCCCACAACCCACTCGCCAAATCCCATGACCCACCCCCACCCCCAGACGAGGAACCCAAGACCAGTCTCCTCTCATTCCTGCCCGCCCGGGTCTCACTGAGAAGAGGCTGAAAGACAAGGAGCCAGACCACGAGGCCCAGGGAGCCGCCGCCACAGCGGGGATCACCTGGGGCCGCCATGGGCACTTCTGCTCGCCTCTGCGCTGTGCAGCGCCCCCTCGCGGAGGTTCTGCGCCTGCCCTCCTGTTGGCGGGATCACACCTCGAGGCCCGGGACGAATCCCAAAGAGGCTCCTCCAAGATCTTCCCCTCCAGCTTATTCAACAAAGACCTATTCTAGCTCGTGTTCTTAAGACCCCCGAACATATAATTAAGTCCTTCGTCTTAGAGATAGTCTGGATTCTATCCCTCAGCGTGATATAACCACAGGAACCCTTTAAAAAAGAAAGAAAATAATTCAAACTAGGCTTTCATTAATATTAATATTTCACTTCAAATCTCTAATTATCAGACTGTATCCTGACTAATACAATAAACATAATCTGAGATTTAGTTCTTATTCTCAAAAAAAAAAAAAAAAGGAAAAAGGAAAGCAATCTGCCCAATGAATGATTTAAAGATTTTTTTTAAAAAGAAGAAGAAAGTATGGTAAACAGAAAACACAGGGGAAAACAGCAGTTTTGAGTCTGCATATAGTAGCATCTGCAATGCATGTGAATGAGTAAAAGATACTAAACAACAAAAGGACTTTCATATTGGAGGAAAACGCAAGGACCAGAAATAGGCTCTCTGAAGAGACAAATTTATACAAAGAGATACAGACACGTGGAAAATAAAGGAATAGAAAGGGAAATGCCAGCTCACTGGTGCAAAAAAAAAAAAAGCTAGGAGTAACAATTTGGTTATTAGATGAAGCATTTCAGGCAAAGGTCGTATAAGGGACAATGGGAATTACAGTAAGAGCAAGACATGAAGAAGGGTGCAACGACAAGCCTTTAAAAGGTAAAGCAAATGAGACAAACTTATGGGAACTGGGGCTTCTTATATACTACTCCTGGGAAGCTGACAACTTACACAGGCAAAATGTAGCAAATATATAGACTATTTGACTCTCACAACTCATCACCTAGACCTAACTGCACTATGATGAATTTTACAACTACCAACAAAGAACACTCACTCTTACTGAACACAGAGAGCACTTTCAGAATCAAGGCCCTCAAGAAAATCTATAATCTCAAGGAACCAATGTGTTGATTCTGTTCATGAGGCATACATCAACAACATGAAAATCAACTTGAAAAAAGAACAAAAATCTTCCTGAAACAAAGCCAAAACTCTAGATAATGATCCTCTTTTAAAAATTAGGAAATTTTTTTTTTTTAATTAGGAAATCATAAGGGAAATTTGACATTTTGGGGATCAACACCAAGGAAAGCATTACCTATGAAATTGCATGTGATACAGCCATAGTAGTCCCAGAAAGGAATTTATAGCCATGACTATAGCAGAAAACAAAGACAACTGATAACAAATGAGCTAACTCAACTAAAAATGGGGAAAAAAACCACAGAGTAAACTCAATGAGAAAGTTTGGGAGAAAGGAGGAAATAATGAAAAACAGGAACAGGAAAAAAATAAGATAGAGAAAAATTATAGAGAGGATTGACACGATCTGAACTCTGTTCTTTGAAAAGCTTAATAAGAGACAACATTTTAGAAAACAAGAGAAAAAAACATATTACAAAATGAAAAAAGGGAAGCAACTTAAACATATGTTTCATCCTTAAAGAATACTACTAAATGCCTCTGTGAATTCTCCTAGAATTGGAGAATTGGCCAAGAGAGACCAATAGGCATTGCCCTTCCTGCCTCAAAAAGCCAAACAATGACAAAAATATGAAACAACACTTTTCAAGACATTGGACACCAGGCCACAAAGGACAGACTGCTGATTGAGTGAGTGAGCCTGAGGCAGGACTGCAGGGGGACAGTGGGGAGAGTTTCAAAGGAATTTAACGCACCCCAAAATAAAGCCCAGGAATATTTTGGGAAAATATGAAAATATGAGACACCAAGTAAAGGTCACAATGTCTGGTATCTAATCACCTAATACCACTCAAAGAACAAGAAAATACAACCCACCAAGGCCACAGTCAATCAATCACAACAAACCCAGAACTGACACAAACGTTAAATGCACAGGCAAGAACAGTAAAGCGGCCACTCGGACTGAGTCCTACATACACACTCAAACATTAGGTACACGTGCTAAAGATTAAAAGGACTCCAATTAGACTCTAAATATCAAACCCTGCATGTGTGAGATGAAAAACATACACTATGATGGGATTAACACCATAATAAACATCTAGAAGAAGCCATTAATGAACTCAAAGGCATGACAATTAAAAAAAAATCACAAATGAAACACCAGTAGGAAAGCATAAAAAAACAGAGCACAGTGAGCTGGGGACTAATATATGGGTCACGGAACTTCCAAAGTGTTTCGAGAAACAAAAATATTGTAAGAAAAAATAGCAAATACTCTCCAGATATGATAAAAGCTGTAACTCCAGGGATCTAAAAAGCTCAATGAGCATCAAACAAAAGAAACAAGAAGATCAAAGCACAATATCAGAAAATTTCTCAAAACAAAAAAATAAGAGGAAAAAAATGAAAATGACTTCTACTGTAGTTAGAAGTAATGTTCTTAGTTGAAGTCACTGAAGGTGTTGGTGTTTCTTGATTCAGCTCTCATATTATAAACAGATGTCTTACTCCGAGTCTACTCAGTGTCATATTTTTGCATTTCTATGTATTGGCTGGTGATTTCACTCTTTTAAAAGGCTCCACCTTTTTTGAGCACTATCTAGCACTCCTGAGGGCTCCAGCCTGGGATGTGCATTGCAGAGAAAACAGATGGGTTAGGTCACCTCCACACAGGTATCAACTACACTGCTGCTGGCCACGAGTTCAATGACACTGAATCAACAGAGTGTATTAAATAAAGTGCTTTGAAGCAAAAAGAAACATAAAAAAGACTGCCTTTTTATCACTTAGTGAACATGTTGTGATCAGAGGTGCCCAGGAGTCTAATCCTGCATTTGCCTGAGAAGCAACTCTTCAGAGTTGGCTAATTCAGTGCTCAGAGTTGCTTCATAGAACATATCACCACAAAACCTGATGATTTTACCATGAGGGCAATAGGTAACTGGAGCACTTACTGAAAGTCAGATTGTCCTACCTTGGCCTGGCCAAGGATCCTACATCAGTGCCCTGGAAACACACTTTGCAACAGATCCGTATGCCAGGGTTTGTTGAGGAGTGCTCTGGGGAGGATTCACACCTGGAAGGGAGCAGCTGAGGCAGAACTGGGCAATAGGAGAGGCTTAGCAGTCATGGGGTTGCAACTCAGGTCTCAGCTGATCCTCAAGAAGCCCTTCCAAGCTGTCCTAAAAGGAGGCAAGGCGGCTGGGCCTTCACATTCCTGCTTGACAGACAGACATTTCACATGGGCTACCTGCTGCAAAAGGTGTCATCTTGAGTGAACTGAGTGCAGCGCTTCCAGCGAGGGAGCTATGACCGTATTCACAGATGCAGGAGAACACATGTGACTTAGCAGAAATGCCACACTTCACTACTGAGCTCCTGAGTCCTTTGGACATGATCCTAGGATCCTTGTCATTTGCAGACCTTGCTCACCATCTGGTGTGACAGGATTCACCCTGAAATGGGTGAATTCACACATTTCCTGGCCCACCCCTGGATATTACTCAAGCCATTTCTCCAAGAAGCCCTGGCTTCTGTGGGTAGAAAATCATTATTTCAAACCACAATTTGGGCATTAGAAACTCACATCGGTATGCCTCACTACTCCTTATGACTGGAAGCCTGCAGCATTTTCTGTTGGGTTTTGTGTCCTTGTCCTTTGAAGTCCAATATTTTTACTAGAACTCACTTCCTACCTGTCAATCTCTTCCTCTCCCTGTTACCTAGCGCTTTCAGAGGATGGTTCCATCCAGCCACCAAGCCCTGACCTAAGGGTCATCCTAATGACCACCTCTTCCCTCCCACCTGAGCCCCACCTCTTATTTCTGCCCAGAGCCTAGTTCCTAATCACAACAGAAAGTCCGTGTATATTTGCCAGAAAGGGAAAACGTGGCTGCCATTACACTGGAGGTTGCCGCTCTCGTTTCTGGGAGGCCATGCCTGACGTCTCTAGGACCCAGAGGCTGATGTTCAGCATCTGAGTTACTTCAGCTGAAATCACCACAGGGAGAACATTCTACTCTCAGCAAACAGATTGCACCCACACTGAGGCTGTAGCCTTCCCAGGCCTTGGGACTTCTCCTCCAGCAGGGGCTGGAACATCGGCTTCCCATGTGGGACTCCCCTTCTTGGACACGACAACCTGGGAAGGAAAAGGAGGGCAGAGCAATGAGCTGGGAGGCCCTGAGAGAAAGGAGTAAGGTGACAGAGGAGACCTCAGTATTCACTTTCCATTCACTCACTCACTCACCAAACAGTTCCTGAAATTGCTCCATCTGAAGCCTGGAGCTGGAAGCGGGAAGGCACAGAGCCTCTTAAGCTTGGGCACAAAATGCCACCAAGAGGAAAGCACAGTAGGGAACCTGCCCAGGGCCACCAGTCAGGGGAGCCCAGGAGAAGCACATTTCACGGCCCAGGGTCGGCCACAGGAGACACTCTGGGGAGGACTCAGTGCTCGTACTGAGTCTCAGCCAATGTGGAGGCAGAGAACGGGAAACGAGGAGCCGTACTGACATTCTCGGCAACAGAACATCACTGGACAGAGCAGGAGAGCTTGTTCTGAAAGAAGGCTGCAGGTGAGAATGGCAGGGAACAGCCAGACACAGGCCTCCAAGTCCACGCGACTTTCATTTCTGTAAATAACAGTACGAGGATGTAACTGTGTGTGCTCAGTCATGTCGGACTCTTTGCGACCCCATGGACTCTAGTTGCCAGGCTCCTCTGTCCATGGGATTTCCTAGGCAAGAATACTGGAGTGGGCTGCCATTTCCTACCCCAGGGGAATCTTCCCAACCCATGCTCTAACCTGCGGCTCCTGCACTGGCAGGCGGATTCTTTAGCAATGAGCCACCTGGGAAGCCCATGGTTCCTCTGAGGTCCACTTATATCTGGAAGCTTGAACACAGACCAAGGACGGATGGGTGGACAGGACCCAGAGCCTGGGAAAAGATCAGCATCCAGTCCAGGTGACCGTGGGACCCTAGGCCTGCTGATTGAGAAGCCACACGCACACACAGAGCCAGACCCTCCATCCTAACCCCTGAGAACTCAGCTCTTTGGGTCTCCTCCAGGCATGTCCCTTATGGGGCGGCACGAGAGGTGCAAGGCTGTGTGAGCACGTCACGCCCGCATTTCCGCCCACATCTCCGCCCTCCTGCCTCCAGGCTCCCACGCAAACTCAGTTCCAACAGCCCCCGCTTGGAGCATGCTGACGCCTACAAGAGGAGCACTAATGCCTAAAAGAGGCCCTGGACCCACTGCCTAAGACACCAGCAGACTTCCATCCAGGGACAGGCTCCTCACCTCCCACTTTCTAGACAAGTAATGCACACCATGAAAGGTCCCAGCTAAACAGGAAACTATTCTCTAAAAAGCACGATATATGCAGCCCCACAACCTTCAGAAGAGCAGAGCTTCACAACACATGAGAGACTCTCTAAGCATTTATTGAGTTGACATCAGAAACCTCCGCACTCCTTCATGTCTCAGTAGAACTTGGGGTGAGCCTGGATGTGGCCACTGGAGCACTGGGAAGGGGGTTCCAAGACTGAGCTGCCCCAGGAGGGCTTGTGTGGCAGAGGCTGGGCCCTCACAGATGGATCCACATTGGGAAGCAGGGGACCTTTGGCCAACCCAGAGAGCTGAGTCACATGCGGACATGGTGAGGCCTCACTGTCTCCCAACAATCACCATGTGCCCTGATACGATAACGTGTCAGATAATGCTGCTGCCAGAGATGAGGTGAAGATGGTCTCCAAGATGTGGGCGAAGCATCCTGAAGCATCACCACAGGTCACTGTCCATCCAGCTGGGATTGTTTCAGCCACTCCTTCTCAGCAGGCAGAGCACAACCCAGGTTAGGTGTAGATGCAGTAGGCTCCTAGAGCAGCAGGCTGGGAAACTTTCAAGGGTTCTTGCTTCCATTTGTCAGTCACATGGACCTCCACACCGTCAGTGGATTTTAATGAAACTGAGGATAGGGCATTGAGTAGGAGTCAGAGGTCAGAGGTAGTGCTAGTCCAAGACTCAGAAACTGGAAGAAACGTGACCAGGGTGATCATGGGGTCAGCAGAATGTTCCAAGGCAGCACCAGACACAGAGTCAGGCTGAAGTAGCCCACTGAGTCTGTATGAGAGGCCTTACTCACTCTAGCAATGATCCAATCCTTGTAGAAACTCACTTCTGTATAAACTCCTGGATACCCTCTGCGACCACAGCCAATGCCCCAGCTCACAATCCCCACTTGGACCCATGAATTATTAAATTCACAGACCAGGGGACCCCCAGAATCTCCCTAGATAAAGAGAAAGAAACAAACACAGTTATGGAAGAGGGACAGCATCATACAGCCTTGTAGCCCTGCAAGGCACTGGGAAGACGGACGTGCATGGGGCTCCCCAGGCACCACAAGGGCTCCACCAGCCCTAGGTTTCCATGTGTATGAGATCTGAGACTTGATAACATTTACCCAAGTTGTGTATGTCGTCAGTAAAGTCTATACCAAAAACTGAATATTCTCAAAGAAAATGTATGTACTCTGAGATATTAATAATGAATAAAATCCTTACCTGTTTACATTGCCTGTCTCTTAGGAGAGGCTATAACACACGACTTGTATTATTGGTATTTCATGCCTGACTCTCCCCTCCTCCCCTGTCTCCCTCAAGGCAGCATCAGGTCCTCTCTCCTGAAGCATCAGGTCAGACCAGCCCAGCAGAGCCTTGGTGGCTTGTCCCCTTAAACCCTCAACTTGAAGACAGGTGACAGAGGCACTGCCAAACCGTGTAGGCCCTACTGCCTGTGGATGAGGAACATCTGGGAGGACAGCCAAAATGCAAAGGCAGCAAAGGGCCCATGAACTCACCTGGCAGGCATCCTTTCCTCTGGAGCTAGTAGCACAGACAGCCCCCTCCTTGACCACATCAAAATGACTTTCCAACTTTTCGCTGAGCACCTCATTACAAGTCTCATAGCGAAGAATGTTTAGCTTAGCCTCCTGAAGCTCTTCTGGAGAATCTTCTGATTCGTCTGTAGAGAGAATTTGGAGTAGTTTAGATCTGCCTAGTGGGACAAGACAGGTGCTCCCGGTACCCCCTCTGGATCTCAATACAATGTGTTCACATACAGACACCCTCTCAGGGGCAGTGGATATTGTTCCCATTTGACACTACAGGACATGAGGCCCAGAGCTGATATGGTGAGAGGAGTGGTAAGAATCAAAACCAAGACAGGTAGAGAAGAACTAATAGAGGCACCCTGAGAAATCAAAACTAAATATCTGGCACTCTGAGCATCATTAGTAATAGCAACAGGTGTCCTGTCCATCAGTATTTTTAGTTTAGAGCAGGATCAGACTCTCAAGACACATAGTGCCCCAAAAGTACCAAATCCACACTCTCCCCAGGGATAGAAGTCTCTACAGTTTCTTCCAGAGGCATTCAATGGCCTCTTCTCAGTCACAGGAAGCTCCCTGTTCACCAAGACCAGTACTTCCAGTTGGGACATCTCAGATTAGCAGACAGATCAACATCCCCTGAGTTTAATAATCCACCCTGGAGAGAACCCACTGTGCTTGTCTCTCAAGACCCCAGCTCCTGACATACTAACCAAAATTTGTAACACCATCAAATCACTCCCACCAGCATCTTTACCACCCTCCTCTCTTACCTACTTGCTAGAAAATTGCCTCCCTGTCTCTCAGGAAATGGCAACCCACTCCAGTATTCTTACCTGGAGAATTCCATGGACAGAGGAGCCTGGCAAGCTACAGTCCATGGGGTCGCAAAGAGTCAGACATGACTGAGTGATTTAGCATAACATGTCTCTCCCTTTAGTTTGGAGGCCCACACCTGGGCACCAGGCAGCCCCTTCCCTAGCCCAAGTTTGCTGCCATCTTGCTTCACAGTCTCACCTTCTTCCTTTAGTTTTCCCCATCCAGTCACCCAGCACTCTGTACCAGCTTGGACCATGAAAGCCTTTTCAGGGAGGCACACGGGTTGGATGCTCTCAGAGAAATTCACAGGGAAGGCGAGCAGAGCAAGGGCAATGTCATTTTCGATTATTCCGACAGGATTAAAATATTTGTGGATAACGATGTCTTGGACTGGGACCGTGACTGCCACTGTGGAGGTATGCTGCAACTGCTTGTCTCCCATCTTCACTGTGTATTCCACATGGCTGCAGAAAGATCCTGGAAGCTCTACACTCCCCTTCCACATCTTCTAGGCTCCCAGCCTCGTCCTATCTCCAAAGCTGCTCATCAGTCACCTCCCTCCCTCCAGACCACATCCCTTCCCAGACCCCTGAACCAGCAGTTCTCAAAGTTTGGTCCCCAGATGAGTAGCATTGACATCATATGGGGGCTTGGTAGAAACACAAATTCTCAGGTCCCACTCCTGACCTACTGAATCAGAAACTCTGGGGTTGGAGACACACAGTTATTGTTTTAACAAGTTCTGTGGGTGTACCCGTGCTCATTAAAGTCTGAAACCCCTGAAAGTAAAGCCAAATTGACCAGCTACAGTCCATTCCCCTTAAACATTTCCTCTTGCAAGTCTTTGTGCAAATATTGTTTCCCAACTGGCATCTCTCCCCACTTCTTGCCACTTGACTTGAAGGCTAATCCGCACAGGCTTTCAAAAAAAAAAGTAGCTTTGAACCTGATTTGGGGTTTTGACTTTCCAGCTTATCAAGGGCCTAACATTACCTACCTCTGACTATAGCCTGAAGAGTTATAGTCAGGGACTGTGACCCTTGGTTTCAGACGAGGAAGAGGAACCTCAGGAAGCGGTTAGGACTGGCTCCAGGCCACACAGCCTGACCTGAAGCCAAAAGCCCAGAGCCCCCAAAACTCACCCAAATATGCAATGGGCCGCGGTCAACACCCACCGACTGGCAATGAGGGAGCCTCCGCATATGTGTTTTTGATTGACCTGCAGGCTGACCTGCCACGGCCACTTCTTCTCTGCGGCCGGGTTTCCACCAACTATCCTCGAAGTTCGACGGCCACACGCTACAGCAGGTCAATGAAGGGAGAGGACTGAAAGTAAAGCCACTGACACCACCACCACTAGAGCCTGATGAGCCTCAGAAGTCTCAGAACCCTCAGAACAATGCCATGTCCCCTCTGAGCCCCAGGCCAGGTCTGTATTCCCCTAAGACTCCTCAGAAAATGGCCATATCCTCTCAGATCTCAGGGGCAGCGTTGGGTCTGCTCAGATGGCCCAGGGAAAACTTGTGCCCCCTGAGAGTCTCCTACCCCAGGGCAGGGGCACCTGCCCCTCACACCAGGCTAGTTCTCTGCCACAGGGCTTGGCCAGGAAGCATCACCTGAAGGCAAGAGGGGTTTCGGGGTCTCTCCTGGTGCCTGTGAGGGTGTCATAGCCTTGTATGAATCAGAGTCATTTAAGGTAAACGCCACCAAATTGGGGGCTACCAAAGTCATGCGGGATTCAGGGGTCCCGGAAGTTCCCGGGGCTCCTGGAGGAGGCAGCTTCCAACGGCGTGCTCCTGGGTCCTCGCGACCACCCCACAAGGTAGGTGGAGAGGGTGACGGCAGAGCTGCCCTGCCCTGCGCCCCCTCCCCGCCCACCACGGCCTCACTGAGCCAAGGTTGAAGGGCCAGGAGCCAGACCAGGAGGCCCAGGGAGCCGCTGTCGCTCTGGGGGACACCGGGAGACGCCATGGCACCTCCGCTGGTCGCCTCCAGGCTCTGCGGCGCCCCCTCGCGGCAGCTGCACGCCTGCCCTCCTGATGGTGGGGAAACAGGGCTCCGCGGAGGGAAACCCGTCCCGCCCCGCCCCCACCTGTGGGGTCATCAGTGGGGCGGGGCCTGGGCTAGGCCGCGCCACAGAGCTGTGACTCGGGCGAGTCCTTTCTCTTACCTGGCTCTGAGCAGACTCATTAATGAGTGACTCCCAGATGCCTGCCATCCCCTGGCCAAGGTCCCTGGCCACAGAGTGACAGCCATGCCACGGCCGCACAGAGATGCGTCCATCACTCCCTGCAGGGCTGGATTAGGCCTTTCCTGGCATTTCCCTCCCCTTCTTGTTGGCAGTAAAAATTTAAATTCCTCAATATAAACTCTGCACTGAACGTTAGCAACACTGAGTTCGGCATGATACTGATATCTTTTTAAAGATCAACATCCACATTTAAGAAACCATTGGTAAAATGCAACTTAAAATCACAGTGAGATATCACTACACATCTAATGGACTGGCTAAACCTTGAAAATTGTGACAACACCAAATACTGACACAGATGCAGATATGCTGGACCACTCATACACCATGGTAGGAATGTAAAATATTATAGCCACTTTGGGAAACAGATCGGCAGTTTCTTATAAAACAGAATGTGCAATTACCATATGACTCAGTAATTGCACTCCTGGGCATTTATCCCAGTGAAATAAAGATTTACGTACACACTCATATAGGCACAAACACACGAATACTTTGACAAATGTTTATAGTGGCTAAATTCATGGTAGCCAACATCTGGAAACAACCTTGTAATAGACAGAACGATGGCTTCCCAGAGAAATTCCCGTTCTAATCACTGGAATTTGTGAGTATATTACCTTACATGGCAAAAATAATGTGATAAAATTTAAAAGTCTTGAGAAAAGATTAACCTAGATTGCATACATAAAAGTGGCCACAATGCTTTGCAGTTCCTCCTGTCAAGAGACAAAATCAGGGGCTTCCTCAGTGACTCGGTTGTAAAGAGTCTGCCTGCCAATGCAGGAGACATGGGATTGATCCCTGATCTGGTAAGATCTCGCATGACGTGAGTAACCAAGATGTGTGTCTCAACTACCGAGTCTGTGCTCTGGAGCCTGGAAGCTGCAGCTACTGAGCCCACATGCCACAACTACTAAAGTCTGCGAGTTATAGAGCCCACGCTCTGCAATCAGAGAAGCCGCCGCAATGAAAAACCTATGCAATGGGACTAGAGAGTAGCTCCTGCTTGCCACAGCTAGAGAAAAGCCCGCACGGCAACGGAGACTGCACAGACAGCCGGAAAAGAAATAAACTAATTTTTAAAAATCACTAGGAAGAGAACTCAATAGTTTTTTAAAAGAAGAGAGAGGCAAAGTCAGACTGTGATAGTAGCAGCCACGTCAGGCTGTGCTGGGCTCAGTCGCTTTGGTCGTGTCTGACTCTTTGCAAGCTGACGGACTGCAACCCGCCAGGCTCCTCTGTCCATGGGATTCTCCGGGCAAGAATAATGGAGTGCATTGCCATGCCCTCCTTCAGGGGATCTTCCCAACCCAGGGATCAAACCCAACGTCTCTTATGTCTCCTGTGGCAAGAGGGTTCTTTACTACCAGCACCACATTGGAAGCCCCACTTGGTCTATCAGTTAAGTCGCTCAGTCATGTCCAACTCTCTGCGACCCCATGGACGCAAGGCTTCCCTGTCCATCACCAACTCCCGGAGTTTGCTCAAACTCATGTCCATTGAGTTGGTGATGCCATCCAACCATCTCATCCTCTGTTGTCCCCTTCTCCTCCTGCCTTCAATCTTGCCCAACATCAGGATCTTTTCCAGTGAGTCAGTTCTCCACATCAAGTGGCCAAAGTATTGGTCTATATGACCTGGCAAATCCTATGGTGCTAGAGTTTGCTGTGGTGAATTAAAATGCTTGTAAGAAGTCTTTGCTATGTCCTAATTAGAGAGTCACAGTATAGAGCCCTACAGTTCTGAAGCAAGGCCACACTCTTTGCTGCAAAGAAACTATATTCTCTGAAAAGCAACTTCTGGCACACTACTGAATCCGAAAAAGAAACTAAATGCCAGACCACGGGACATTATGTGACTAAGAGACCAGTGCCTCCCATCATAAGGTGAATATTTAGCCAAACTAAGTCATAAACTCAGTTGGAAAAAGCAATTCATCACTCATTGGAAGCCATATATTTGGGATTAGATCATGGCAGGTCCTGAGGACACAAGTAAGCTGTGCAAAGAAAAGGCATAGACACCACCATCCCCCATCATGGCACTTATCTGTATTGAACTGAAGCTTCTGAGTCAGTTCACACTCATAGCCTGATAGGCAGTATCCTATGACCAATTGATGAAAGAAGAAAAAACCTGGGCCTGGTTCACAGATGGGCTAAAAATCCTAGTGCCAGCTGAAGAGACAGCTGTGGCACTAGAACCTCACTGAGTAGTTACGTATACACATGTATATTCTTTATATAGCTAGCACTGCCTGCTGATAATGCCTTTGCTGACACTACTATCAGTGGACCCATGAAGCGTGTAACTTACCATCATGGAATCCTGAGTAACATCACCTGACATACAGGGGCCTGCTTTTTCATTGGGAAGGTGCCAAGTAGGTACGTGATGACAGGATCACTGGAACAATCATAAACTTCATTATATAGAAGTTAGACGATTGATCAAATACTGGAATGGCCTCTGTATTCGTTTTCTCTGTTCTGTAACAAATACAAATTCAGTGGCTTAAAACACATTTACTACACGTTTACTATCTTACAGTTCCTGTGGGCCAGGAGTCCAGGCACAGTTTACCTACGTCTGCTGTAAGCCTGCAATCAAGGTGTCAGCCAGGGCCAGGTTCTCATCCACTGGGAGACTCGACTGGAGAAGAGTTTCCTTCCAAGCTCAATCGGTTGTTGCCTGAATTTGTTTTCTGTTGCTGTGGGACTGATGGCAGCTTGCTTTTCCAAAGCTAGCCAGGGAGAGAAAGACACACGAAATGAGTCCTCAGCAAGATAAGAGTTTTATATATTGCAACATAATGTTAAGAGAGACATCCCACTCCTGAAATCAATCAACCCAGATTCACTTTTCAAATGTCCTTGATGGGGAAGTAAAAATGAATAATTTTATTAAGTAGTGACCTTTTGGTCCTCATTTATTTAAGATTTGGGGTAATGAAATGATGATTATGCACAAAGCACTTCTGCTGTATAAAAAAATAGGATGTTCACTCAAGCAAACTGCACATCTGTTAAGCTGAATTATCAGTTTTTATCATGGGACATCAATTTTACTTAAAAGAGTGACTAATAAATTGTGGTCATTTAGACTTGCATATTTGGCAGACATATGCTCATATGAATAAAGAATAAAGCTTTTTAAAAGAGTCTGCAACTTTTAAGAAAACAAATGATAGTATTTGTTGCCAATGATGTATGTAATGAAATGTGTCAACATTTGGGAATTCTATATAACAAAGTGAACCAATATTTTTCAGTGATTTACAAAATTATGCATAGTTTCAAAAGATCCATTAGAAGTGAAAGATAGACTTCTGAAGTTCAGTCTATCCCATATCCTTACTTGTCATCTGTGCCTTCTTTCTATAAAATGTTTGCTCACAACATCTATTCGGTTTTACATTTGAGCTGATTTTAAAGTACTTTCTGTTTAGTTTTTTTATCCTATCCTTTGTTGGAGTGTTGGTGTTGGAGAAGACTCTTGAGAGTCCCTTGCACTGCAAGGAGATCCAACCAGTCCATCCTAAAGGAAATAAGTCCTGAATATTCACTGGAAGGACTGATGCTGAAGATGAAGCTCCAATACTTCAGCCACCTGAAGTCCGAAGAACGGACTCAACGGAAAAAGCCCTGATGCTGGTAAAGATTGAAGGCAGAAGGAGAAAAGGACAATAGAGGATGAGATGGTTGGATGGCATCACCAACTCGATGGACATGAGTTTGAGCAAGCTCCAGGAGACGGTGATGGACAGGGAAGCCTGGCGTGCTGCAACCCATGGGGTCTCAGTCAGACACAACTGAGTGACTAAACTGAATGCTTTGTTAGTAATGTGTATTTCAAGTATCATTCATAATCATATTTGTCTTTTCACTTGATTACACGTTTTGATGAACAAAAGTTACTTAACTATAATGCAGTCAGAAGTAACCAACTTTATGCTTTTGGGGTCTTATTTTTAAAAGCCTTCCACACCTGGGGTTTTAAAGGTACTGTCCTATATTTTCTTCTGAAAGTTTTAAACTTTTGTTTCTCATGTCTAGCCTTTTATCCATGTAGTTATTAAATACATAGTATGAGACAGGAATTCAGTTTCATTTTTTTCTACTTAACCATGTCTCCTAACACTATGTATTGAAAGGCCTACTATGCCCCCATTCATCAACAATGTCACCTCTTTTATATATATATATATATATATATATATATATATATNCGGGAGGATCTCCCCTCCAGGCGGGATGAGGCCCTTGTCCTCTGCGGCACCTCACGGAAAGTCACCCCCAACCCTCACGACCCTCGACGGGGTCCTTCACACGCTTGCAGTCAGTCCAGAATCGACCGACATACACGTCTCCACTCGAGAGGAATATCGAGGGGCTCCCCACACCTCGAGAGGGACCCCGTGTGCCCCTGCTCTGCATGAAATCAGGCTACTTTTCCGTGCTTCTTCAGGGGTGGGCTGCTGACCGTCCCGTCGCATCTAAAGAGGAGGTGCTCTCCACAGGAGTGTCTAGCGGAACTCGGGGGTCGCGCCACCAGTTCCACGAGCCCCCCAGCTGTCTCTGTCCAATCCAAGGTTCCCCGGTGGCCCTGAACCGCCCAGATAGTCACCCCTAAGCCTGGCTCACACCTTGGTGGCACGAGTTTCAACCCTGTGGGAAAGCCACGAGGGGCAGACCATTGACCCCTGTATCACCTGGATGGGACTCATGACCCTGCAGCTACAGCTCGGGAGGAAAGCTGAGGTGCACGTCTCCACTCAAGTGGAGACCTCACTCCCCTGGGGAGCCTCCAGAGGAACCCCACGGTCCATTACTGCAGCGGCGAGGAATCCTTAGGTGCGAGACGAGGACGTAGAAGATGGAACTGAAGGCCAAGGAATCCCCAGAGGCCCGTGGCAACTGGCTAGGANTTGGCATGAACGCACAGCCACTTTGGAAGACAGTTTTTCAGTCAATTACAAAACTGAATGTAATCTTATCCGACAATCCAGCAATCCCACTCCTTGATATCCACCCAAAGGAGCTGAACACCATATCCATGCAGGGCCTGCACAGGGATGTCAATGGCGGCTTTATTCACAACTGATGCTAAAACCTGGAAGCAACCAAGATGTGCTTCCAAAGGTGAAGGGACAAATGAACTGTGGTCCATCCAGACAACAGAGTATTATTCAGCAACTGGGGAGGGGAAAAAGCTATCAGGCCACAAAAGGGACTTCCCTGGTGGCCCAGTGGTTAAGCCTCCGCCTTCCAATGCAGGTGCAAGGCTTCGATCCCTGGTCGGGGGACTAAGGTCCTGCATGATGTGGGGTGCATCCAGAAAAAAAAAATTTAGACCACAAAAGACATGGAAAAACCTTAGAAGAAAATTCCTAAATTCAAGGAGTCAGTTACAAAAGATCAAAACCCACAGAATGTACAACATTGAAGTGAACACTGATAAGTTGACTTAAAAATAATGTATCGCTATTAATTCATTTTTGTAGCAAATGTACCACATAACAGCAAGATGGAAATGAGACAGGAAACAAAGGCGTTGCAGAGAGGGACTGTGTGAGAACTCCCTGTACTTTCCCAGCAGTGTTTTCTGCAAGTGTACAGGTGCTCTAATAAAACAGGTTGCTAATAGAAAATAAGGTTAAAAAAAAGCAAGCTATCAAAGCTTACAAAAAGGCAAAGAAGGACCTTGCATGCATTTAAGCGTGCTGTTAAGTGAAAGAAGCCAACTGAAAAGACTACACCCTGTATGATTCCAACTGCATGACATCCTAGAAGCGCAAAACCATGGTGACAGTAAACAGATTCACTGGAGGCCAGAGATTTTGTGGGGGGGGGGGGGGGGCGGCAGGGAAAGCATGGGATAAGGGAGATGAACAGGGAAAGCACAGGGCAACAAACCACGCTCTCTGACACTGCAGTGGAGGATACATGCCATTGTACACATGCAAAACCCACTTAAGGCAACACGAAGAGTGAACTTTAATGTGTTGATATTGGTTTATCAATGCAACAAATGAACCACACTAGGGCAAAATGCAGTGAACTTTCAGACACCCAAGGCGGATTTAGAAAAGGTAAAGGAACCAGATATCAAATTGCCAACATCCACTGGATCATATAGAAGGCCAGGGCATTCCAGAACAACATTTACGTCTGCTTCAATGACTAAACTAAGGCCTTTGACTGTGTGGATCACAACAAACTGTGGAAAATTCTTAAAGAGATGGGAATGCCAGACCACCTGACCTGCCTCCTGAGAAGTCTGTATGCAGGTCAAGAAGCAACAGTGAGAACCAGAAACGGAACAAACTGATCCAAAATTAAGAAAGGATTTCGTCAAGGCTGTATATTGTCACCCTGCTTATTTAACTTCTATGCAGAGTACATCATGTGAAATGCTGGGCTGGATGAATCACAAGCAGGAACTGAGATTACCAGGAGAAACATCAACAACCTCAGATATGCAGATGACGCCACTCCAACGGCAGAAAGTGAAGAGGAACTAAAGAGCCTCTTTTATCAAGAAGGTAAAAGAGGAGCGTGAAAACCTGGCATGAAACTCAGCATTCAAAACACGAAGATCATGGCATCTGGTCCCATCACTTCATGGCAAATAAAAGGGGGAAAAGTGGAAACAGTGACAGACTTTATTTTCTAGGCTCCAAAATCACTGCAGGCAGTCAGTGCAGCCATGAAAGTAAATACACTTGCTCCTTGGAGGAAAGGCTATGACCAGCCTAGACAGCGTGTTAAAAAGCAGAGACATCACTTTGCTGACAAAGGTCCATCTAGCCAGAGCCATGGTTCTCCCATTAGTCACGTACAGACGTGAGAATTGGACCATAAGAGCTGAGCGCCGAAGAACTGATGCTTTTAAACTGTGGTGTTGGAGAAGACTCGAGAGTCCCTTGGACTGCAACGAGATCCAACCAGTCCATCCTCAAGGAGATTAACCCTGAATATTCACTGGGAGGACTGATGCTGAAGCTGAAGCTCCAATACTCTGGCCATCTGATGGCAAGACCCAACTCACTGGAAAAGACCCTGATGCTGGGAAAGACTTGAGGGCAGGAGAAGGGGAAGATAGAGGATGAGATGGTTGGATGGCATCACCGACTCGATAGACATGAGTTTGAGCAAACTCTGGGAGATGATGAAGGACAGGGAAGCCTGGCATGCTGCAGTCCATGGGGTCACAAAGAGTTAGACACGACTGAGCGACTGAATAACAAGGCAAGATGCTAATAACAGCAGATTTCTAAACCTATGATCAAATGACCTCTAAGATATTCTTCTATGCACTACTGAGAAAAGAAAAAAATACTGCCAATAAACTGGGTCATGTTACCAAGATGTACTGACTTCAGAAATACTAAGTAGAGACCGTAGTGACTCGGCATCAGAGGAATCCGGTATGCACTGACACAGGCAAACCCTCCCACCCACCTGCAATACTTGCTTCCCACCCACCCTCGTCTGACCCACCCTTCAAGATCGAGCCCACCAACTCTGTCCTTTCCTGAGTCAGCGCCAAGGGAAATCCAGGCTGTGCTATTCACTCCCTCTAGGGTTATTTAAGGTTTAACGAGGTAGGTCTTATCTCCCCAACAAGATTACAAGGAGGGCATGAACTTTTCCTTACAATGTTTCACATCCTTCAGAGAACCTTCACAAATAAATATAATTTGAAGGAAAAATTTATATTCACTTAAAAAGTGGCAACTATTCAGTTTCCACTAAGCTTAAGAAAGAAGAGAAAGGACTTAAGTTGCAGAGAAAGAGAACTAAAGAAAATAAGCAAATGTGGGTGCTCATTTAGTTGTTAGGAAACAAAATCAAAACAACGATGAAACTACATACCCACCAGAACAACAAAAGAATTTTCAAATTAAAAGGACCAACAATACTAGGTGCTGGCAAAAAGTGGAGCCCCTAAAACCCTCAGACACTGCAAAGTCTGCCTCCGAGGGCACAGGGCAGAGTGCACTAGAGCTAAACCTGTGTGCAATGTGGCCAGCACGTGAGAGCAGGTGTCCACTCAGAGACTCATACAGCACACATGGGTCAGCTGTGCTACTTTCAGACACAAGACAATGGGCTCCACCTCTCAGAGCGCTGGGCCTCGAGAAGCCAGCTGCAGAAAGAGAGATGCCATGCACAGGAAGCTCAACAGGCAGAATTACTCTGTGGTAATAAAGGTGAAAACAGGAGATAACCCTGGGTTGTTGTTCAGTCACTGAGTCATTTCAACTCTTTCAACCCCATGGACTGCAGCACGCCAGGCTTTCCTGTTTTTCACTATCTTTCAGAGTTTGGTCAAACTCATGTCCTTCGAGTCGGTGATGCCATCCAACCATCTCATCCTCTGTCATCTCCTTCTTCTCCTGCCCTCAATCTTTCCCAGCATCAGGGTCTTTTCCAGTGAGTTGGCTCCTGGCATCAGGTGGCCAAAGTACTGGAGTTTCAGTTTCAGCATCAGTCCTCCCAGTGAATGTTTAGGGCTGATTTCCTTTAGGGTTGATTCGTTTGATCTCTTTGATGTCCAAGGGACTCTCAAGAGTCTTCTCCAGCACCACAGTTCAAAAGCATCAATTCTTCAGTGCTCAGCCTTTACAGTCCAATTCTCACATCTGTACATGACTACTGGAAAAAATAGACATTTATCAGCAAAGTAAAGTTTCTGCTTTTTAACACGTTGTCTAGGTTTGTCACAGCTTTTCCTCTAAGGAGGAAGCATCTTTTAATTTCATGGCAGTACTGACCATCTACAGTGACTTTGGAACCTAGAAAATAAAATGTCACTCTTTCCACTTTTTTCCCTTGTATTTGCCATGAAATGATGGGACCAGATGCCATGATCTTAGTTTTTTGAATGCTGAGTTTCAAGCCAGCTTTTTCATTCTACTCTTTTACCCTCTTGATAACAGAGGCTCTTTAGTTCCTCTTCACTTTCTGCCATTAGAGTGGTATCATTTGCATATCTGAGGTTGTTGATGTTTCTCCTGGTAATCTCGATTCCAATTTGTACCTCATTTNTTCATTCTACTCTTTTACCCTCTTGATAACAGAGGCTCTTTAGTTCCTCTTCACTTTCTGCCATTAGAGTGGTATCATTTGCATATCTGAGGTTGTTGATGTTTCTCCTGGTAATCTCGATTCCAATTTGTACCTCATTTAGTCCAACATTTCACATGATGTACTCTGCATACCAGTTAAATAAGGGTGACAATATACAGCCTTGAGGAACACTCTTCTCAATTTTTGAAGCAGTCCACTGTTCCATGTCTGGTTCTTCCTGACCTGAGCATTGGTTTCTCAGGAAGCAGGTAAGAAGGTCTGGTATTCCCATCTCTTTAAGAATTTTCCAGTTTGTTGTGATCCACACAGTCAGGCTTTAGCTTAGTCAGTGAAGCAGTAGATGTTTTTCTGGAATTCGCTTGCTTTTTATATGATGCAATGGACATTGGCAATTTGATCTCTGGTTCCTCTGCCTTTTCTAAATTTAACTTGTACATCTGGAATTTCTTCGTTCACATACTGTTGTGCCCATCCTTGAATGAAACGTTCCCTATCTCTGGATAGGAGAGCTCAGAATGGAAGGGTGCAGAAGGCAGCCTCTGGAATGCTAGGCAAGTGATCTGATGGGAATGGGGGAACCCAAGGTGTGTTCACATATAAAAATCCTTCAAGCAAAACCTACAGTTAATTCTCTGCCCAGATTCCATCCCCAATCACGTGAGAGTAACTGCTACCTCTCAGAAGTGCACTCTCACCCACGCCGGGGGCGGCCTGCAGACAATGACTAAGTGATACAAGAAGGGGCAAGTCTGTGATGCCAGCCATGCTCCAACGCTACAGGCGGGACTGGCAACCCTGGTCCCCTGACCTCTCCTCTTCCCTCGACTTCACTTGTACAAGGATTTCCTCCTCAGGCTTCTAGCGGACGTGGCCTAAGATACAGACATTTAATGTTTGTGCCTTGACTGTATGTTAAGTTTAAACCTCAATGAAAAGGGGGATAAAAGGGGAAAGGAAAAAAAAAAAAACTGTTTCACACAGTTGAAAAGCCAGATACACAATCTCCTCTTGAGATTCTGATTGACAGATCACTATTTTCCTCAGAGACGAGATGTGTTACTTGGTGAGAGAACAGGATCAGCACCCAAGCAGGACCTGTGGGGCACTTGTCGGTACTGAAGTCACAAGGTCATAGAGAACTGAAGGGACATAGATTCTCAGGTGGTGACCTTCAGCCAGGCCACATGGCCGTGCAGTCACCCAATGGCTCTTTATCCCACCTGAAAACTAACTCTGGCCCACAGGGTCTTCAAGGCCCCTTCCAAGGGCAGAAATCCTTTGATCTCACCTAGAATTTTCATAAATAGCCAAGCCCAAATACAGCCCATGCCAGCCCTGCTACACTTCAACACGTGTTCTATCCTGTTCTGCAGCCAGCTACATTCAACCAATCACCATCTTGCAAAACCCGAAGCCTGAAAACTACCAACACACTTTTCTCCCAACTCCCTGCTGGGATCCCATCCTGCACCCTCAGAAACCATCACATACACACCCCTGTGTGTGCTCAGTCTTGCCTGGCTCTTTTATGACTCCATGGACTGTAGCCCACCAGGCTTCCTCTGGCTGTGGAATTTTCTAAGCAAGAATACTGGAGTGTGTAGCCATTCCCTTTTCCAGGGGATCTTCCTGACCCAGACTGAACCCAAGTCTCTTGCATCTCCTGCATTAGCAGGCAGATTCTCTACCACTGTGCCACCTGGGAAGCCCACGTACACTCACAGTGAAGTGAAGGCACTCAGTCATGTCCGACGCTTTGCAACCCCATGGACTGTAGTTTATCTACCACACTCTTCCGTCCATGGGATTTTCCAGGCAAGGGTACTGGTGTGGGTTGCCATTTCCTTCTCCAACATACACTCACAGTACAATTTAAAACAGATATCTTTACACTGAGCAATCACTTTAGAGTCACCAGTTGCCAAATGTAACAAACAGTACATTAACATAGAAGAAAAAATACACGCAGCATTTAAGGACCATTTTAGAAAACTAGTAAATAACTAATTATACTCAGTTGAACTTTCCAAACACTCTAAGTAGGGAGGACCACACTCTATTTTCAGCCTGATAAAACTAAAACAGGCAGAAAAGGGATTCAGGGAAGTAGTGCAAAGCAAGCAAATGAAACAACACTGACGCTGCGCTGCTTACCAGCAATTCCAGCCAATCAGCAGATACCAGTCATCAGAGAGGACAGCAGAGTAACCAGTCTGTCCACTCTTACTCTCAATTGTTATCTCAAGAATAACTGTCCATCCTAAAAGAAATCAACCCTGGATGTTCACTGGAAGGACTGATGCTGAAGCTGAACCTCAATATTTTGGCCACCTGATTCGAAGAGTGACTCATTAGAAAAGACCCTGATGCTGGGAAAGACTGATGGCAGGAGGAGAAGGGGGCGACAGAGGATGAGATGGTGGGATGGCATGACCGACTCAAATGGACCCGAATCCAAGCAAACTCGGGGAGATAGTGAAGGACAGGGAAGCCTGGCGTGTGACAGTCCATCGAGTCACAAAGGGTTGGGCAAGACTAACAACAAAAACAACTATCATAACAGAAAAAAAGTTCTAGAGTCTCTCCAGAAATGTTTCCTGAGGGTTGCTAAAAAATAATTTTCATGCTCTTGGATTCAAACACACGGCCAAAGACGAGGAGTACGCCTCAAGCTCAGAGATTGTCGTCAAGAACGAATACACCCTGCTCGCCTCCTACAGAGGAGAGCTCCATAAAAGCAGTCACCACCAGACGTCAAGGCTGACAAAGTATCCAAAGCTCAACTCGGAAAGAAACACTGTGTCCCTGGCCCCGCGTTTTTCACCATCTAAATGTGAAGGGCCGTCCACCCTCAGCATCCTCGCAGCTCCTGGGCGATCCTGGTGCACATGGCCCGGGCACCCATCAGCCTTCCTGCCGGACCCGGTGTGACCCTAGGGGGTGACCCAGCCGCCCGGCCGGCGGGACGGACGCGCCCCGCCCTCGCCCGGCCCGAGGCGCCGCTGCTCGCAGGCCGCTCTTACCTTCCGGCTCGCGCCTCCCAGGGACACCTTGGGCCTGGTTTTGAAGTCCCCCTCAAAACTAAACATCTTTAAAGCCTATCCCATCTGGGGGGCCCGACCCAGAGAGCGCGGGCGGCGAGCGGGCGCCGGGGGAGCGCCCCGGCGGGGACGAGGCCGCGCCGAGCAGGGACCCCGCGNATCTCTGTGCCAGTACTATGGTTTCTTGACCACCAGAGCTTTTGCGCATCAACATATGAGAGAATGCATTCTCCTACCTCAACTTCTTCATTAGGGTTTTGGCTACTCTTGGTACTCCATACACGTTTTAAAGTAAGTTTGACAATTATTTAAACTGTTGAACATTCTATTTGAATTGCATTAAATCTAAAGACCATCTTGGGGAGAACTGCCATATTCATGGTATTACCCTTTCCTGTTCATGAACTTGGGGTATCTTTCCTATTTAGATCTTCCTTCACATCTTTCAGTAAAATTTCATAAATGTTGCCATAAAGTCACAGACATATTTCAGAAATGCAGTTTTATGTTATTCTTTTATTTAATAATGCTATCAAATTACTTTATCAGTTTGGACAGTTTGTAGATTTTGGTAGGTTTCTATACTGACAACCAGGTCATGTACAAGCAATTATATTTTTTCTGTAATGAACATGTTCTCTTTGCTCTTCATGAACATTCTCTCATTCTGTTTTGGTTAGTCCTGTCTTGCTTAAAAAAAAACTAAAAATTATAAATTGTTTACACAGTCATGATTTTAGATATCTGTTATTTCTTCTTTGCTCACTTTATTTGTTAAGGTGCAGGCTAAAATGTGGTAACAGAGATATCCGAAGATACAGTGGCTTAAAAAACAAAGTTTACTTCTTTCATACCAGTCCAACTATAGGCAACCCAGGTCAGTTTCTGCCACCCTTAAAATGGGCATACACCTCTGCATCCAAGATGGCACCTCCATCTTTCTCATCTTCCACTTTGGGGAGGGGAAAGAGCCAAGAAAGTCTGCCCATGTCCCTTTGAAAGGCACATCCCCCCAACAGCACACATGGCCCCCCTAAGCTTCATGGGAAGCTGACAAAGGTAATTTTTAAGTGGGTGACCACCCAGATCACTCAGGATCCATTTTACCTGTTTGGTGTACCCATCCCCAAACTGCTCTGGTTACAGCTACTAAGAACTCACACCTGCATCATTCTCAGGAGGTTTACCTTTGGGAACATAGAGTCTCATTACAGGAGGTGACAAGGAGTTGCATTCCTACTTCTGATCCTTCCAGTCATCCTGGCTTCCAGTGTGCCCAAGGATTTAGTGGTACTAGGCACAAAAGCCCAGCTCCTGTGCCTTATGACTGGAAGAATTCTCTAGTATAACACAGATCCCAGAGTTATGCTAAGCATAGACTTCACCTATCATCACCTTCTTACTAAACTTCTTCCCCTTTCCTATCCTGCTTCCTTCACACTCATACAGGTTTCCCCTGAAAATAACCCTCTTAAGTGTTTGAACATGAATCCCTGTCTCGGAATTTGCTTTTAGAGAAATGATCCAGTGGGTGCTAGAGCTGTCTTGTACCAGTTCACGAGAGCCAGTTGTTAATTTGCAGTAATTTTGTGAGCTATTTGTTTAAAATTACTATTATTATTAAAAATTAAAGTATAAAGCCTACAGTTAAAGAAATTACATTAAAAACAAAGGTAATAAATAATCAAAATCCATCACTTTTTCATTATTTTACTGTGTTTACCTGTGCTCTTGAGGTTATGTCTACTGTAGCTGTATGGTAGAAATTCTGTATAATGGTGCACATCTCTGCACAACTTCAGACTCAATAATGTCATGTTATTTAACTTATATGCAGAGTACATCATGAGAAATGCTGGGCTAAAAGAAGCACAAGCTTGAATCAAGATTGCCGGGAGAAATATCAATAACCTCAGATGTGTAGATGACACGACCCTTATGGCAGAAAGTGAAGTGGAACTGAAAAGCCTCTTGATGAAAGTGAAAGAGGAGAGTGAAAAAGTTGGCTTAAAGCTCAACATTCAGAAAACTAAGATCATGGCATCTGGTCCCATCACTTCATGGGAAATAGATGGCGAAACAGTGGAAACAGTGTCAGACTTTTATTTTGGGGGGCTCCAAAATCACTGCAGATGGTGATTGCAGCCATGAAAATAAAAGATGCTTACTCCTTGGAAGGAAAGTTATGACCAACCTAGATAGCCTATTAAAAAAGCAGAGACATTACTTTGTCAACAAAGGTCCATCTAGTCAAGGCTATGGTTTTTCCAGTGGTCATGTATGGATGTGAGAATTGAACTGTGAAGAAAGCTGAGCACCAAAGAATTAATGCTTTCGAACTGTGGTGTTGGAGAAGACTCTTGAGAGTCCCTTAGACTACAAGGAGATCCAACCAGTCCATCCTAAAGGAAATCAGTCCTGGGTGTTCATTGGAAGGACTGATCTTGAAGCTGAAACTCCAATACTTTGTCCATCTCATGCAAAGAGCTGACTCATTGGAAAAGACCCTGATGCTGGGAGGGATTGGGGGCAGGAGGAGAAGGGGACAACAGAGGATGAGATGGCTGGATGGCATCACCGACTCAATGGACATGAGTTTGGGTAAACTCCAGGAGCTGGTGATGAACAGGGAGGCCCGGCATGCTGCGATTCATGGGGTCGCAAAGAGTCGGACACGACTGAGCAACTGAACTGAATAGCTTGAAATCAGCCTGGATGGAAGTATTTCTATCACAGAAATGTGCAAATGTTACAGATCAGGACTTTTTTTCCCTACAAGATGTGTATAANGTTTGGGTAAACTCCAGGAGCTGGTGATGAACAGGGAGGCCCGGCATGCTGCGATTCATGGGGTCGCAAAGAGTCGGACACGACTGAGCAACTGAACTGAATAGCTTGAAATCAGCCTGGATGGAAGTATTTCTATCACAGAAATGTGCAAATGTTACAGATCAGGACTTTTTTTCCCTACAGAACAACTTGTTAAAATTTTTCAGGCACCTTATGAGAATTACTTAAGGCATCAGGTCATTGCATAAGACATCTACTGTTACAAAAGGAGAAGAAAATGGATATTGGGGCTAATTAGAATGCCACATAGGCCTGTTTTTGTTAAAAGCTGAGGCAAAAGTTTCATGAAGTAAAATACACAGATCTTAAATGCATGATTTAATGTTTTAATGAATAATGGGACCCTGTAACCACCATCTCAATCAAGATATAGAACATTTTGGAGTTCCCTGATGGTCCAGTGCTTAAGAAGTTGCCTGCCAATGGGGACATGAGTTTGATCCCTGGTCTGGGAAGATTCCACATACCACAGGGAAACTAAGCCCATGTGCCACAACTACTAAGCCTGTGATCTTGAGCCCCTGAGCTGCAACTAATGAAGCCAGCATGCCTAAAGCCCAAGCTCTGCAACAAGAGAAGTGAGTGAAGTCGCACAGTCATGTCCTAGTCTACCATGCTTCTCTTGTCCATGGGATTTTCCAGGCAAGAGTACTGGAGTGGGTTGCCATTCCCTTCTCCAGGGGATCTTCCTGANTTGGCCCAGGGCGACTGCGGCACACAGCCTGGCCCTGACTTGGGGAGAGCGCGGCACACAGCCCAGACCTTGGTGCAGGGTGACCGCAGCACACAGCCCAAACCACAGTGAACGGTGATAGTGGCACACAGCCCAGACTTCGGCACAAGGCGACCACAGCACACAGCCCGGATTTCAGTGCAGGGTGACTGCGGAACACAGCACCGACCTCGGAGCAGGGTGACCGAGGCACACAGCCCGGACTTTGGAGCAGTGCGACACTGGCACACATTNGATGGTGGCACACAGCCCAGACTTCGGCACAAGGCGACCACAGCACACAGCCCGGATTTCAGTGCAGGGTGACTGCGGAACACAGCACCGACCTCGGAGCAGGGTGACCGAGGCACACAGCCCGGACTTTGGAGCAGTGCGACACTGGCACACATTACGGACCTCGGTCCAGGGCGACATTGGCACACAGCACAGACCTCGGCTGATGGCAATCACATTACACAGCCCAGACCTTGGTGCAGAGTGACGGCGGCACAAAGCCTGGAACTCGTCGCTAGCCAACCACAGAACACAGCCAGCCCACACCTCGGTGCAGCGTGACTGCGGCACACAGCCCGGAGCTTGGTGAAGAGTGACCGCGTCACACAGCTCTGAATTCTGTGCAGGGCAACCTTGGCACAGAGCTCGGAACTCGTCACTAGCCAACCGCGGAACACAGCCTGAACCTCACGGAAGGGCGTCTNATTAAGTAAATAAATAATCTTAAAAAGAGATATAGAACATGTCAAAACCCCAGAGTGTCTGCGTGCCCTCTTCAAATCCATCACAGGCAACTGAAGGCCACCTGTTCTGCTTGTCTGGTCTTCACATAAGTGGAATCAAAATACTGCACTCTTTCAGGTCTGACTTCATTCACGCAACAGGTTTTTGACTTTCATTCATGTTACTGTATATAACAGCCCTTTATTCTCTTTTATTGCCAAGTAGTATTTTAGTGGCTATCATTTATCTGTTGACAGACATTTGAGTTGTTTCCAGATTTGAGCTATTATGAATACAGATGCTATGAACATTCGCAAGTCTTTGACTACACATTATTGCTTCTTTATTCCAGTCTGTGGCTTTTATTTTCATTTTCTTAACAGTGTCTTTGAAAGAACAGAAGATTTTCATTTTGATGAAATCCAGTCTCTTTTTTTTCCTAAATGGTTCAGGCTTTTCTTGTCCTATATAAAGAATCTTTGCCTACTCAAGGGCCACAGAGATTCTTTTTCCATGTTGCTTACATTTAGTTCTATAATCCATTTTGAGTTAATTTTTCTATATAATGCAAGGTAAGGATTGAGGTGCTTTATTTTTTATTTATTTTGTATAGGAATGTCCCATTGTTCCAGCATCATTTGTAAAAATAAAACTATCCTATCTCCAGGTGAGTTATCGTCACACCTTTGTTAAAATCAACTGGCCATATAAATGTGGATCTATTTCTTAACTCTCTATTATATTCCCTTGATCTATATGTCTGCCCTTATGCCAATACCACATTGTCTTGATTACTATACCTATATATTAAGTCTTGACATCCTGTAGTTCTTTATTTTGGTTATTCTAGGCCCTTTGCTTTTCCACATATATTTTAGAATCAACTTTTCAATTTCTACAACAAAAGCTCAGGCTTGAAATATTTCAAATTTGGAAATATCACACTACCAAATTTCAAGACTAACTACAAAGCTATAGCAACTAGGACACTGTGAAGTTAGCATAAGAATATACAAATAGATAAGGAATTGAACAGAGTCCCAAAATAGATGCACATATATACTATCAATTAATTTTTGATAAAGCATCAATGCAAATCAATGTGAAAATAAATGTATTTTCAACAAATGGTACTGGTATTGGATAAACATTAGAGAAAATAAAACCTTGTTCCCTATCTCACACTGCATCCCAAAATCTAATAAACCTCAGACTTCCATGTAAAAGCTAAAATTATAAAGCTTAGGGAGAAAAAAATAGAAGAAAAATCTTTGCAACCACAAGTTCAAAAGTGAAAAAAAGCAAGCCACAGACTTAGGAACCAACAATAAAAAGATAAGCCTCTTGATTTAAAATGAGCAAAAGAATAAGAAAGATGATTCACAAAAGAAGATATATATATGATCAATAGTACAAGAAAACGCGCTCAATATCATTAGTTACAGGGAAATGCAAATTAAAACCTCAGTGAGAGACCACTTCATACCTGTTAGAACTGGCAATCTTCACCAAGTCCTGAGGAGGGAGGATATGGACCAAGAGGAACCACCATTTACTGCTAATAGGAGCGTCAGTTCAGTTTAGACGCTCAGTCGTGTCTGACTCTTTGCGACCCCATGGACCGCAGCACGCCAGGCCTCCCTGTTCATCATCACCTCCTAGAGTTTGTTCAAACTCATGTCCATTGAGTTGGTGATGCCATCCAGCCATTTCATCCTCTGTCATCCTTCTCCTCCTGCCTTCAGGATCTTTCCAGCATCAGGAACTTTTCAAGTGAGTCAGTTCTTTGCATCAGGTGGCCAAATTACTGGAGTTCCAGCTTTAGCATCAGTCCTTCCAATGAATATTCAGGACTGATTTCCTTTAGGATTGATTGTTTTAATCTCCTTGCAGTGCAAGGGACTCTCAAGAGTCTTCTCCAACACCATAATTCAAAAGCATCAATTTTTGGTGCTCAGCTTTCTTTATGAGCCAACTCTCACATCCATACATGACTACTGGAAAAACCATAGCTTTGACTAGACAGATCTTTGTCAGCAAAGAAATGTCTCTGCTTTTTAATATGCTGTCTAGGTTGGTCATAGCTTTTCTTCCAAGGAGCAAGCGTCTTTTAATTTCAAGGGCACAGTCACCATCTGCAGTGATTTTGGAGCCCAAGAAAATAAAATCTATCACTGTTTCCACTGTTTTCCCATCTATTTGCCATGAAGTGATGGGATCGAATTCCATAAGCTTGGTTTTTTGAATATTGAGTTTTAAGCCAGCTTTTTCACTCTCCTCTTTCACTTTCATCAAGAGGCTCTTTAGTTCTTCTTCACTTTCTGCCATAAGGGTGGTGTCATCTGATTATCTGAGGTTATTGATATTTCTCCTGGCAATCTTGATTCCAGCTTGTGCTTCATCCAACATGGCATTTCACATGATGTACTCTCCATATAAGTTAAGTAAGCAGAATGTCAATATACAGCCTTGACATACTCTTTTCCCAATCCGGAACCAGTCCATCATTCCATGTTCAGTTCTAACTGTTACTTCTTGACCTGCATATAGAATTCTGAAGAGACAGGTAAGGTGGTCTGGTATTCCCATCTTTCTAAGAATTTTCCACAGTTTTTCGTGATCCACACAGTCAAAGTCTTTGGCATAGTCAATGAAGCAGATGTTTTTCTGGAATTCTCTTGCTTTTTCTATGTTCCAATGGATGTTGGAAATTTGATCTCTGGTTCCTCTGCCTTTTCTAAATCTAGCCGGAACAGCTGGAAGTTCTCAGTTCACGTACTGTTGAAGACTAGCTTGGAGAATTTTCAGCATTACTTTGCTAGTGTGTGAAATGAATACAGTTGTGTGGTAGTTTGAGCCTTCTTTGGCATTGCCTTACTTTGGGACTGGAATGAAAACTGACCTTTTCCAGTCCTGAGGCCACTGCAGAGTTTTCCAAATTTGCTGGCATATTGAGTGCAGCACTTTTACAGCATCATCTTTTAGGATTTGAAATAGCTCAACTTGTATTCCATCACCTCCACTAGCTTTATTCATAGTGATGCTTCCTAAGGCCCCCTTGACCTCACACTCCAGGATATCCTGCTCTAGGTGAGTGATCACACCATTGTGATTATCTGGGTCATGAAGACCTTTTTTGTACAGTTCTTCTGTGTATTCTTGCCACCTCTTCTGAATATCTTCTGCTTCTGTTAGGTTCATGCCGTTTCTGTCCTTTATTGTGCCCATCTTCACATGAAATGTTCCCTTGGTATCTCCAATTTTCCTAAAGAGATCTCTAGTCTTTCTCATTCTATAGTTTTCCTCTATTTCTTTGCACTGATCACTGAGGAAGGCTTTCTTTATCTCTCCTTGCTGTTCTTTGGAACTATGCACTTAAATGGGTATATCTTTCCTTTTCTCTTTTGCCTTTCATTACTCTTCTTTTCTCAGCTATTTGTAAGCCCTCCTCAGACAACCATTTTGCCTTTTTACATTTCTTTTTCTTGAAGATGGTCTTGATCACGGCCTCCTGTACAATGTTACAAACCTCCATCCATAGGTCTTCAGGCACTCTATCAGATCTAGTCCCTTAAATATATTTGTCACTTTCACTGTACAATCATAAAGGATTTGATTTAGGCCATACCTGAATGGTCTAGTGGTTTTCCCTACTTTCTTCAATTTGAGTCTGAATTTGGCAATAAGGAGTTCATGATCTGAGCCACAGTCAGCTCCCGGTCTTGTTCTTGCTGACTGTAGAGAGCTTCTCCATCTTTGGCTACAAAGAATAGAATCAATCTGATTTTGCTATTGACCATCTGATGATGTCCATGTGTAGAGTCATCTCTTGTGTTGTTGGAGGAGGGTGTTTGCTATGACCAGTGCATTCTCTTCACAAAACTCTGTTAGCCTTTGCCCTGCTTCATTTTGTATTCCACAGCCAAAGTTGCCTATTACTCCAGGTATCTCTTAACTTCCTACTTTGGCATTCCAGTGATGAAATGGACATCTTTTTTTGATGTTAGTTCTATAAGGTCTTGTAGGTCTTCACAGAACTGTTCAACTTCAGCCTCTTTACAAATAATTTGGAAAACTCTGGAATTTTCTAATAAAGTTAACCATACATCTATTCTATGAATGAGTAATTCCACTCCTATGTTTATTCCCAAAAGAAGCAAAAGAATATAGGCGCAAAAAGTCTTGTACCTGAGTGTTTATCAGTACCTTTATTCATAATAGCCCCTAACTAGAAACATTCCAAATGTCCATCAACAAGAGAACTAATGAACTGTGAAAACTCATGTAATGGATAACTATTTAGCAATAAAAAGGAATCAACTGATGATACACATGACAACATGGATTAATCTCAAAAAGAGTATGTAGAATTCAATGAAAGCAGTCAAAAGGTACAAACTTCCAGTTATGAGATAAATAAATTATAGGGATACAATGTGCAACATGATTAGTATAATTAACAATATTGTATGTTACATATGAAAGCTGCAAAGAGAACAAATCATAAGAGTTCTCACAAAGAAAGGTGTATTTCTATTTCTTTAATTTTGTGTTTATGAGATGATGGCTGCTCGCCAAACTTAATATGGTAATCATTTCATTATATATGTAAGTCAAATCATTATGCTGTACACCTCAAACTTATAGTGCTATATGTCAATAAAACTGGAAGAAAAAAAGACAGAAACGGTATGTAGAAGACAGACCCAAAAGAACAGACTGTATGATTCCATTAACGTGAGATACAATAATCTGCAACTCTAATGTGACAGTGAACAGAACAAAGGTTATCTCTGGGAGGGGATTATAGAAAGGAATATAAAGCAACATCCTGGACTAATGGGAATGTTCTCCAGCATGATTTTGGTGGTTAACATGGGTATATATTTGTTAAAACTCATAAAAGAGTACACTGCAATATGTACATTTTACTATATATAAATTATACCTCAATAAAGAAAATAATAACAGAGAAATGCATTGAGATAATAGTCACTCATCAACATAAACTTCTAACCTTATCAATTTTTTAAATATGACTAGAGAAGGAGAGCAGAAGAATGGATGCTTTTGAACTGTGGTGTTGGAGAAGACTCTTGAGAGTCCCTTGGACTGCAAGCAGATCCAACCAGTCCATCCTAAAGGAGATCAGTCCTGGGTGTTCATTGGAAGGACTGATATTGAAGCTGAAACTCCAATACTCTGGCCACCTGATGCAAAGAGCTGATTCATTGGAAAAGACCCTGATGCTGGGAGGGATTGAGGGCAGGAGGAGAAGGGGACAAGAGGGGATGAGATGGCTGGATGGCATCACCGACTCAATGGACATGGGTTTGGGTCGACTCCGGGAGTTGGTGATGGACAAGAGAGGCCTGGTGTGCTACAATTCATGGGGTTGCAAAGAGTCAGACACGACTGAGCGACTGAACTGAACTGAACTGAGAGAAGGAAGCAATAGCACATAGCAAAGTAGGAATAAAAATAATTTAGTCAAGATAAGAAATGATTTTAAAAGCTTATATTCATAACAATCCAGAAATAAAGCTATAATACCAACTGAATTAGTTAAAGTGAGATTTTTCTATGAGTAACTGAAACTGAAGATGGTGGCTCAATTAAGAGAGAAGTTTATTTCTCTCTTGCATAAAGAGATGTGATGGTAGCTTTATAAATTCCGGAGAGTCAAGTTTCTTCTGAATTTCTGTTCTATACCCTTAACATGTTCCTCATGTTCCAAGATTGCTGCTCAAGCTTGTCACCGTGAATATACTCTAGCCAGCAAAGAAGAAAGTGACAAAGGGCTTGTTCTCTTTTCTTTAAAAGGTATCTTTAATACCTTACAAAATTCATACTCAACATCACTACTTACATTTTATTGGCCAGAACTTATTGCCAAACTTAAGACAGGTGGGAAGGTTGGAAATGTATTCTTTATCCTGATACTGTACATGCCCAGAAGGAAGGGTCTGAAAGAAGCCATAAGATCATCAAGTTGACTTTTTTATTCACCTAACTATTCACATGCACATTCTCCCCATATGCAAAATGCAAAATCCTCTCCTAAAAGAAAGCAACCTCAAACTTTCATGAGAGAAATCAAGAAACAGTGAAGTGCTCTGCACAATGACAGAGAGGAAATCTGGGACCACATGGTAGTGAGGGAAACAGGACAGTAGAGACACAGTGTGTGTGAGTGTTGGCCCCTCAGTCATGTCCAACGCTTTGCGACCCATGGACTGCATCCCACCAGGCTCCGCTGCCCAAAGAATCCCCCAGGGAAGAACATTCCTTCTCCAGGGGATCTTCCCGAACCAGGGATCAAACCCAGGTCTCCTGCATTGTGGCCAGATTCTTTATATCTGAACCACCAGTAAGCGCCCCATACTGTCCCCTCCCTGAGTCTCAGGGCTGTTCTCCATAGCCTGGCCAAGGCAGTCTGGTGCTCCAGCCTGCATATACCTAGAAGAGGAGCAACAGAATCACACAGAAAAGTGGGGTGATGTTTGGGCGCAACGCCCTGACCCCTCTCTGGCTTCCAGGCTTCTCTCTCACTCCCTCCTTCCCAGATGCAGTGGCTAGCAAACTCACCTGCAAAGGTCCCTGCAGAGATGCTAATGGCTATGAGGGACAAAGCAGCAGGACCCAACTGCTAAAGCCATATGTCCATTCACATCACATCACATCACTCCACTCCAGGGCTTTAAAAGACCATGAATACTTTCCTAAGCTAAATGTGAGATAAGTTCTCTTCAGTGACCCCAGATCAGTAGAGATGCAGAACACACACATGACTCTCCAAACATTTATTGGGTTGATGTCAGAAGTCTCCACACTCCGTAATACTTCAACACAACTTGGGGTGAGCCTGGATGTGGCCACTGGAGCCCTGGGAAGGCGGTTCCAAGACTGAGTTGCCCCCAGAGGGCTTGTGTGGCAGAGGCAGATACTCGCAGGTGGATCTACACTGGGGAGCAGGAGACCTTTTCCGAACCCAGATAACTGAATCACATGCAGACATGGCAGGGCCTCCTCACTCTCTCCCAACAACCACCACACAGATCGGTTTGATAAACGTGTCAGATCTAACACTGCTTCACGGGTGATGATGTCTCTTCTTTGCCAGACGTTCCCCATGATGTGGATGAAGCATCATGTCCACCTGGCAGGTCGCTGTCCATCCAGCTGGGATGGTTTCACCCACTCCTTCCTGGCAAGCAGAGCACGGCCAAGTTGTACACATGGATGAGGCAGGGAAACTTCCAGGGCTTCTTGCTGCCAGCTTTCTGTCATGTGAATCTCCACAAGATCAGTGGATACCAAATGGAATTCAGGAATTGGCACTAAACTAGGAGTGGGACGTCAGAGGCAGGGCTAGGTGTGAGACTCAGAAACAGGAGGCAGTGTGGACCAGGGTGATCACAGGGTCACCAGGAGGCCCAGGGACAACACCACACACAGCAACAGGAAGAGGAGCACCACTGGATACAAACAGGCAGCCTTGTTCACCACTGCAACTAGCCACTTAGCATAGAAGGCAGTTTCTGTGTAAACTCCAGGCGTATTGTTACGACCACAGCCAACGCCCCAGCTCACAATCCCTACCTGGACCCATGTGGTACTGTACTGACAGACCAGAGGGCCCCCAGAATCTCCCTGAAAAAGAGAAAGAAATCAAACTTCAGGAATGGAAGAGTACCCACATCAGAGCAGGCTGACTGCACAGCAAGACACTGAGAGATAGACATCTGTGAGCCTTCCCCAGACATCTCCCAGGCCCAGATTTCTGTGATTATAAGAACTGAGAACTGAAGAGTTAATTGGAAAATTTTAGTATCTTCTGAAGTTATTATGACTGGTCATTTCCTATACTACGTGCCTGTGTGCTAAGTTGCTTTAGTCATGTCCAACTCTTTGAGCCTGCCAGGCTCCTCTGTCCATGAGACTCTCCAGGCAAGAATACTGGAGTGGGTTGCCATGCCCTCCTCCGAGGGATCTTCCCAACCCAGGGGTCAAACCCAGGTCTCCTGTGGCTGTTGCACTGCACACAGATTCTCTACCACTGAGCCACCAGGGAAGCCCTCCTATACTACAGCGGTTATTAAACACTTCAAATATGACCTCTGCACTGAGCCCCTTAATCCATACACCTAGCCTAAGTTTCTCTAGAGCTCCTGACCATATAGCCAACTGACTCCATATATTAAGCTATACTCTCAAGACATCCCACATACTCATCCCAGCTCATGCAAACACTGCACATCCTTTTCTAAAACTGCTCTGGTGACCCCCACCAACCAGCTCAGTCAGAAACTCAGAGTCTTCTTCAAGCTCTCCCTCGCTCCCATCCTCACGTGCAATCGGTTACCAAGAACTGATGACAATGTGCTTAAGATCCCCTCCACCCCTCCATGAGCCCAGGTCCCACCTGGGGCTCAGCACCATTGCCCACATGGAGAAAACAAACTCCTGGTCTACAGGCCTGCCTGGACAGGACCAAGAAATGCAGCACAGCACTGCAGGCCACACATTCTGACTCCAGCCCCCTACTCTGGCCATACTGGCCTCCTCATTACTCCAGACCAGAAACCCATTCCCTAAACATTGGCTGGTGCGTCAGACCTTGAGCCGTGGACTCACTGGTCCCTCTCCCACAGTGATGTTCTCCTCTTGCCAGGATCCAAACACTCATCCTCTGAGACCGGTCCCCTGTCCCCTGCTCAGGAAGGCGGCTTAGAGCAGAGGGGAGGCTGTGGGCCGGGGGCCCCTACAGGCATTCCCAGGGAGACCTGGAACTTATGTCTCTGGAGGGCCCACATCTGTATAATAAGATGTATAATGCCTAGGTGGCAGGGTTGTGAGCTGGGAGACTGAGATAATGTGGGTGAATGGCATCGGAAGTGCACATAGAAAGAACTCAGTTACAGGAACTACATGATTATCATCATCACCCCCAACTTCACTGCATCNGGCGGCTTAGAGCAGAGGGGAGGCTGTGGGCCGGGGGCCCCTACAGGCATTCCCAGGGAGACCTGGAACTTATGTCTCTGGAGGGCCCACATCTGTATAATAAGATGTATAATGCCTAGGTGGCAGGGTTGTGAGCTGGGAGACTGAGATAATGTGGGTGAATGGCATCGGAAGTGCACATAGAAAGAACTCAGTTACAGGAACTACATGATTATCATCATCACCCCCAACTTCACTGCATCCTGGCAGCACCCCCAGGATGTGGGGCTCCTCCCTATTGAAGGAACAGGCCAGGACAGCTCACGGGTATCTTGAGGGCGTCTCCCCTGAATCGCCTTAAGTAAAGGCTGAAAAAGGAGGTGGGAAATAACCCAGGCCCTGTCACGGGAAAAAGGATACTTTGAGGGGACAACCTCAATACAGAGGTGGCAAGGGACCATGAACTTACCTGACAAGAATCCTTTCCTATACTATTATAGCCACAGACCACTCCTTCTTGCACTACATCCCTATCTGTTCGTAGGGCCATCTGGAGCAGCCCATTACATTCTTCATAGTACATGATATATTGGTCGATCTCCTGGAGAACTTCGGACACAAGTGGGCCTTCTACAAACAAAGAAGAAACTCGGAAGTGGGTAGATCTGCACAGGTGAATGATAAGCCCCCAAACACCTTGAATCCCCCCTGAAGAAGGCATTATAGAGGTTATTGTCCCCATCTGACAATGGAAGAAACTGAAGCCCCAAGCTGACAAGAAGCGAAGAGAAGGTAGGAAGCAAATCCAAGACAAAATAAGGAAGAACAGATCAGTACAGGAAGAGGCAAGCCTGACCATCGTGAGAAATGACAACCAAGCATCTGTCACTCTGAATATCAATAGTAATCATGAAAGGCATCCATTACATCACCAAAGTGTCTTTACTTTAAAGCAGAATCACAGATGCTCAGACAAGGAGCACCCGAAAGCAACAATCCAGGCTCTTTCCAGAGATAAGAGGCCCTATAGCCTCACCAACAGGGGTCTTCTGGCTCTGCCAAGACCCCCAAGGACAGGAAGTTCCCTATGCACCAAGGCAAGTACTTCCAGCAAGAGACAGCTCTGACTGGCAGACAGCTCATCACACCCTGAGCAGAAGTTAACCCTGGAAAGAACTCCAGAGCATCCAGTTCTGTCTCCAAGGAACCTAAAAATACCCCCAAACCAGTCAGGCACACATCCCCACAAATCTGCAAGAGACTTTGTCCATGTATTTCTTCTTCAGAGAACAGCTCTGGTTCCCAGGACTGGTGCCTTTCATAAATGGCTGTCATCAAATATTTGTGTTGCAACAAAATATCTCAATCAATTTCTGGGCTCCAGCCACTTGGGAACCATTAACCTGGCTGCCCCCTTACCCACCTGCCAGGTGGTCAGCCTCCTCCCACCCCACCACTTTAGTGTTGTTGCTTACTCCAGGGATAAGGCTGCCCCCCTCTACCCAAGGTTACTACCTTCCTCACAGTCTCACCAAATTCTTGCTTCCTTCCCCATCCAGTCACCCAGCACCGGGTCCCAGCTTGCACGTGGAAAGTCTTCTCAGGGATGCATATAGGCTGGATAACGCCAGTGAAATTTACAGGGTAGCGGAGCCGGAGCAGAGCAAGGTCATTTTTAACGGTTCCACTTGTTGAGAACTGAGGGTGAACGACGACACGGCTGACAGGGACCACCAACCCTGATAATATACCCTGGAGATTCCGATCTCCCATCATGACACTGTACTGGTAACGGCTGTGGGAAGAGGACATGTCCCTCATAGAGACCCTGGGAAGCATCCTTTGTGCTTTTCCACACACATCAGCTGTTTCCCAATCTGGCCCCAACCTCCCTCACCACTCTCTCCATGCCCCTATCCCCCAAAACCCCTTCTAATGACTCTCAAAATTGATTTGCTACAACTGGTTTTGATCATCAAATTACCATTCTTGGTAACAAGACTACCAAAATGCAGAATCTCTCCCATTTTGATTGTGTGGGCTTTGGTTTGGGTTGGGTTTTCTATCAATTTGCGGGGCAATAGAAACTAAAGGGTGTTTGAGGAGGGCGGGACTCTCGCATCTCCACCGTCATTACTCACCTTAAAATACAGTGGGCTGCAGTCAGCACCCACCTCTCTGTGACGAGGGAAGCTCCGCACACATGTCTGTTACGGACCCTCAGGCTCACCTGCCAGGGCCACTTCCCTTCCTCGCTGTCCTGTCCTCCCAAGATTTTCAGGAACACTTGGCCGCACGCTGGGGTTTGGACAGGGTAGCAAGGAGAACCTCTGAGAAACAGGCCCTGAGTCCCCGGAGCCTCCGAGACAGCCAAGAAGGCCAAGTCCTCCTAGGCTCCAGGGCAGCGCTTCCAAATCCGCAGGCCTTGGATCCGCACACGAGGCGCACCCCCCACCCTCGGGTTCCACAGCAGGGCTGCGCTGATTCAGACCCCAATCCTCCCAAGCTCCCGGGGAGCAGAAGCTCCNCTTGTAGATGTGTATAAGAGACAGCAACCCATCCTCCGAGGCCTCCGTGAGCCAGGGTTGAAGGAGCAGAAGCCAGACCAGGAGGCTGTAGGGGCCGCCCGGGGACGCCATGGGCTCCGCGACAGCCTCAGCGCTCTGCGGCGCCCCCTCGCGGCCGACAGCTGAGTAGCGGCATGGGGACCACGGCGCATCTCGCTGCTGCAAACCGGCCTGAGAGCGCAGTCACGCTCTCGCTCTCAGATCCTCATCCGAGACTGTCTCCACCCAGAAATCAGCCCAAGACCGAAGGGTTAGAGTCCATCTGAGGAGACTGTCCTTGCTAGGGGCCTCCCGATTCAATGTTTTTGAATTGTGGTGCTGGAGAAGACTCTTGAGAGTCCCTTGGACAACAAGATCAAGCCAGTCAATTCTAAGGGAAATCAACACTGAATACTCATTGGAAGGGCTGCTGCTGAAGCTGAAGCTCCAATACTTTGGCCACCTGATGCAAACAACTGACTCACTGGAAAAGACCCTGATGCTGGGAAAGATTNTCAAGCCAGTCAATTCTAAGGGAAATCAACACTGAATACTCATTGGAAGGGCTGCTGCTGAAGCTGAAGCTCCAATACTTTGGCCACCTGATGCAAACAACTGACTCACTGGAAAAGACCCTGATGCTGGGAAAGATTGAAGACAAAAGGAGAGGAGGGCAACAGAGGATAGTTGGTTGGATGGCATCACCAGTTCAAGGGACATGAACTTGGGCGAACTCTGGGAGATAGGGAGGGAAGCCTAGCATGCTGTAGTCCATGGGGTCGCAAAGAGTTGGACATCACTTAGCGAGTGAACAACAACTTAAAGGCGGGTGCTTCCTGACACCCCTGCCTTTCTTGGTGTGGTACCTGGCCTGGAGAGGATAGGCAGTCTAGGAATTTGCTGAGGAGCCTTAATTCTCCATAACAGTTCCTTAAGGCAGGGCTCATTCACCAGAGCTAGACTTGGAGGTAGGGGGACTGCAGATGAAGTGGGCTGGACAAAGGGCCTGGCAGCCATGCTCTTTCCGTCATGGGGATGGATACCTTTCAAAATGAGCCTCCAGCAAAGATACCTGTGGGTCAGTCCATTCTTCTTAGCTCTATGTCCCTGATGTCTCTTTGTCTTTGTTGCCTCCACCTCTCTGGGTTTCATTATTCCTGTTGAAGTCAGGAGGAAAAACAATGTTTGAGTTTCAGTACTTCTCACTTTTCCCCACCAAAAGAGGACTGCCAGTTACAATTTTTTTGAGGATGTGGGTGTTCCTCTCACAATTTATTTTCAATGTCTTCTTGAGGGGGTTATTATCTAAATCCCTCTCTCTCTGCATTTCTCTCTCAACATTAAGCCAGGAAATTTCTGGCATGTCAACTTCCTTTTGTACAGTCTACTACTGCATTCAGGTTTAAGACAACCCAATAAACAGGTATCCATAGAATCATTCCTATTTGCCTGAACCACCAAACTGAATTCCAAATTTCTAGCAAGTGCGCTCTTCGTAAATTTGGTCCCAACCCTACCCAATCAAGGATCCCTCAAATCCAGTGGTATCCATATACCCCTTGTTTGTTCCCATGCAGATCAGCAAAATCTTACAGTTCTTTTTGTAGGGAAGCCTTCTACCCTGGGTTATACTTTGCCCCTGTCCTAGAACATGCTGGGATCTTACACTAGTTATTAGGTCTAGAAGCAGTGAGTACTGGGGTGGTATAGGCAGAGAACTGGTGTGCCCTCATTATGTAATTTACTCACATGAAGTCATTACAGTGTCTCTAAGGCAGAGAGACCAGCCTTATCAAATGGGAGGAGGCACCATTTCTGTTAGCAAGAGAGGCTCAATGTGGCTGGAGGTCAGGGTGTCCTACATCTATCCAAATGTATACCCTCCTTGTAGATTTTCAGGGTCTCACTCCCAAATCTATGGCCTAACTTCTTCATAAGAGTGCTGATGAATCTCTTAATTCAGTTGATGTTGAAATTCAGCAAACCCAAAAATCATGAGCCCGAAACCCCGTGCTCCACGAGAAGCCACTGCACTGAGAAGCCCACTCAGCACAACTGGAGAAAGCCCACTGCAGCAACGAAGATGCAGCGCAACCAAAACCAAATTAAGACAGAAAAACCAATTGCAAGTTTTCTATTAATGGTGAACTACAATGATATTTTATGTGTTTCATCGTTTTGTTGTTTTTGGGGGTTTTTTTTTTTTTTTGGCCACACGGCATGTGGGATCTTACCTTACTTCCCCAACCAAGGGTCAAACTCGCCCCTCTGTATTGGAAGTGCAGAGTCTTAACCACTGGACCACCGGGGAAGTCCCGCTACATTTCATCTTTAAGACTGCATCATGGAGAGAAGTGTCACCAAATGCTGCTATTAACCCATGAACATATGGCTTGGAGCAAAAAAATCTTCACTTGAAAGGTATTTATTGAGTTCTTTTGGATTCTTCTGTCATTTGCCTTTTATCCTGTCATTGCATTGCAAATTAATCACTTCATTGAAGTTTAGGTGGAAGCCACTCAACCACCATGTTAAGTAGATATTTGAAATATGTAAATCTCCTTTATACTGACATTGAGGTATGAAAACTACTTCTGGAACAGTAACAGAAAGCTCAGAAAAAGCTCTTATTGCAAATGTGCGTGGAAATGCCTTGTTTCTTGTTTGCCTTACATCTTGTTTTAGCTTTGGACAGCACAGGGACTTTATAAAGTAGCTAGATACAACTTGTAATTCAAAAAATGTTACTTATCATCAAAGTGATTTTCCATAAGATAGATAGATAATAATGGGCTTCCCAGGTGGCACAATGGTAAAGAATGCACTTGCCAATGCAGGAGACAGGAAACACGGGTTCAGTCCCTTGGTAGGGAAGATCCCCTGGAGTAGGAAATGGCAACCCACTCCAGGATTCTTCCCTGGAAAATTCCATGGACACAGAACTCTGGACACAACTGAGCACCAGCACACACATACACACACAGATTACGACACAAAATTAATCAAGGATTGGGGAAATACTGTCACAAGGCACTTGCACTACCTAAAAATCTAATACCATTATTTGAAAGAAGAGGATTTATCTAAAGATATTGACTGTAAACTCAAGGGAAACTAAAAAAAAAAAGGTAAATAACTACAAGTAAGACAACAGTGGGGCCTCCCTGATGGCCCAGTGGTAAAGAAACTGCCTGCAATGCAGAGAACCCGGATTTGATACATGGTTCCAGAAGATTCCCTAGAGGAGGAAATAGCAACCCACTCAGGATTCTTGCCTGAAAAATTCTATGGACAGAGGAGCCTGACTGGCTACAGTCCATGGGGTTAGAAAGAGATGGACATGACTGAGTGATTGAGCAGAGCATGAAGACAATAGTGAGGGAAAAACAGAATCATAAAAAAGACTCCATTAATGTAAAGGGAAGGAGAAAGAGAGGAAAAGAGAAAGAAGAGACGGGAAAAATAGAGAAAAACAAGCAAGATGGTAGATTTTAATCCAACAATAACAGTACTTACAAAAGTAAATGAATCTATTAGATTAAATTAGTAGTTTTATTAATTCATGTTCATGTTGTATTATATTAATTAAGACATACTGTCGAGATTTTTTTTTTAAAGCACAACTATTTATCCACATTAAATATAGACAGGTTATAGGGGAAAGTATAGAATATAATACACAATGCAAGTACTAATCAAAAGAAGAAATGGCTAGATTACTATCAGGTAAAGTCAACATCAGAACAAAGAATATTGTCAGGGATAAATAAAGACATTAATTGCATAGTGATAAAATTTAAATATGTTAGGATCCTAAATGGAGCTAGCAACAAATCTTCAAAATTCACAAAGCAAGGGCAAAAAAAAGACAGTATGACCACAATTAGGATTTGGAAATTTAACAAGTCTTTCATAATTGATAGAAAAAGTATACAGAGAATTAGTAAGTATATATAAGATCTGCAAAACACTATCAGTGAATTAGACCTAACTGACATTTATAGAATACTCTATCCTAACAACAGAATATACACCAAAATACAGCATATTATGCACCATTAAACAAATGGCAGCAAATTCAAAAGAATTAAAATTGTACAAAATATGTCTTCAGATTATAAGAGTATTAAGCTAGAAACCAATAATATAAAAATATCTAGAAAATTGCAAAATGTTTAGACAGATATTAAAACTTTGATTTTGTACTTCCAGAATGGCTGCATGAGGAACTTGATTGAGTCTCTCTTTAAAGAGCAAGCTATTTATAGCTGGTGAAAATTATTTAAAAAAATAACTATTTAAGCTCTCTGGAAATTGGCTTGAGAGGACACAGAAAATTGAGAAATATTTATACAAGAAAATCTAAAAAATCTTGGTGAGAACGAAGAGTTCTTGGCAAGAGTCTGTGGTATGTGAGCCATGACCGGCTCCTATCCCCACTCCTCAGCTTCATATTATGGAACTCTGCTCTGGGCAAGTGGCCAAGTCAACCGGGTCTCCCTCTCTCCCAACTATGGTTTCACGCAGAAGTAGATAGCTGTGTCTTTCACTCTCCCAAGACCAACTGGAGAAGCTCTATTCTAGCAGGCAGCACTAAGAGAACCAGAGCTTCCTTCTCTCACTTAATTCCTGCTCAGAGCAGAGGCTCAAGTCCAGGCAGAGCAGGCTAAGAACCCCAGGTCTTCAATGGCCCCCTCCCAGCTCCCTCCCAGGGCAGAGATTCCATGCCGGAGCAAGGGAGATACTGTCTCACTCTCCAGTGCCCACTCCTGGAACAGGAGTTTCACTCCAGGAGAAGCAGGCAGCCATCCGCTTCTCTAGCTCTGCTGCAATAATAGCTCAAACATCCTGCCCAGGAGAACAGGCAGGCTGAATGAAGTGCTCTGTGACTCTGGTTGAAATAACTGAATTTATTATCTGGAACAGAGGGTGGAGAAACTCACGCCTAATGGAGTTGTTAAGAACAAAAGAGGTCTTCCTGGTGAGCAGTTAAGGAGCATCAGTAGCTCCATGATGCTAGCGACAGATTAACAGCAGATTAACCAGAAGTTTAAAAGAGAAAACCAGTGAAAGAGGTGGCCAAGAAGAGTGTTCCTGGAAGCACACTCATCCCTGGAGGGTCTAAACCACTGTGCATAGGCTAGGCTATGCCAACCCAGGAACAATAAGAGCAGGAAGCAGTGGTTTCCCTGGTGGCTCAGTGGTAAAGAATCTGCCTGCTGAGACACAGGTTAGATCCCTGATCTGGAAAGATCCCACAGCCTGCGAAGCAACTGAGCCCCTGCACCACAACTACTAAGTTTGCACTCTCGAGCCGGGAAGCCGCAACTCCTGAGCCCACGCACCCTAGAGCCCATACTCCTCAACAAGAGAAGCCACCGCAACGAGAAGCCCAAGCACCACAACTAAAGAGTAGCGCCCCCTTGCGGCAACTAGGGAAAACGTCGTGCAACAACTAAACGCAGAACAGCCAAAATAATACATAAAATGATAAAAAAGAAAAACCATAAGCGCACGAAGTAGAGCAAATATAAATGCGCTTCCCAAACCAAACACAGATCTATCAGCAGAGGGCAGAACCCTTGCTAGTTCAGCGGATCAAAGCACAGCCTCTGACCAAATACTGCCTGCACAATGAGCTTTTCTGACCCAGGGGCAACTCCTAAAAAGTCCAGCTTAAAAATAAAATCATGCTCATCCATAGTTGGCTGAGAGGCAGTGCACATACCAAAGGCTGTATCTTTTAGGAATGGATGGACAGGGAATTTCCAAGTTTCTAGTCATCAGATGAACATGTGGGGAAAAGTAAATTCCCTAAACGGTGAAAACAGTCTCCAAGACATACACACATTTCCAAAGGTAAACAGTGAAAATAAAACTAACCAAAGGGGCTTACACACAACCAGTGACCAAGAAGAGGCTTATGCTGATCCACGAGTTAACACTAGGAAGCCAGGCTACAAAATAAAAACAAGGAAAAAAAAAAAAAAAAAAAAACCTGAGCAGGGATATCAGAGGCTGCAAATTGAGGGGAAAAGAGACTTCACAAAATTATCTCACACAAATACTAAACAAATAGACAAATGATCACAATCCAGGGTAAGCAGGAATCAGTATCCAGATTTATTATACTACATTATCTGTGATGTCTGCTATTCAGTGAAAAAATTACAAAATATACAAAGGGATGAAATAAAATTTTAAATATAAACTTCTTTCTCTGCCTGTTTGAGCCACTATCCCCTCATCTTTAGCATGCATTGCTTATCTGCATCATACAACTAAATCCATTTAGAAGACACGGGAATGCCTACTCACCAAAAGAAAAGCAATTTCCTCCTGACACCAGAAGGTAACTGCTTAGGAGATAACATTCCTTTCTCAATCCTATAAGAGGTCACAGTAACCCTCTAACCTTACTGGACTATGTAAATTGTCAATATGTGACTCTGATGCATAAACCTTTGTCTCAAATTTTATATAACTGTGCAATGACCTCTAAGAGGCAGAACAATACAATCCTGAGAACTTTCTGAAAGACTGTCTCCTGGATTATAATCCTCAGTTTGGCTCAAACAAAAGTTTCCATTTCTTTCTTAGACTGACTGATTAATTTTTTTATCAACAAAAGATACACGAAAGTTTAACCAATACATAGGAAAACAAGCAGATAACAGAAACTATCTTTTAGGAACCCCATGTGTTGAACACAGTAGACAAAGGCTTCAAAATAGTTATTTTAAATATGTTCAGAGAAGAAAAATAAAATAAGCATGCACACACATACATACACACATGTCATCTCAACTGAGGCAAGAACATTCCTTTCTTTGGGATCCCCTGGTGGCTCAGACAGTAAAGTGTCTGCCCGCAATGCGGGAGACACAGGTTCAATCCCTGGGTCGGGAAGATCCCTGGAAAAGGAAATGGCAACCCACTCCAGTACTCTTGCCTAGAAAATTCCATGCATGGAGGACGCTGGTGGGCTACAGTCCATGGGGTTGCAAAGAGTCAGACATGACTGAGCAACTTCACTTTCACTTTTTAACACTCTTTCATGATTTAAAAAAAAAAAAAGTAAACTAAGAGTAGAAAGAAACTTCCTCAATATGATGAGGACCATATATGAAAAAGCCACAATGGGGCTTTCCTGGTGGCCCAGTGGTAAAGAATTCGCCTACCAATGTACGAGACATAGGTTCAATCCCTGGTCCAGGAAGATCCCACATGCCATGGAGCAACTAAGCCTGTGCTCTAGGCCCAGCAGTCACAGCTGCTGAGCCCGTGTGCTGTAGCTACTGAACCCGCATGCCTAGAGCCTGTGCCCCACAACAGGAGAAGCCGCCTCAATGAGAAGCCTGAGCACTGCAACTGGAGAGGAGCCCCCACTCACTGCAACCAGAGAAAGCCCGCGCAGCAGTGAAGACCCAGCCCAGCCAGAAATAAACTAGACACATAAAATTATATATAAAAAAAGAAAAATCCACTATGAACACCATTGTGTGTGTGTGTTAGTCGCTCAGTCATGCCCGACTATTTGCGACCCCATGGACTGCAATCCACCAGGTTCCTCTGTCCATGAGATTTTCCAGGCAAGGATACTGGAGTGGGTTGCCATTTCCTTCTCCAGGGGATCTTCCCAACCCAGGGATCGAACCCGGGTCTCCTGCACTGCAGGCAAATTCTTTACCGACTGAGCTACCAATGGCAAAAGACCTAAAGCTTTTCCCCCAAGATCAGGAACTAGACAAGGATTCCCACTTCCACCACTTCTATTCAACACAGTATTGAAAGTTCTAGCCAGGCAATTAGGCAAAATAAAGGCACCCAAAATGGACAGGCAAAAGTAAAACCATCTCTGTTCACATGATCTCATATATATNAAAAAAAAAAAAAAAAAAAAAAAACCTGAGCAGGGATATCAGAGGCTGCAAATTGAGGGGAAAAGAGACTTCACAAAATTATCTCACACAAATACTAAACAAATAGACAAATGATCACAATCCAGGGTAAGCAGGAATCAGTATCCAGATTTATTATACTACATTATCTGTGATGTCTGCTATTCAGTGAAAAAATTACAAAATATACAAAGGGATGAAATAAAATTTTAAATATAAACTTCTTTCTCTGCCTGTTTGAGCCACTATCCCCTCATCTTTAGCATGCATTGCTTATCTGCATCATACAACTAAATCCATTTAGAAGACACGGGAATGCCTACTCACCAAAAGAAAAGCAATTTCCTCCTGACACCAGAAGGTAACTGCTTAGGAGATAACATTCCTTTCTCAATCCTATAAGAGGTCACAGTAACCCTCTAACCTTACTGGACTATGTAAATTGTCAATATGTGACTCTGATGCATAAACCTTTGTCTCAAATTTTATATAACTGTGCAATGACCTCTAAGAGGCAGAACAATACAATCCTGAGAACTTTCTGAAAGACTGTCTCCTGGATTATAATCCTCAGTTTGGCTCAAACAAAAGTTTCCATTTCTTTCTTAGACTGACTGATTAATTTTTTTATCAACAAAAGATACACGAAAGTTTAACCAATACATAGGAAAACAAGCAGATAACAGAAACTATCTTTTAGGAACCCCATGTGTTGAACACAGTAGACAAAGGCTTCAAAATAGTTATTTTAAATATGTTCAGAGAAGAAAAATAAAATAAGCATGCACACACATACATACACACATGTCATCTCAACTGAGGCAAGAACATTCCTTTCTTTGGGATCCCCTGGTGGCTCAGACAGTAAAGTGTCTGCCCGCAATGCGGGAGACACAGGTTCAATCCCTGGGTCGGGAAGATCCCTGGAAAAGGAAATGGCAACCCACTCCAGTACTCTTGCCTAGAAAATTCCATGCATGGAGGACGCTGGTGGGCTACAGTCCATGGGGTTGCAAAGAGTCAGACATGACTGAGCAACTTCACTTTCACTTTTTAACACTCTTTCATGATTTAAAAAAAAAAAAAGTAAACTAAGAGTAGAAAGAAACTTCCTCAATATGATGAGGACCATATATGAAAAAGCCACAATGGGGCTTTCCTGGTGGCCCAGTGGTAAAGAATTCGCCTACCAATGTACGAGACATAGGTTCAATCCCTGGTCCAGGAAGATCCCACATGCCATGGAGCAACTAAGCCTGTGCTCTAGGCCCAGCAGTCACAGCTGCTGAGCCCGTGTGCTGTAGCTACTGAACCCGCATGCCTAGAGCCTGTGCCCCACAACAGGAGAAGCCGCCTCAATGAGAAGCCTGAGCACTGCAACTGGAGAGGAGCCCCCACTCACTGCAACCAGAGAAAGCCCGCGCAGCAGTGAAGACCCAGCCCAGCCAGAAATAAACTAGACACATAAAATTATATATAAAAAAAGAAAAATCCACTATGAACACCATTGTGTGTGTGTGTTAGTCGCTCAGTCATGCCCGACTANTCACTGCAACCAGAGAAAGCCCGCGCAGCAGTGAAGACCCAGCCCAGCCAGAAATAAACTAGACACATAAAATTATATATAAAAAAAGAAAAATCCACTATGAACACCATTGTGTGTGTGTGTTAGTCGCTCAGTCATGCCCGACTATTTGCGACCCCATGGACTGCAATCCACCAGGTTCCTCTGTCCATGAGATTTTCCAGGCAAGGATACTGGAGTGGGTTGCCATTTCCTTCTCCAGGGGATCTTCCCAACCCAGGGATCGAACCCGGGTCTCCTGCACTGCAGGCAAATTCTTTACCGACTGAGCTACCAATGGCAAAAGACCTAAAGCTTTTCCCCCAAGATCAGGAACTAGACAAGGATTCCCACTTCCACCACTTCTATTCAACACAGTATTGAAAGTTCTAGCCAGGCAATTAGGCAAAATAAAGGCACCCAAAATGGACAGGCAAAAGTAAAACCATCTCTGTTCACATGATCTCATATATATAAGTCCCTAAAGATTCCACACAAAGAAAAACCCTAATAGAGATAACAAATGAATTCAGAAAAGTTTCAGGATATAAAATCAACATGCAAAGATTTGTCGCATGTCTATACACTAATAGTGAACAATCAAAAAGGAAATTAAACCAAATATTAACCAGAAATCAATGACAGCTTAAATATCAAACCGAAAACTGTAAAACTCCTAGGGCTTCCCTGGCGGCTCAATGGTAAAGAATCCACTTGCCAATGTAGGAGACACAGGTTGGATCCCTGACCTGGAAAGATCCCACATGCGGCGGAGCAGCTAAGCCCGTGTGCCACAGCTACTGAGCCTGTGCTCTAGAGTCCAGAAACTGCAACTACTGAGCCCACGTGCTGCAACTACTGAAGTCCGTGCACCCTAGAGCCTGTGCTCAGCAACAAGAGAAGCCACCGCAGTGAGAAGCCCTCAAACCACAACTAGAGAAAGCCCGAACAGCAACAAAAATCCAGCACAGCCAAAAATAAAGAAATAAAAATGCTAACACTCCTAGAAAAAATTATAAGGGCAAGAGCTGTGTGACCTTGAAGTAGGCAAATACTTTTGTGAAGTAATGCGTGCTTAGTCACTCATTCATGCCTGACTCTTTGCAACCCCATGGACTGTAGTCTGCCAGGCTCCTCTGTCCATGGGGTTCTCCAGGCAAGACTGCTGGAGAGCGCTGCCATTCCCTTCTCGAGGGGATCTTTCCCACCCAGAGACTGAACCTGTGTCTCCTGTGTGTCCTGCACAGCAGGCGGATTCTTTACCTGCTCAGCCACTGGGGAAGCCCCTTTGTGAAGTAGACACAAAAACAATTGATAAAAGAAAAATTGATAAAGTGGACTTTATCAACATTAAGGAATTCTGTTCTTTGAAAACTACTGTTGAAAGAATGAAAAATTCAAGGCAGAGATTGAACGAAAATATTTGCAATACATCTGTAGGACAAAATATTTGTATCCAGAACACAGGAAGAATTCTTACAACTCTGTAAGAAGACTAATGGCTCAGTAAAAACAACAAAAGCCAAATACCAGTGGCAGGAAGCAGAGCAGTGGTTGCCTTGAGCCAGAGGCAGAGGGAAGAATGAACTGGGAAGGGACACAAGGGCATTTTTACAGGGGATGGAATTGTTCTGCATCTTGTTTATTGTGGTTTTACAAATATATCTCTCTCTCAAAGCAAGTCAAATATGTGCAATTTACTGCACTTAAAAATACACCTCACTAAAATTCTTTTTTTTTTTTAATTAGGATTTAAAAAAGGAAATTAAGAAAGCAAGTCCATTTGCAATTTATATCAAAAAGAATAAAATACTTAGAAATACATTTAACCAAGAAGGTGAAAGTATACTAAAAGATACAAAAACTTCCTTTAAGGAAATTAAAGATTTAAATAGAAAGGTATCCTATATTGAAGAATAGGGAGATAGAACAGAGAGCTCAGAAAAAAAAAAACACACCTCACATATATAGTCAAATGATTTTCAACAAGGGTGTCAAGAACATTCAATGAAAAGAGGACAGAATTTTCAACAAACTGCACTGGTAAGACTGTATATCCTCATGCAAAAGAAAGAAGCTGGACCCTTACGTTACACAATATACAAAAATTAACTCAAAATGGATCAAAGACCTCAATGTAAGAGCTAAAACTATAAAACTCTTAAAAGAAAACATAGGAAAACATCTTCATAAGACTGGATTTGATGGTGATTTCTTGGGTATGACTCCGAAAGCACAGACACAAAAGAAAAAACAGATAAACCAGATTTCATGAAAATAACTTTTGGTTTACAAAGAACACTATTAGTAGGGTTGAAAGATAGCCCACAGAAAGAGAGAAAATATTTGTAAATCATATATCTGATATGGGATTAGTATCCAAAGCACATAAAGAACTCTTACAACTCAATAACAAAAACCCCAACAACCCAATCCAAAAATCAACATAGGTGGTGGGATGGGGAGGGTGGGAGGGAGGCTCAAGAGGGAGTGTATATATACACATATATACATACTTATGCCTGATCCACATTATTGCATGGCAGAAACAACACAACTTTGTAAAGCAATTATCCTCCAATTAAAATTAAAAATAAATAAGTTTAAATGAACATAGAAATTGAGTAGACATTTTTCCAAAGAAGATACACAAATGGCCAGTAAGCACATGAAAAGACATCATGTCTTTTACCCAACATCACTAATCATTAGGAAAATACAAATCAAAACCACAAGATATTACTTCATACCCATTACTATGGCTAAAAATAAACAATCTAAAATCAACAACACAGAAAATAACAAGTGTTGGTAAGGATGTGAAAAAATTGAAACCCTGTGCATTGTGGAAGGGGAGAGGAAGGAAGGAAGGGGAGAGAGTAGGGAGGCAAGCAGAGGGGAGTGCAGGGAGGGAAAGAATGGAAGAAACTGAGCTATTTATACACAGGAAAATCAAAATGCATCATTTGTGGAAGATATAGTTGCTTTCTAAAACAAATCCAAACAAACCACCTGAAAATTAATAAAACTATACAAAAACAAACTAAGAGGGCTGGGGGAAAAGATCAATATACAAAATCAATAACTTTCTATCTGTAGTAATAATAAATTAGAAAATGTAATAGAAAAAAAAGATATTGCATTAAAGATAGCCACACACTTTTTTTTAAATACCTAGGAATTGGCACAAGGCTTTGCACCATCTGCCTGTGTTCTTCTGATCTTTTGTTTTTTTAACTTTTTATTTTGCATTGGGATAGAGCCAATTAACAAAGTTACGATAATTTCAGGTGAATAGCAAAGGGAGTCAGCCATATATATACATTTATCCATTCTCCCCAAGAACTCCTCTCCCAACCAGGATGCCACATAACAGTGAGCAAACTTGCACACACTATACAGTGGTCCTTGTTGGTTACCCATTTTAAATATAGCAGTGTGCACATGTCAATCCCAAACTCCCTATCCTTTCCCCCATCCTTCTCCCTGGCAACTGTAAGTTCATTCTCTAAATCTGTGAGTCTGTTTGTTTTGTAAGTTCATTTGAATCTCTGACCCTTTCTTACCACTCTCATCCTCATTTACAGGGCTCCAACCCTACTGGCCTCTTCCATGTGCCTCACTAGCTCCTGCCCCTGCCCCCAGATAACCACACAGCTTATTTCCTCACCTCCTGGATCTATACCAGGATCAGTACATTTTTCCTGTAAAGGCCAGATACTAAATATCTTGGGCTTTGTGGGTCGAGAGACAAAAATCTAGTGTATGCAGGTACTTAGATAACAAGAAAGAAATTGAGTTTCCACAAAATGTATATTGATGAAATTCAATACACAACCAGAAGAACTGAGTACTAGGTTTGTTTTGTTTTTTGTTTTGTTTTGTTCTGGTTTGGTTTGGGGTAA
>SJYV01031326.1:0-10524 GCA_006410875.1 Neotragus pygmaeus | reverse complement strand
ATTGGAAGGACTGATGCTGAAGCTGAAGTTCCAATCCTTTGGCTACCTGATGCAAAGAACTGACTCATTAGACCCTGATATTGGAAAAATTGAAGGCAAGAGAAGAAGGGTATGACAGAGGATGAGATGGTTGGATGGCATGACTGACTCAATGGACATGAGTTTGAGCAAGCTTTGGGAGTTGGTGATGGACAGGGAAGTCTGGTGTGCTGCAATCCATGGGGTTGCAAAGAGTCGGACATGACTGAACAGCTAAACTGAACCAGACTGAACTAAAACTTGGCAATATTCCATTATGAAATTATTTTATTTTCAGCTACTACCTCCAACTATGCCCTTTAGAATTTCTCATTCCTATGTTATAACATTGCATTCTAGTCCAAGCCTGTTGGATAGTTTTCAGTAATTAATAAAATTCAGCTGAGTTTTACTATTTTGGAGTTCTGAACTAAATTCCAGTTTCTGTGTGTGTGTGTGTGTGTGTGTGTGTGTGTGAGATAGAGAGAGAGAGAGAGAAAGATTTCCCTAAACCAACAAACAATTGTTGGAACATCTGTTGACTGTCACGTGCATGTGTGTGTGTGTGTGTGTGTCTATAATTCAACTAAATTCTAACATTATCTACTCAAAGATAACAATAGATCCCACAGGTTACAGGTTCAGTCCTAGAAGACTGCACTCCAACCCCACTTCAGACGCCAGCTGAAAGCCCAGGTTGTTACCTGTATTTCTGCCCTACCAGCTATAGACTGGAGGTTCCAACAACCTCCTTCAAGGGTTTGATTAATTTGCTAGAACAGTTCACATAACTCAGAAAGCCATTTTACTTACTGTCACCAGCTTATTATAAAAAGGGCATAACTCAGGAACAGCCAGAAGGAAGAGACACATAGCTATGGGGAGTAGTGAGAAGCTTCCCATGCTGTCTCCAGGGGCAACGCTCTCAGCATCTCCACCTGTTCATCAGCCTGCAAACTCTCCAAGCCTCATCCTTTTGGGCTTTTATAGATGCTCTGTCACACAGCCACGACTCCTTAAATCATTGGCCACTGCTGCCTGAATTCCATCTCCAGCCCCTTCCCCCTCCCCCCAGGGAGAAGCAAGGGGGATGGGAGACTGAAAGTTTTAATCCTTTTCTTCATAAGGTTGGTTCTGGGTTCTCCTGGCAACCAGCCCCCTTCTTTAGGAATCTTCCAAAAGTCGCCTCATTAACATAACGAAAGGCACCATTTACCTCTTGGACAGTTAGGGAATCCCAGCTGTTTTAGGACCTGTGAGCCAGGAACTTCTGTGGACAAAGACCAAATATATATGAGGAATAAATTTCAGTCATCCAAATGACCAATGTGCATTTTTCTTAAAAATCACAATATTACAGCCTTCCTATCCAACCCTCTGCTCCCTCTTTCTTTTGCTGAGGTTATTGGGAGTGTAGTCAGCCCCTTCTCTCTGGGTCCTGCTTCCTCCAGGGTGGAAGAGAACAGGACACAGGGTTCTCTGAAAGTGGTTCTCCCATGTGGGGAAGGTGCGATCATAAAACAATGAGGAAAGAGCCAGGAACTCCTCCCAAGCAAAGCACTGTTCTCCGCCTCACCCTGATTGTGATGACAAGGGAACTTCCAGCCAAGCAGAACATCGGTGGGCTGAACTGAAGCCAGACTGGGGAACATATCCTTAGCTTTGGAGGTTATTATATGATCACAGTCAATCACAGGCTGTTTTAGGGTAGCGTTTCTCAACTGCCAGCACGGGAGAATCATCCGGGGAATATTAAAAAGCACCCCAGATGTTGTTCCGTTGCTCAGTCGTGTTCAACTCTTTGCTACCCCATGGACTGCAGCATACTAGGCTTCCCTGTCCATCACCATCTCCAGGAGATGGCTCAAACTCATGTCCTTTGATACCCAGATTTAATTCCTCTGTAGTGAAGCCTGGGCATTAGGAGTGTCAAGAGTTTCTCATTTTACTCCAGGCAGAGAGATACTGGTGAGGAAAGCAATGCCTGGCTTCACTTCTCTTTTGACTTAGTGTGCCCTTGCATTCAATGGCGGGAATGCAGAAGACATTCGCCAACACGTCCCATTATACATCTGTCCCCTAAATCTACCCCGTACTTGCCCCCAAGTAAAACCGTTCTTATTGAAGGAAGCTTCTACTACCTGTGAGTTTCAGAAAGAGCTTTTCTTGGTTGACTTGTTCAAATTCTGAATCTCCTGTAGTACTCACTACAGGGGTTTGCACATAGAAGGGGCTTAATAAACATTTATAGAATTGAAACAAAATGTGGACATAGTTACTGCTTTTATTTCATCAGCACTATTCAAACTGGAGACGAAAAAAAAAAATCACCTTGATCATTTATGTGGATAGCTCTTTACAATTTGCAAAGCTTTCTTCCATTTCAATGTTTCTTCTGATCTTCACATCATTCTATGTGAGTTTTATTCTTCCTTTTAAAACATAAGAGGGAATTGAGGATAAAAATTTAATGACTAGTCACCCGGTGGTTCAGAGTTAGAAGGTATAAAACACATACTTGAACCTTGACCTTTGACTTCCATTACATGTAACTCTGAGGATGCTGAGCCATTAATTCCAGCAGCTTCTACAAATGTTAACTTATTTTTTCTTTCTTTCTTTCTTTTTTTTTTAAACTAAAATTTCATAAAGTTTCCACAGGGAAATTTGGTAAGTAATACTAGAAGCACTCACTTCCTCTGCTGAGATTGTGTCACATTTTGCAAACAGAATGAGCAGCAACCAATATCTCACAAATAGAAATAATAATTTTTAAAAAGACACTTATATGATAACTACCCACAAGGCGTTACTATCAAGCAAGTATGGTTAATATGGGCCCTTTGCAAATGTAACTTATTGTCTCATTAGAAAAGCCCAAAGGAAGAAAGAGGATATTCATCCCAAATTAGATGTTAATTAGAAATGTATGATGAATTGCATCTTGCAAATATATAGATATTAAAAAGGAAATGTAGATGTTACACAAGCTATTGAGGAAAGTATATGTCTTGTATTTGGGAAAAGAAAGAAAACAGGATGCATTAATCATACCTCACTGAAGAGTTTATCGTCAATGAAAGCTAAAATAGGCACAACACACAAGTTTATTCAAACCAGTTCTGTTTATCAAGCCAAGAAGAGATGAGCTTTGTTTTGTTTTGTTTTGTTTTGTTTTGTTTAAAATGTGAAATAACTAGTGGACTAGGCCCCACAGTTAATGTTTGTCAGTGGCATTGGGTAGTCAGGTTTACATCCTGTGCTGTACCTGGTAAACTTACTGTGGGGTCAAAAGGACAAGGAGCTCCTTTTCTGGGCTCTCAGGGGTCTCCCCTCACACACCAGGGCCAGGCGTTGGATGACTCAGGAGAGCGCTTAGGCTCAAAGCCTGTCGATCCTATTCAGACTCGTCCCCACGTGCTGAGCCCGGCCTGAGCACTCCTCATCGTGGAGACCACACGAAGGCTCGTGCCCACAGCCACCAGCCACTTCTTTGACTCCTAACTGACTGGGGACACGTGCGCTGTGCCTCCTGTTGCCAGGAATCTCTAAGTGTAAAAATGCCTTCCTCCCGGACAGTCACTCCTGAGTCTGTGTGTCTTCTCTCTCCTGATTAAAGCAACGCCTCCACACGTTTTAAAACAACCATCTCACTATGAGTAAGCTAAAATTCTCTTTAAAATGGTTAACTCAGAGAGAACATGTCTTATTATTCGTTCAGAGAAGGATGGCATGTGTATTTATATTCTGAAGAAAAATGTAGGAGACCTAACATTGGACCTTATAGGCATAACATTATAACATTATAGGCAGTGGGCTTTAATCAAGTCATACTTCTATGTATCCACAATTTGGAGGAAGCATGACACAAAGCAAGTGAGCATTAAACATCGTTAAACAAAGCACACCACCCATATAGAAAGTACAGGAAGATACTTCGTCTCCCACTTTTGCAGTTCTTAGCCCCTGGGGTCACTCTGCCTGGAATAATCGTTCCCCTTTTTCTATGATGATGACTACCCATCCCTCAGATACTACATCCATCCCTCAGAGTTAAGTGTTGCCTGACTCCTCACTCCCATGTTAGATGCTCTTTCAATATTTTCTCTTAAAGCATGGCATTCATCCATCATTATCTTAACTGTGGCTGTTACAATTACACCCTAAGCTATATATTTTTCACAAACATTAGTGGAATAAAATTAAAAGCACTTTTATTCCCCTTCTATTGTCCCCTTAAAATTCATTCAGAGAGGAAAGTTTTCTGTCTTCATTTAATTGAAAAAAATAAATGGACAGATTTATGATTCTTCTATTCATTCTCAGCTAATTGTCTTAAACTCACTTTAAAAGATAAAGCATCCCTATTCTAATAATTAGAATGATCAACCTTTGTAAGAAACAAAACTTTAGGCTGGTTTTAAACATCAATATTCTCCATATCCCAGCTTGTGGTCTGACAGCCTTGCTCTATACAGCTGACAGTGGGAGGTGGAGACCATCTTTCTTCCTTCTCTCTCTCAATCTCTCTCTTTCTCTCTCTCACTTCTCTAACTGATGCTTGTGAGGCTGAAGCATGGACAAAGGGAGGGAAAGAGACAGAGCAAGTTCACTTCTGTAAATTCTTCTCCCACTCTCTGACATAAAGCTCCTTTGCCTTGGGTAGATGCATCACCAGCCCAAGGGGTCTTAAATCTCTCCAGAGCCTATAGGAGACTGACAGTGGCCTTTAACTTCTCTGATCTACTCAGCAGCTCCATTGGCAGGACACAGACACCCTTGTCAAATCTCTAACGGATAGTCCATGGTGAACCCCTGAAAGTCCATCAGGAACACACTCTGAGAATGAAGGTGCATCTCCGGACAGAGGCAGCCTTGCTGGCTGATTCAACAGGGCAGTTGGTTCCTCTCTTGCACTGAACATTTCATAAGCTGTAGCTTGATTCCCATGAACTAAACCTACCAACTGCAGGATCAGATTTTTCTCTCTACGAAGTCCTCTTGAGCTTGAGTCGAGCAGCCAGGCCTGTCTAAAAGCTGGGAATTGGAACACTTGTTTGGCTCAGCCCCCTACTGTATCTGCACACTGCCTGTATATTTCACACAATGCTGTGAGACAGGTGAAGGGGGCTTCCCTGGTAGCTTAGCAGTAAAGAATCCATCGGCAATGCAGGAGACACAGGTGGCACGGTTCAATCACTGGCTCAGAAAGAGCCCCTGGAGAGGGGCAGGGCAATCCACTCCAGTGTGTGTGCCTGGAGAACCCCATTGTCAGAGGAGCCTGGAGGGGTATAGTCTATGGGGTTGCAAAGAGTCAGACATGACTGAAGCAACTTAGCACGCATGCTCATGAAGACATTAGTTCAAACTCCACAGCTTTCCTACTCATTATAGAGGACTGGTGTGTCTATCTGTCAACATGTACTCTGTAAATGTCTGCTACACTTTTAAAAAATTAATTTATTTTTTAATTGAAGGATAATTGCTTTACAGAATTTTGTTGTTTTCTGTCAAATCTCAACATGAATCAGCCATAGGTATACATAAATCCCCTCCTTTGTGAACCTCTTTCCCATCTCCTTCCCCATCCCACCACTCTAGGTCTGCTACACTTAAAAAAAATTCATTAACAAACCATTTTTGTTTGTGTAACAATTCATTAAAGCTTGATAACTACCCAAACAAATACAAATATGCATAAAAACAGATTGACACAAAGCATCAAAGTCAGCTGCTTTTGCCTATCTAAAAATCTATAATTTTTTTTAGGGAAAAAATTGGGTATTACAAAGATTTTACTTAGCTCAGTTATCAAGGTAACAGAAAGATCACTATGAAAATTAGATCAAAGAACATTTTAAAAATTCAATCAATAAAGTCCATGAAAGATTACACATAAAGATTCAAATTTTGAGTATCACACTAATTATTTCTTTTAAAAAAAGATTTAATTTTTGGAAGATTATCTTAAGTCAGCACTGGTATTCTTTTTTAGTGAAAAAGTAAGCCCTACAGACTTNATTTTAAAAATTCAATCAATAAAGTCCATGAAAGATTACACATAAAGATTCAAATTTTGAGTATCACACTAATTATTTCTTTTAAAAAAAGATTTAATTTTTGGAAGATTATCTTAAGTCAGCACTGGTATTCTTTTTTAGTGAAAAAGTAAGCCCTACAGACTTGTCTGGAAACCATATTAGCTAGATTAATAGGCTTCTATCTTTAGTTTCATAACTCTGTTTCTCAGAATCCAACCCAAAGAATTCAGTAAAAGTATTTTTAAAACAAAGATTGATGTATAAGTATCTTGATTGCAGCCTAATACATAATAGATAGGACTGGAAAACAACAATCAAATATTATGCAAATTTTAAAAATGCTGATCGCACCAGCACTAGAATCTTGCTACTATTACTCCCAATTTATACTTTATTTTAGTGTGTGCATGGATGTATGTTTATGTATGGTTTTATGGGGAGTTTGATTATAGAAGGAGCCATTGACAGAGCCTACCCTTGTATTATACACTGGTATTTTCTCCTTATTGTGTTGTATGGTACTGTGTTACATTTTGTCATGCTGTGCTGCATTTCATAATCATAACAATGTTCTATATGTCAGGTATGAGGCTCATCATATAAAATAAGGAATCACATAACAATTAAGTTGTAGAAATCAGCCTATTACTTAAGTCTCAATTTCCAAGTAAATTTACCCATGCTGTTATTCTATGAGTTGTGGAATCAAATCAATGCTTGCTGACTCCCACTTTTGCTAAGGTTCTAAGTAATAAATGGAGAAATAAAACATAGTCTCCATACTCAGAAAGTTCTATTAAGGAACAAAGGTATATGACTGATGATGGCAGTGGAGTGAAGGAAAGAAAATATTAAACACATGCAATAAAGTAGAATGCTATGTCAAAGAAAGAAGTCATAAAATATGTATGTCCTTCCCCTTGAGGCTAGTTGCTGAATGCGATGAGTTTGTGATTTTTCTCAAACTAGAATAATACCAACCTCATTAGACATTATAATGATTAACAGTAGTCATTCCTGTAATTAAACCAGCATCAAGTATGATCATAAGTGGACAGTAAATGCAAGTCATTTCCCTCTTTGCCCTGTACTACAGATGCATCTACCAATCCTGGGACCCAGAAGACAGCTGAAGGATGTGAAGGAAAAGAGGTCAAAATGAAGCATATCAGTCAAAGGAAATGGCAGAAAGAATTACAAGATATTATTCCAGAGCAATTTAGTCTCCATTTATTTGACAGATTGACACCTTGTAAATATGTCACTTGTTGTAACTGGACTATCAGGACCACAACTTGGCCTCCCATAAATGGCTGCTCTAACATGGTTACCTGCTGGCACTTTCTTTCTGCATGGATATGTGTTGGCTTTGTATCCAATACTTTAGCATGCCCTCGTGGAAATTGGGGGAGCCTGTGTAGTCCAGTAGAGAAGCTCCATTTCTTGGATTCACTTTGTACTGACTTTCCTGAACCTTCACTAGCTTGATAATGAGCTTTCATGGTAATGCAGAGAATGCCAAATTTACATTTTGTAAAGCTCCTTTTACTTCCTGGATAAGATGGCAATGAGCCCAGCTCTCTGTGTTTCCTTTTCCCATTCTAATTTCAATTATGATTGCATAAAAACGATATAAAGATAGGCATAAAGCGTGTGTGTGTGTGTGTGTGTGTGTGTGGTCACATCTCTATTTACATCTTGGGAAAGTTAACAAAGCAGTGAAAACTACCTCTGATTTCTAATCTATGTGATTGATCACTTATTGTTTGGGAGGAAGCTTTAACATTCCAACATACTACCTTTTCTGAGAAATGACAGTATGCCAAAGAGGGAAGTGGAAGTGCCCTAGGACACACCATTCTACAACTCTTACTTAGAGGAAACGTGGGAAGTAAAACACTCTGAGAACAAATCTGCCCCTCCCTGCCTAGGGTACGGTCCAGTGATCAGCCTTGGTGTGTGTGGGGGGTGGGGGGTGGGGCGGAGAGAGGAAGGAAGTGGGATGAGACTGAAGGACAACAAATAGAAAACAAGGAAATTGAGTATTCAGAAGAAAGCAGACTTTGTTTGACTCATCGTGGGCACAGATACCTGGGCTTCTCTAAATACAGCAAAGGAAAAGCAGAAGTATGGACTGAAGAGATTATCTGTGGCTCCAAGTATCTCTCAACTTTCATCTGCTGATGCAATTCCAAACTTCTGTTTCACATGAACAACATGCCTATTCAATCATAAAAAGAATAGTAGCTAGCCCCATATTAATAGTTGGAAAACCTACTTGAAAGGTTTCTAAGTGCCAAACTTGGAAAATAAAGAAAAATCACCAAATCTAGGAAAATAAACTTCTTTAGAACTTTAGTTCTGTAGAAGAGAAGCTCTTTGAAAAGTCATTATCCCCCCAGAGATTCACATATATACAGAAACTGATTTTAAAAGCTAAGAGGAGTTCTCAATAGACAGGAAGAGGACAATGTTTTGATAAAAACACAGAAAACAGTTATTAAAATAAAATTATTTAACATCAGGAAAGACAAATAAGCTTCATAACCAGGTGAAACTTTATGAATTTTAAGACAGTGGTACAAAAAAATTATATGCTGAAACCTATAGAAAATTTAACAAAATATGAAGTCAAACTTCATGTTTTTTTTCCTAACCATAAAAGTAAAAACTCTAAAGAACTGAAGTCTGTATGAGATATTAATAAATAAAATCAAGATCTATTTTCATAGGACATAAAGATAGTAAAGAAAAACAGAAATGTTGACTGGAACTCTTAGAATACAACTTTACCAGGTTTTGATAGAGACTATCTCTTCCACTGTAAACAGCTATAAAACTGGGGGGAAATATATGAGGAAATAGTTTGTAGACACTGGAGGACAGCTGTGGTTTTTAAGAGTAGGAAGTCTCATGAGGTGTTGCCATGACCAGTCCAGCCCTCCCTCTCCCTAGAATGACTTCTCAATCATGACACTGCAAGCTTTTATCCAAGAAAAGCACCATAGCCCCCCTTGAGCTGAAGAGGCAATAGTACAGCTGTAGTGGTTGGAATTTGGAAGGCAGGACACTTGAGGAAAAGGCGTTGTTGCAGAAAGTCCAAAGTGCATGTTTGATTCTCCATGAGTCTCTCGAGGGCTGGTTGAAGAAACACTGGGCAAGAAAGCCCTCTAGAGAGAAGCGGTAGGGTTGAGAGCAGAGCGGTGACGCTAAAGCTTAAGTGGAACTGAAAGATGTTCAGGTTCTGACATCTTTAATGAGTGTAAGAGTGTAAGACTGTCTTACAGAGTGAGTGTAAGACTTCTTTAATGACTACTCCCACCTTAAACATTCAACTGAGATGCCAGAAAGTCCATGCCTTAAAAGCAAAGGCAAGACTCTAAAGCGAGACATTCTCTCAATGTGTCCTAATGAAGATGACAACTAAGCCATGAACAGGTCGATAGGAAGGACAATATAAAGGTGAAGCTCCACTAAGTTGTACAGCTTGGGAAACACATTGGACTTCCACAGATTTGTGCTAACAAAACATCAAATTCAAGCTTCACAAGCGTGAGGGAGTCATTCAATGATTAAACTGCTCTTAGAACAAAATAGCAAAGCCTGCAGAGGATAATAAAACTCCAGAGTATCTATGAAGTGAAGTGAAGTGAAGTCGCTCAGTCGTGTCTGACTCTTTGCGACCCCGTGGACTGTAGCCCACCAGGTTCCTCTGTCCATGGGATTCTCCAGGCAAGAATACTGGAGTGGGTTGCCATTTCCTTCTCCAGGGGAATCTTCCTGACCCAGGGATTAAACCCAGGTCTCCTGCATTGCAGGCAGACGTTTTAACTTATAAGCCACCAGGGAAGCCCCTAGAGTATCTATAGTATAACAATCATTATATCTTCATACAATCAAATATTGCTGAACAGCCAAAAACAAGTGAGAGTGTAACCATAAACTAGAAAAAGCATGGCACAGGAACGTCCAGGTGTTGAATTTAGCATAAACTTTAAAGAAGCTATTCTGAATATGCTTGAAGAACTAAAAAATTGCTCCTATTAGTTATATATTTGTGTGTAACAAATTAATCCCAAACTTAGAAGCTGAAAAACAAATTTCTCTTATGGAGCAGTTCTTTGGGCACAATTGAACTTGCTCCTCTGCTCTAGGTTATCTTGCAAAATTGCAAAGTACTGGCCAGACTTGATCTCAAAACTCAGATGGGAAAAGATAGTCTTCCAAGATAAAAGTGTTATGATTGCATTCATTTCATTGCGGGCTTCCCAAATGACACAGTGGTAAAGAACCCACTTGCCAATGCAGGAGCCATGGAAAACTCAGGTTCAGTTCCTGGGTTGGGAAGATCCCCTGGAGAAGGAAATGGCAACCCAATCGAGTATTCTTGCCTGGGAAATCCCATGGACAGAAGAGCCTGGCAGGCTACAGTCTATGGGGTGGCAAAGAGTTGGACACGACTGAA
>SJYV01031325.1:860760-874769 GCA_006410875.1 Neotragus pygmaeus | reverse complement strand
ACTTTGGGAGTTGGTGATTGACAGGGAGGCTTGGCATGCTGCAGTCCATGGGATTGCAGAGTTGGACACGACTGAGTGACTGAACTGAACTGAACTGATCTGGAAATTAAGTCTGGAAGCACAGAGGCAAGGTAAGAAAGAGATCATGGAGGCAGTACTTAAGGGAGTCCAAGTGCATAATATGATGGGAAATGCGATAAAATATGGTGTGAAGAATTCTGTTTGATATACCATCGTTGTAATGTGTGGTTTTACTTTATTAAATCAAAGTTGATTGTGGTACAAAGAGGTCTGTCTCATTAAAAATTGATCACAGGGAAGATGAAAGGCAATGTGTTTTGTTATCTGGCAGTTCTTTTTCATATTTTGTGTTTGAATTATGTTGTTTAGTTTAAGTTTGATATGTTAATTAACCATTGCCTTTGATTTTTACTAATGTTTTCCCTTATAGACCATAATGTGTCTTTTCTCGTTCTACCCCACTCCTTTCCCAAAAGAAACGTGTTTAAATCATCATAGCTACTAAATTGCTCCAATAAGAGGTCTCCTCCCCAAATCTGATACATATAACATATGAATGTTAGTTGCTTAGTTGTGTAGTCGTGTCTGACTCTTTGTGACCCCATGGACTATAGCCTCCCAGGTTCCTCTGTCCATGGGGTTCTCCAGACAAGAATACTGGAGTGGGTTGTAATGCCCTCCTCCAGGGGATCTTCCCAACCCAGGGATTGAACCCAGGTCTCCTGCATTGCAGGCAGATGCTTTACTTCTGAGCCACCAGTGAAGCCCATATAACATATATACAACCAAATTTTAGGATTTGACCCCACACTCCTAATGAGGCTGGAATAATCATATTCATCAATTCTTAAGAAAGCAGGAGAGATACTGATTTTATAAAGATGCTCTTTTGGGTTTGAAGCATGCCGTTTTTATGCGACAATGGGTGTAAAATTATAATTTTTTTTCTGTGTTGTTTTAATGCATTCGGTCTGTAAATGTTTCTGCTGGACCAGTACACAGCATTTTTTTTTTTTTTTTGGTACCTGTCTTGTTGGTATGTTGAACTAACAGCGCTCTGTTCCAAAAATGCCTTTGTAATAATGGCAGAGGATGAATTTATAATGCATTTAATGTATCCATAGCTTAATAAAAAAGACACTCTTCCCCCCTTTAGCCTTGGAATATATCATTATTAAATTATTATGGCATGGCATGAAGTACTTACATCCCTCTGTTGTGGTAAATTCTTCTCAGCAGAAGTTCTGAATCTGCCAGTGTTGACAGTTCTTTCTTTGAAAGTATAGTTGCTAGCAGGGGTCTTTTTAAGAGAAGAGTATAGATATATTACCCATGAGTTGTTAAATATGTATAAAACTGGGAAAACGTTTTAGGGCCTTGTCGGCATTCTAAGATACATGGTTGGAGCGCTGGGGGGCACAGTCAGTCTTCAGCAGTGCTCTCGGATGATCCCAGGTGCTTTTCTATCATTACTGCACAGATCGGCCCAGGGAGGCATTGTCCCCTGGGCTTGGAGAAAGAGGAACTTCAACTGGGATTAGGCTTTCTGCTCAGACTTGTTTCGTGAATCCAGAAAGCATCCTTGGAGAGTCAGCCTGCCCGTCTGCTTCTTTGTCGCATGCACCCCAACTGTGTTTCATGTGTGTGTGAAACATATTCTTCTTTTTTAGAAAAACCTTCTATTAAAACAAATTATTTAATTTTGGCGGCACTGGATCTTCATTGCTGCGTGCGGGCTTTCTTTAGTTGCGGCAAGAGGGGACTCCTTTGCGTTGTGGTGCATGGACTTCTCGCGGCGGTGGCTTCTCAGGTTGCACAGCACAGGCTCTAGGCACGCGGGCTTCAGGAGTTGCAGCTCCGGGACTCTGGAGCACGTGCTCAGTAACTGTGTTGCTTGGGCTCAGTTACTCCACGGCATGTGAGATCTTCCCAGATGAGGGATCGAACCCGTGTCCCCTGCACTGGGAAGTGGATTTTCTACCAATGGACCACCAGGGATGTCCCAAAACATATTCTTGCAACCCAGGCCCCAGGCACGCACACCTTCCAGGGGTACTAATGCGAGGATAGATTTCATGATTTGCAGTAACATGCTGCTTTCAAGATTTTCAGCTTCCACATGGATTCTTTTCTAAAATTGCCTGAGAAAGTGTCTGCCTTGCACATTTCTCCTCTCACTTTACAGTGAAAGGCCATCTGATGTGTAAATATAGTACATTTGCTCCAGCATTAGAAACCTCCCATACATCAAAAGAAAAAAAAAAGGATAATTAGAAATATTAGTTTTGGAGGACGGCTCCTTTAATGATTCATCAAGGAAACTTAGACCTGGTCGATTTCTTGCCTTTCTGTATCTCACATATAATTCTGATAAGGATAAGCTCGTCCTTGATGTGTAGGTTAGTGAGGTTGGTTCTTTTGAACACACCACCTGTGTTTTCCAGGACTACCAAAGTTTTAAAGATATATTAGATAAAACCACAAATACATATTTCATGTGGTTTCTTTTGGATTCAGTGCAGTTTTCAATATGATAGTTAAAGCTTATTTTATCAAAATATGTCATGAAATATTGATTTCAAAGTTCATCCTCATCATATTTTGTCTTATAAAATATTTACTATTTAATATCTCCTACTAACAAAAAACCTAATTTTAAACTTATGAAAATTTGGGGGTGACAATTTAAAAATGTGTAAAGAGGGTGTGTATTTTTTTTCCCCAAAATTCATATAGGAGGAATTCTAGCAAAGTATTTTGAATAACACTGAAAAGAGGTCTCAGTAAACATTACCTGGGATTCTCCAGAGACCGTAGTTGGTTCCTTATTCATACAAGCTTACCTTTTTTGGTGGATCATACTTACTGCTTTTAAAGCCCCGCTGTTCACCCCGTGTTCCCTCTGGGGTATTTCATCCAGGAGGACTTCCGGAGCTCGCTGCTAGTTGATGGAAAGCAGTGTCAGAGGGCATTCTTCCCAGCGACAATTGGTTTACTCCAGAGCTTCTTCTTTGTGCTGCCAAGGGTCAGAATGGGTATGTGAACAGTCAAGACTGCTGGTTGTGCTCTGGTAACAAATGAAACCAATATCTTAGTGGCTTTTGACAGCCAAGATGTATTTTTTGCTCATGCTGCATGTGCACATATGGGTCACCGCTGTTTGTGTTCCTATCCTCTTCACTTGAGAATTCAGGAGGATGGATCAGCCTCTGTCTGGTAGAGAGGAGACGGTGCCAACTACAGGTTAGGTCCCAGAGCTTTTTACCTCGGATGGCATGGCCTTTCAGCTCAGTTTTCATTGATCAAAGTGAGTTCATGGGCCAAACCTGGTTTCAGTAGAGGTGAGGAGTATGGCCCTTTTTTCAGGGAGGGTCAGCCAATATTATCAAAGCAAAATTTATGCCGAAAAAGTTACGCAGGCAGGGAAAACTTTATTCAGGACTATTGCAATAGGAGAAAGAGACCCAATCACAGTCTGCAGGCAATTCTGCTTGAAACAAAGGGCAGAGTTTTGATTTTTTTTTAAGGGCTAGAGTCGGGGTTAGGGGATCATTGGCCATCTGTGTTTCCTAACTGGACTTTATACAAAAGGAAAACTGAAATTTCTCATTTTTTTAGACAGGAGGTAGTTTTACAACAGGAATGATGTACTCACTGGCTTTAGGCTCTTACCCTCCAACCCCCGGCAGGGCCTGGGTGGGGGCTCCCTGTCCTCTCTCATGATTATATTTCAAAAAGATGGCTCCCAGGTCCGAGAGGAAACAGTCTAGGGTTGTGAAACTGGCAGGAGGCTTTTAGAAAGGTTAACATGTCACAGGGGCAGAGGAAGAATTATAGTTACAAGTTTTCTAAACTGAATATGTATAAGAAAGAGGAGGTCAGGTGCCTGGAGTCAGGAAGAAGCCTGTGTAAAGTTTATTCAAGCTAAGGAGACTATAAAAGCTATCTTGGTGAACATTTGAGAACAATAATACAGTCTGATTGTCATAGTGTGGAGTGTGTGAGTGTGTGTGTGTATGCGCACGCATGTGTGTGTGAGTATGTGATTTGCTTGATTGGAGACAACAGAAACCAATACTGGCTGCCATCAAAAGAATGCACATTTGTAAACTAGTGGGGGCTCACGGAATTGATCTGAGTTGAAGAACCAAATTTGAAAAAAACATACGTGGCAGCCCCCCACCTTTTGGCAAAGACAGTACAGCTAGAACTGTCCACTGCTGGGTAAAGATGTGGCTGCCACCATCCAGTACTGCAGCTGCTATGAATAAAGGCTGGCCACTCCTTCAGAGCCCAAAGCCCAGGTGTGGCTCAGAATATCTGATTGGCAGAGTCAGGGCCACACGCCCTGGGTAATGAGGAGGGGATTATCTCTCTCACATACCCTGGCCCTGGCCCTTGGGTAATGGGGAAGGAGTGAGCGCTAATTTGGGCTTTGGTAACAGGAAGTTGGGTACAGCAAGTCCTCTACATACTAGCCTTCAAGCTGTGACCTTTCAAAGATGGAAACATGTGTTCCATCAAAGTCAGGAGTGAGTGAAATTGCCGCTTGCCCTCTATCTCCCATTGCTGCCAGTCTCTCAGCTCTACCATCTCCCACCTTCTCTCCCTCTTCAGTCGGTAACTCTTCTTTCCTGTTCCCTTGATGCCAGCCCCTGTGTGCCAGCTGTTGTACCATACTACTGTACTTTTTAAGGTACTGTCGGAGAAGGCAATGGCACCCCACTCCAGTACTCTTGCCTGGAGAATCCCATGGACGGAGGAGCCTGGTAGCCTGCAGTCCATGGGGTTGCTGAGAGTTGGACATGACTCAGTGACTTCACTTTCACTTTTCACTTTCATGCATTGGAGAAGGAAATGGCAACCCACTCCAGTGTCCTTGCCTGGAGAATCCCAGGGACGGGGGAGCCTAGTGGGCTGCCGTCTATGGGGTCGCACAGAGTCGGACACGACTGAAGGGACTTAGCAGCAGCAGCAGCAGCAGTACTGTAAGAATCCCGTGGATAGAGGAGCCTGGTGGGCTGCAGTTCATGGGGTCATAAAGAGTCGGGCACGACTAAGCGACCACTTTCACTTACACTGCAAGATTAAAAGTGTTGTCTTTATTTTTTGTGTTTGTTTTTATGTATTATTTGTATGTAAAGTATTATGAGCCTTAGTTCAGTTCAGTCGCTGAGTCATTTCCAACTCTTTGGTACCCCATGAACCACAGCACACCAGGCCTCCCTGTCCATCACCAGCTCCTGGAGTCCACCCAAACCCATGTCCATCGAGTCGATGATGCCATCCAACCATCTCATCCTCTGTCATCCCCTTCTACTCCTACCCTCAATGTTTCCCAGCATCAGGGTCTTTTCCAATGAGTCCACTATTTGCATCAGGTGGCCAAAGTATTGGTGTTTCAGCCTCAACATCAGTCCTTCCAATGAACACCCAGAACTGATCTCTTTTAGGATGGACTGGTTGCATTTCCTTAGAGTCTAAGGGACTCTCAAGCGTCTTCATCAATGCCACAGTTCAAAAGCATCAATTCTTCAGTCCTCAGCTTTCTTTATAGTCCAACTCTCACATCCATGCATGACCACAGGAAAAACCATAGCCTTGACTAGATGGATCTTTGTTGGCAAAGTAATGTCTCTGCTTTTTAATATGCTGTCTAGGTTGGTCATAACTCTCCTTCCAAGGAGTAAGCATCTTTAACTTCATTCCTGCAGTGATTTTGGAGCCCAGAAAAATAAAGTCAGCCACTGTTTCCACTGTTGCCCCATCTATCTGCCATGAAGTCTATTACAGTACAATACTACATAGCTGATTAGTTGGGTACCTGTGCTAACTTTGTTGGACTTATGAACAAATTAGACTTACAAATAGGCTCTCAGAATGAAATTTGTCCATATGTAGGGAAATAGCTGTAATGAGTTTCACTAGGACTGAACATAACTGGAGATAACTTCCTTTGTACCCACCTATGGGGAAGGCAATGGGACCCTACTCCAGTACTCTTGCCTGAAAAATCCCATGGGCAGAGGAGCCTGGTGGGCTGCAGTCCATGGGGTTGCAAAGAGTCAGACATGACTGAGCAACTTCANTAGCATGTATGACAAATTGTGTGAAAACCCTCAATTAAGAAACAACTAGATTTTTAAAATGAAGAATTAAAATAACATCCGGAGAAGGCAATGGCACCCCACTCTAGCATTCTTGCCTGGAAAATCCCATGGATGGCTGAGCCTGGTGGGCTGCAGTCCATGGGGTCGCTAGTAGTCAGACACGATTGAGCGACCTCACTTTCACTTTCATGCATTGGAGAAGGAAATGGCAACCCACTCCAGTGTTCTTGCCTGGAGAATCCCAGGGACGGGGGAGCCTGGTGGGCTGCCCTCTATGGGGTCACACAGAGTCGGACACGACTGAAGCGACTTAGCAGCAGAATAACATCTTGCAAAATAACTTATTCTTTGCTACAGATAGATATCACTTAGTCTTTACCTAGAAATGGTTTATTCATTTTTGTTCATTACAGCATCATTCATAGGGGTGAAAATGAAATATAATAAATGCCCATCAATAATAAAATGGTTGATCAAATTATAATAGAAGCACATCAAGGAATGTCCTTCAGCCTTTAAAAATGAGCTAGATCTATACCAGTTAGAAAGAGTGAAATCTGTTAATTTTAGCACCTCTTTCTCACTTCCTTTGCTTTGACAAATAAATTTAGCAGTATGTTATATATGTGAATAAAAAGGAGAACATTAATAAACATTAATGAGTTTATTTTTAATATAAAATCTTTAAAACCTAATAAATGTTCATAAATAAAGTTTGCATAATGTTGGTCTTACCTTATGAAACATAAAACTGAGATAAATTTATACATGCTAACTTGTAAAAATTTTCCAGATATTGTTTTAATTAAAAAGAAAAATTGAGTGACTATACAATGATTTAATTTCCATTGGGTAGTTTCTGCTGAGGGTTGTGGTAAACTGGGCAAAGAGATCACTGTCTTCATTTCTTAAGTAACTTGGATTTATAAATTTATAAATCTTATATAAATGTATGAATTTATTAAAAAACATAAATATGGATTTCCATCAGTCATATTTTAGGATTGGATTCCTGATAAAAGGGATACCCATGTAATTTAACAGATTGTCAGAGTCCAGGGTAGATGAAAATAGATATAAATTATATGTTTTACATTACTGCCACTCTCTCTCAACTTTTGTTTGGTATTTCAAAAAAAAAATATGCAGAGAGAAGAACTCAGAATAAATATCCTATAGATAGGTTCTTATGAAAATATTGTAAAATAAATAGGAGAGAGAATTACTGCCAAATAGAATCAAAATATGGAAATTTTACATCCAGATATAGCTATTTATTAAATAATTAAAGATTTTATTTAATCTAAATAAAGTTGGAGTGAAGAGTTTTCATCTAAAAACAAAAAAGTGAACTTATCCTTACTTAAAAGAAACTTTATCGAAAGAACAGGACAAATACTATGCTTAGCTTGAAAAACACTTTATAACAGATGACTTCTACTTTTTGATTTCAAATTCTTCTCAGAAAAGCACTCTAAAATGAGCTTTTTGTAGGACGAATCATAAATAGAAGCAATGACAAGAGGTGTCTTTCTCTCAGTGTTCATTGCCATTGTCTGACCTTCAAGCATATGGAGAGAATCTGGAATTGTGGTCTGTACCTTTTGACATAAACTATGCTGAACACATGGCCTTTCCAAAAATACTTCAGGGAACAGTTCTCTGAGTATCATTCATCATCTCTTGCCATGATGACATCTCATTGCATAGGAAAGCGAAATTGTTGCTATGAGATGGAGAGTTGATGGAGAATAGGAAAAAAGTTAACACAGTAGCTAATAAAGGGCATTTGAAGATACTTTTCAATGATACTGATATATTTTGCTTACAATGCACCACACATTACATGAACTAGAGCTTTGTGAACATAAGCAGGGGGATACATATGCTTCTTTTCTTGGAACTTTGTTTATTTATGTATGTGATAATGCTTCTGCTTACAGAGGAAGTCTGATCAAACATATTTATGAAAATTAGATTTAAATACACAAGTCTTGGAAACAGATTAAGTAAACATTATGCCTAATACACTAATAGGGGCTTCCCTGGTGGCTCAGATGGTAAAGAATCTGCCTGCAATGCAGAAGACCCAGGTTCGATCTGGGTTAGAAAGACCCTCTGGAGAAGGAAAGGGCTATGCACTCCAGTATTCTTGCCTGGAGAATTCCATGGACAGAGGAGCCTGGCATTCCACAGTCCATGGGGTCCCAAACAGTCAGACACAACCGAGTGACTAACACATACACATACAGACCTATAATGTACTAATATCTTTTAGGTCTTCAGTTGACAAGGTAAGAAAATAAAATATTTCTTTTTAATTTAAGCTAAATATGTAACTATTTTAAATGTATTCAGATAAACTGGATTTTTTTTCCCTAAAAACAGTAAAAATATTTTTGAGTAATTTTTATGTGATGCATTCTTCATTCTATTTCCTTCTTATAAGTGCTCAGTCATTTAGTTGTGTCCAACTCTTTGTGACCCCATAGACTATAGCCTGCCAGACTCCTTTGTCTATAGGATTTTCCAGGCAAAAATACTGGAGTAGGTTGCCATTTCTACNTATGTGATGCATTCTTCATTCTATTTCCTTCTTATAAGTGCTCAGTCATTTAGTTGTGTCCAACTCTTTGTGACCCCATAGACTATAGCCTGCCAGACTCCTTTGTCTATAGGATTTTCCAGGCAAAAATACTGGAGTAGGTTGCCATTTCTACTAAGGTATCAACATCATGTTAGATCCTCAAATGCAGATACATGTTGATGGAGAGTTGTTTATAATGTTTGATATACTCCCTGGTTCAAGAAGTTGCTAGGACAACTGAGTAGGCAGCAAGGTGTGCATTTAGACTAGAATATCATATCTTGCTAGTTGANTTTGTATGTAAAGTATTATGAGCCTTAGTTCAGTTCAGTCGCTGAGTCATTTCCAACTCTTTGGTACCCCATGAACCACAGCACACCAGGCCTCCCTGTCCATCACCAGCTCCTGGAGTCCACCCAAACCCATGTCCATCGAGTCGATGATGCCATCCAACCATCTCATCCTCTGTCATCCCCTTCTACTCCTACCCTCAATGTTTCCCAGCATCAGGGTCTTTTCCAATGAGTCCACTATTTGCATCAGGTGGCCAAAGTATTGGTGTTTCAGCCTCAACATCAGTCCTTCCAATGAACACCCAGAACTGATCTCTTTTAGGATGGACTGGTTGCATTTCCTTAGAGTCTAAGGGACTCTCAAGCGTCTTCATCAATGCCACAGTTCAAAAGCATCAATTCTTCAGTNGTATTGGTGTTTCAGCCTCAACATCAGTCCTTCCAATGAACACCCAGAACTGATCTCTTTTAGGATGGACTGGTTGCATTTCCTTAGAGTCTAAGGGACTCTCAAGCGTCTTCATCAATGCCACAGTTCAAAAGCATCAATTCTTCAGTCCTCAGCTTTCTTTATAGTCCAACTCTCACATCCATGCATGACCACAGGAAAAACCATAGCCTTGACTAGATGGATCTTTGTTGGCAAAGTAATGTCTCTGCTTTTTAATATGCTGTCTATGTTGGTCATAACTCTCCTTCCAAGGAGTAAGCATCTTTAACTTCATTCCTGCAGTGATTTTGGAGCCCAGAAAAATAAAGTCAGCCACTGTTTCCACTGTTGCCCCATCTATCTGCCATGAAGTCTATTACAGTACAATACTACATAGCTGATTAGTTGGGTACCTGTGCTAACTTTGTTGGACTTATGAACAAATTAGACTTACAAATAGGCTCTCAGAATGAAATTTGTCCATATGTAGGGAAATAGCTGTAATGAGTTTCACTAGGACTGAACATAACTGGAGATAACTTCCTTTGTACCCACCTATGGGGAAGGCAATGGGACCCTACTCCAGTACTCTTGCCTGAAAAATCCCATGGGCAGAGGAGCCTGGTGGGCTGCAGTCCATGGGGTTGCAAAGAGTCAGACATGACTGAGCAACTTCACTTTCACTTTTCACTTTCTTGCACTGGAGAAGGAAATGGCAACTCACTCCAGTGTTCTTGCCTGAAGAATCCCAGGGACAGGGGAGCCTGGTTGGCTGCCGTCAATGGGTCACACAAAGTTGGACACGACTGAAGCGACTTAGCAGCAGCAGCAGCAGCATACCCACCCAAGGGGAAGGTTGGATGGACAAAACAAAGCAAAGCAAAGCAAACCCAGAAGAACCACGTAACCTTTAAGGTCCACCACCTGGAGGATGGTGTGTTGTAGAGAAAGTTGGATCAACTGTTTGCCCACTTCTTTCCTGTCTTTGGTGAGATCCCCGATGGCCAACAGACCACTAGACTTCTCTGACCACTCAATTCCTACTGTAACTCCCTGGCTCACCAGGACAGCCTACAGGTCTCTGAATAGTCTTCCAATACCTCATGGAGGAAGCTCTCTCTTCTCTCAGCTCTTTGCAATAAGGTGGCATGAATGTATGCGTGAGGTTTGCAAAACCTCTTGTGTTTATCAGCTACAAATATAAAAATCTCTCTTAAGAGTACAGATTTCCCAACAGTTCCTTTAAAGAAGAAGCCAGAGCATAGTCTTTGAAGCTGCAAAAACTAGGGCTCAGATCTCTGTTCCTTTTCTACCTGAGTTCCAGGTTCCCATCAGAGAAATGGCGTTTTCACGCATATTTTGCAGGGAGTTTTAAAGAAAGTGTCAGATAATGTCTGTAGAGTGCACAGCGCTGGCACCTAGTGGGAACATATAAATGATAATGATTATTAGGAAAGGGACGTCTCTGACTCTTCTTTCCCCTCTGCCAGAGTTATTTCCCCACAGCAATCACATTTCCAGTATTTTGTTCAGGAGGAAGGAACACAGATCTATTTTTGAATTGGTTTCTGGGGGCTGCAGAATGCCATGTGTTTCTGGCTCTGTCTTTCCTCATAGCCCGAGGATCTCCCATGCCACTCGCCTGGCCTCAATCAAACAGGACCAGAAGAGGCCGGATCGTGGGCAGAACAGATTGAAGCATTTCTGCCAGACCACTGGGTCACTTACTGAGCTGCAGTGCTTTGCAAATAGGAGGCATCTAGAGGAAGGTTTTATTAGACAGTCTTTACTGAGTCCTCACACTCATGCTCGTTAATCATCCAAATTGTGCAAAAGGCCCCAAGTGGTTCATGATTAGGTAATTAATTAAAATGTTATATGCAGTGTCATGCAGTATGTGAAGGTTTTTATGGAAATTATTAACATTTCTTTGAAAATTTCTCTTTGGGCCTATTTATAAATATATGCCTAAAGATATGATATCTTTGATATATATACTGTGTGTGTGTGTGTCTGTGTGTGTGTATGTGTGTATGAGTGTGTTAAGATTTTATTGGTGTGGACTTAGTTATATTATAAAGATGGAAGTTAACACCAAAAATTTTCCCAAGTGTCATTAAAACTTAACACCATTTTTTTTCCAGTTTTAAAGAATAACTGTCTTACAAAATTGAACAAATTGGAAAGTTTTATTGGCAGTGATATTGTGTTGCTTAAACTCTGGTTGCCTTGGTTACTCTTGAAATATTAAAATAATCTGGGCTTTTAGATAGTGAGGANAGAATAACTGTCTTACAAAATTGAACAAATTGGAAAGTTTTATTGGCAGTGATATTGTGTTGCTTAAACTCTGGTTGCCTTGGTTACTCTTGAAATATTAAAATAATCTGGGCTTTTAGATAGTGAGGACTAGTGTTCTACTTATTTTGGGCCCATGATGGTATTAATTAAACACTCTCTAGGGCTGGGGAAGAGGAAATTTATGAGCTGTCTAGAAGGGAGGATGGCTGTGGCAGCCAGGAGTTTGTTTAATTTCTGAGCCCCAAAGACAATAAGATCATTGGTATGGAGGATCATTGTCGTTGACACAGATATGAGTCCTTTTCTAAATGTTTCCGGTGCACAAAGGCACATCTCTGACCGATTATTTAAAGTTATTATTTTAGAATAGAGCAGGGAGCACCCAATGGTCCTCAACCATGTCTGTTCGTTTGTTCTTTAATTATCCTTTTCCACCCTCACCCCTTTCTCAGAGATAAGCTGCTGAAAGTGGCGATGGTCACAGATCACTTCTGAAAAGGTAGCCATTCCCACATGTTTATTTCAGGCCTGTTGTGTCTACGATGGTGACTGGCTGCAGCCTTACTCCAGAATCAGAATTTCAAAGCTGAAATGAAACATAAGTGTTTGCTGAGCTCAGCCCACATTTTTCAGATCAAGTGACCGACGATTAGAGAAGTGCATTTCAGTTCTGAATTTCAGATTTCCAGCATAGTGTTTTTGCTCTCGTTCTGGTTGAGACTGAAGACAATCCTGCCTTTTCCATGTAAATCAAAGTCTCTTATTTAAATAACACCACTGTAGGAAAATTGTATGGTAGGGTTGGAGTTTTAGAAGTTGTCTTGGTAGAGTTATGAACTCACAGAATGGAAAAGAACCTTGAACAAATATATAATCTATCACCCCAGTCCTGGAGTCCAACAGACTTCTAATACCCACATGCTCTCTTATTCCCTTCCAATGACGAGCTCTCAAAATGTGTGGGGGAACTTCCCCGGAGGTCCAGTGGTTAAGACTCCATGTTTCTACTGCAGGGGGCACAGGTTCTATCCTTGATCGGGAGCTAAGATCTCATATGCTGTGCGGTGCTGCCAAGAGTTAAAATAAATAAATAAAGACAATAGCAATGAAAAAAAATGTGTATGGGGTACAATGTGAGTATAGCAAGGCTTAGAAGCAAGGAAATCTGTGTAAAGAAGCTGGTTGTGCTCATTTAGCCCATTTTTGTTAACCTACCTAGTTAGAGTTATTACTTATAGTATTGCTGAAAAATGGGAGCATAGCTTTGAGGAAGAATTAGAACTTGCTTATGATAAAAATAAAATGACCTGACCTGTATGTTAGTCTTTCCACTCTTATTGTTTTATGTAATCCATCACAAAATCCATACTGATAACTTGAGTTGAATTGATTAGCAGTTAATGAATAGACAATAGCAGTTAATGAATAAACAATATCAAGAGTAAACAACCCAAGAAGGGGAAAACTCACACTGTGTGCTGTGTTCTACCTGTGGGTCACTTATATTCAATCTTTACCCTCAGGTGAAACAGGTATTATTGTCTTACAGATGAAGACTCTGAGAATCAGGAAGTTTCCTGTCTTTCTTAAGGTGACAAGGTTAATGAGTGATGATGGTGGAATTTGAACTTGGCCTCTTGCCTCCAGGAGAAGAAAAGATGTCAAATGTCAGAGAAGAGCATCTTGTCATCAGCATGGTTCAGCCTACTTACATTTTCGTCCCCTTGCCTGAAAATAAGTCATTTCATACGATCATCTTACTTAACTGTTCCTGCCAAAGCAAAGATGTAACCTAGGGGTTTTCTTAAGTTTTCAGATCTCCTGAAGCTTAAAAATGGTGGGAGAGTGGATTTTATAAAAAGCTAACAGCCGGAGAAAAACCGATGAGTAAGGAAGAACTTAAGACACAGATTGATAAAGTCCTCACTGGCACTGTCAGGGGGAACTCAGTGCTCTGGAGGAGGAAGATGGGGGTGGAAAATGGGGATGAGAAGCTAGTGAAACTATTGAACTGAATATCTGATAAGTGTGGGAAGTGGCAGAGAGGAGTTTTTCTTCCGGAAGCCTAAAACCCCAAAATGATTAATCGGACGATTGACAGAAAGTAAGGCCTTGCTGTAGCGCAGAAACGAGGTAGAGGGAACTCTTGAATTTCTGAAAATAGGGATGATTGACTAAGGGGTTGATATTATTTAAAACACACACAAACACAGACACACACCACAGAGGTCAATGAGATTGTATTGAAATTATTAAAAAAAAAAAAA
>SJYV01031325.1:800226-859311 GCA_006410875.1 Neotragus pygmaeus | reverse complement strand
AAAAAAAAAAAAAAGACTGTGAGAGCTTTAATCTCAGGCCAGCTTTTATTTCAGTAATAAGAGCGGACTTTAAGTATATATTAGATGAATACCGTTTAATGAAGACATGTAGAACTTAGATTTTTGGCTAAGCCTGCTAAGTCACAATGTTAGGATCCAGTATGACAGGAAAGGCCCAGATGTCAAATTAAGTATTATTTCATTGGTAAGAAACCTTACAGAAGGCAGTTGAGGGCAAAGTCACAATGACCATAAAATCCTGAATTTCCAAAAATTTTTTACGGCCTCCCTCCACCCGCAGTCACCCTCCATTTACCTCATCTTATCTCCCATCTCTTCTATCAGCCCTGCACGTGTAGTTTCATAGTCTAGAGCTGGCATGGTGTGTGCAAGTGGTTTTTCTTCCTTTCTTCTGTTTTAGGGAAGCCCGGTCTGATCTGCAGGGTTTGTTCTTATGGAATGTAAATACCCTCTGATAATTTCATTTACACACTCTGATTCAGCCTCCAAGAAGCTTGCTCAGGCCTCTCTGCTTCCTCGAGTATCTTTTCTTTTTTTAAGGCTGCAATCTGAGACGTAAGGGATCCCAGTTCCCCAACCAGAGATCGAACCTGTGTCCTCTGCATTGGGACCACGGAGTCCTAACCACTGAACCACCAGGGACGTCCCCTCGAGTATTTTTTTTCTTTGACTGTATTCTTCTCTCAGTGGGCCTCCAGCCAATCTCACAGAACTTCTTGGCATATTAACACCTTTCGTTTTCTACATGCGATAATGTAGTTTGCTTGTAGCTCATATAGCAAACCTCATTGGTTCCTGGAGCCCTTAGGCAAAGACCAACCAAATAAACAAACTTAATGATTCTGCTTAAGCAGTTAGGTTCAAACAACCTAATGAATATTTATGTCCTAGCAGTTGTGGCTATTTAAGAAATTAATTCTACCTTTCATTAGATAGTTACTTTTTGTTAAGTGTGGTGAAGGCAATGGCACCCCACTCCAGTACTCTTGCCTGGAAAATCTCGTGGACAGAGGAGCCTGGTAGGCTGCAGCTCATGGGGTTGTGAAGAGTCGGACACGACTGAGCGACTTTACCTTTACTTTTCCCTTTCATGTATTGGAGAAGGAAATGGCAACCCACTCCAGTGTTCTTGCCTGGAGAATCCCAGGGACGGGGGAGCCTGGTGGGCTGCCTTCTGTGGGGTCGCACAGAGCCGGACATGAATGAAGTGACTTAGCAGCAGCAGCAAGCATTTTACATACATTATTTCATTTAATCATTCAGCAATAAACTTCGTTCAGTCATTTATTCAATAACATTCATGGAGCAGCTGCTGTGTGCCAAGCATCATTTTAAGGGCCACAGGTATACCTGTGAATGAAGCAGGTGGAGCTCTATCCTCAAGGAACTTACAATCTAGTATGGGAGACAGGTAGTTATGAAAGGGAAGAATAGAGAAATAGTAGGTAGAGAGAAAGACAGTGGTTAAATAAAACAAATCAGGGACTTCTCTCATGGTTCAGTGGCCAAGACTCCATGCTCCTGGTTGGAGAACTGGGGTCCAACATACTGCAACTAAGACCCAACACAGCCAAGTACATAAATATTAAAAAAAAAGAAAAGTAAATCAATGAAGGGGACAGAGAATTTTGGAGATGCTATTTTAGAAAGGGTGGTCAGAGATATACTGTAAATAGGTGGTATTATCCTCATTTTATGGAGAATGAAATTGAATCTCAGAGAAGTTAAGTTACTTGTCTATGGTGTGCTCAGCTGTGTCCGATTCTTTGTGACTCCATGGACTGTAGCCCACCAGGCTCCTCTGCCCATGGGATTTTTCAGGTAAGAATACAGGAGTGGGTTTCTATTTCCTTCTCCAGGTATAAAGACTTTAAGTAGGATTCAAATATTTCTAATCAAGGAACTGAGGCAATGCAACCAAGTCTTGGATGTATTCAGTGATAAAATTAGGAACATTCTTACTGAAATGTGTGAGTGGATGTATCATTGTGAATACCTGAGATTTTCCATTTTAACTCTCACCTGTAAAGAACTGAGAACTACACGGGACTTGCATGGATGTCCAGCGGTTAAGGCTCGGCACCTCCAAAGCAGGGGCATGGGTTTGATCCCTGGTCAAGGAGCTAAGATCCTGCACACCACACAACAAGGCCAAAAAAAAAAAAAAAAAAAAAAAAAAATTGAGAACTACAGAAAAACAGTCTCTTTTACATAGTTATTAAGGAGATAAAACCTATTATCTCGAGGGTAGAATCACTGAAGACAAGCAAACATTGCCTGGTGTGATAGTGCAAAGTGATTTCTCTGAGGACAAATAAGACTTGGCTTCTTTGATGAGGTAACTTCTTACATTGGGAAAAAAAAAGTGGGGTCTGGAGGAAAATAATATTTATTTAGTTCCAGGAGGAGAGTGCATTTTCATGTTGATTGGTGGCTAGTAATAAGAGAAACATCAGTTGGGAATCACATTTCAAATTAAACAACTTAATTTCATTTTCTGTGAAAGTAAAGGAAAATATTCCATTCACCTGAATTTTTAAGGGGTTATATAAGAAAGACCATCTACAAGGGATAGTAATGTGTTTTTTTACTTATTGTTTTTCTGATGAGTACAGTGGAAAAGAGAGCAAGAGAGTGATGGACAGGTGACTGAGAAAGCTCTAAGGGAGATGTGTTAGCTGTAGGTAAATCACACTTGTCACACTATATTTTGGGCATCAGAGTAAGTTATCACCTGTTAGCACTACTCTTGGAAGATTTTCAGCAGATAAGAATAGTCTTCTGTTCCTCTGTGCTCTGGGAAGCATATTGCAAATGAAAGCATATAAGTACTAGTTCACATTTTAAATTCATTTTCATATTTTATGTTTAATTAAAATATTATTATGAAAACATTCTAACCATGCAGAATGGGTTTAAATGAAAAGTACACAGTTTTCTATTCTAGTACAACTCCCCAGAGCCAACTGCTTCCAGATATTTCAGTTTATACATTAACATTCTAGGTATACAATGGGTTACACATTTATCCCCTACTGTATCAACCTGAGACAATATCTACTGATTCCAGTCATGAAAGAGGAATTGATCTCAAACATCCTTTAGGTCATATTTTTACTTTTTTCTCTCATCTCCCACATTTTAAAAGTAATTTATTCATTTTTAAAAATTTTTCAATAATCTTATTATAATTGAATTAGCAAGAGGCAGCCCCAAACACTGTAAATACAAGGAGGTTTGAATCTGGCATTCTTTCCTTTTGTCTCTCATTAAAAAAATAATTTATTTATTTTAATTGGAGAATAATTGCTTTACAATATTGTATTGGTTTCTGCCATGTATGAACATGAATCAGCCATAGGTATACATGTGTCCCTTCCTCCCTGAATCTCCCTTCTACCCCCCACCCCGTCCCACCTCTAGGCTGTCACAGAGCACCAGATTTGAGCTCCCCGTCTCTCCGTCTCTCTAAAGGTCACTCAGTCGTGAGCTCCCTGCGTCACAGTACATTTCCACTGGCTATCTAATTTTACATATGGTAAGTATATGTTTCTGAAAGCAGTTTATTCTTAGTTTCTGACTATAGTATTTACTTGATTTTCTCTGAAGACACTAGTTAGATTTTTATATTAATATTATTTTCATAATATTCATATTAGATTAGATTTTATATTAATATTATTTTCATAATATTATTATTGTTTGAGTGAACTCTGGGAGGTGGTGATGGACAGGGAAGCCTGGTATGCTGCAATTCATGGGGTTGCAAAGAGCCGGACACGACTGAGCGACTGAACTGAACTGAACTGATTACTAGGTAATATTAATATTACTTTCATTGAAGCCAGTTTTTCTCCCTGTTCCTCAGTCTTCTTGTGTTTTTTTTTCTTCTCCCCAAATTTTGATGACATTTATTTTTCTGTTTGTCTTTTAAAACAGAGGGCTACCCACTTGTAGGAAATGACAAAGGCATGGAAATACGTATTATCCAGGCTATTGTTTACAGCACTATTTGTAGTAGGAAAACATTGGAAATTATCCAAATGTCTGCCAGTAGGGGACTGGCTGAAACATCTTTAAGGTGGATACTGTGTGATACAATAGAAGATGTTAAGAAGGATATATATATATTCATGGAATGATCTATAGGATATATTGTTAGATTAAGAAAAAGGCAAGGTGGAGAAAAGTATGTATAGTATGATACTATTTACTGCAAAAGGGGAGATGTAAATATATACACACATCCTTGTGTTTTAAGAATTGGAAGAATAAACTGTGAAATCTAAAAATATGTTAGCTTTTGGCCAGAGAGGATATAAGTTAATACTATTTGTAAATATGACTTTGGGACCATGTACGTGTTTTCATGACTATAATAAAAATTAAAATATAAAAGATAATCCCCCCACATCAGTAGTAAAACAAAATCAATGAATCTGATTGCATATTCAGTTAACAGTAGAACCAAACAGGGATGAACTATTCCAAGTGCTTTAAAGCACAGTGATCTGTATCTCCTCAGAGAGATGCATCTCAAGGAAAAAAATAATTAAAGAATATCCTGAACTGCTTCATCAATTACATTGTTGATGGCAGTCTCCAAATCTGTATTCTGAGGTTGTTTTTTGTGTCACATACAATATAAAGTTGATTGATGGTGAGAGGAGAAGGGGAAGACTGAGGGTGAGATGGTTGGATGGCATCACCACTCAATGGACATGAGTTTGGGCAAACTCTGGGAGATAGTGAAGGATAGGGAAGCCTGGTGTGCTGCAGTCCATGGGGTTGCGAAGAGCCGGACCCAACTTAGTGACTGAACAGCAACAGCAGTATAAACAAGTAGTAATTATGTTCCTAAGCTCTGGGCTTTTTGATGCGGAGGATAAGTATTGAGAGATATCAGATCAGTGAGATGGATTAAAGCTCTGTGGTCCTAACTTTAAAGTGGAAGTGTCATCATTATCAGCTCGGGAGGTATTTTGTGTGTGTGTGTATGTATGTGTGTTTTACTAGGCCTCTCCTCCGGAAAACTACAGAAACAGTGACCAGTCCAGTAGTCGTGAACACCCCCAGTGCCTAGCTTGTTGTTTCAAAATACCATCTCTCACTAAAATGAAAGAGTTCCTTGCAAAAAAAAGTTGATTCCTGGTCAAGGGTAGAAATGATTTGCTTGGTGGCACAGTGGTAAAGAACCCTCCTGCCAATGCAGGAGATGTAAGAGATGCAGGTTTGATCCCTGGGTTGGGAAGATTCCCTGGAGGAGGAAACGGCAACCCACTCCAGTATTCTTGCCTGGAAAACTCCGTGTGGACAGAGGAGCCTGATGGGCTACAGTCCACAGGGTGCAGAGTTAGACACAACTGAGCACATCGGCCTGAGAAACATAGAAGATGAACCCACAATATCTTGTCATTCTAGAAAGCAAGGAAGCTATCAGAGACCATCGAAAGAGTTCTGGGCCAACTTGTATAGGTGCCTGCTAGACAAAGCTAGGATGATTTGCACATCAAAAACAATAGATAAATTTAAACACATCAAATACATTTAAATCCTTGGGTTCATAATAAAACAAAGCTCCCCACCAGAAATCCCCCAAGTTCATGGATCATCTTTGTAGTATCAAAACTCATTTTTCTTTGAAGAAACTAATGGATAAAGGAAAGAATTGATTTTCGCTTTTTTTTATAAAAAGTACCCCAGGATAATCAAATATTTGATGAGAGGAAGCTTAATTTTTTAGACATATTCCAGATAATAAGTGAAGAAGGAATGTTAGAATAAGAATATCATCTTTATGCAATTCTAATGAATGAGTTGGTTTAAGTTATCAATGACTGCTAACTTTGTAAAAAGAGATAATCAGGCATTATATACTTCTGTTGAAAACATACACACTGTGTTTGAATTGGTCTTACCAAGAAAAGAGAAAAAAGACCCAGTAACAGACCAAGCTTTCAATAAATCTATCAATGAATTATAAATACCAACAATAAAGGAACACGTTAAGTGACTCCATGGAGAGGTGGGCATAAAATCCAGATTTTGAGAAACTATATAGGACAAACAAGGTGATTTCTTCAAGGAATGTAAAGGGCAGGAAGAAAAAAATAGGAAATCTGTAAACTATAAGAAACCAAGAGTCTTGTCAATCAATTATATTGTATACTCTTCCCTGATAGCTCAGATGGCAAAGAATCTGTCTATAATGCAAGAGACCTGGGTTCGACTCCTGGATCAGGAAGATCCTTGGAGAAGGGCATCGCTACCCACTCCAGTATTCTTGCCTGGAGAATCCCATGGACAGAGCAGCCTGGCAGGCCACAGCCCATGGGGTTGCAAAGAGTCGGACACGACTGAGCTGCTAACACAACCACCAACCTTGTTTTCATACTGATTCAAATAAATTACACTTTTAAAAAGATCATTTTTAGAACAACCAAGTGTATGAACACTGAATAATGTAACATCAATTTTTTTTTTGGAAGCTGTGATTTAGATACTATGGTCATGATTTGAAAAGGCAATCTTTGTCTTTTAGTGATACATACCTAAATTTTTCATGATGGAGTAGCATAATGTCTGGGAATTTTTAAACAGTTGTGTGGATTGGGGGAGCAGGTTGGGTCATATGGAAAACAAGATTGGGTATGAATTCTTGAATTAATATTTTGAAACTGGGTTTTGGGTATATGGAGGGGTGCATTATACTATCATCTACCTTTGTATGTTTGGAATTTTTCATAATTACAAATATGAAAGAGTAAAGAACAGAAAACCTGTTTGGGTTAAAAATAGGTAGCTAGCACATATTTCTTTGGTAATTCAGAGGAACCTTTTTAGTCACCAGACCTTTTCACTGTGAGGAGGACTGACTTTGAGCTCCTTGTAGATGGCTGGGGAGTTTTAACTGACAGAGTCCACTTGAGGGTGTTTGGCATATGCAAAGGCCGACAGAAGGAGGGGGGCCCCCCACTCCTGCCCTGAAACTATAGTCTGCCTTGGTAAATTCCTTGCAGACAAGATCTTAGGTTTCATTTTGGGACAAATACCCTATCAATGTGAGGGTGGGAATGTTCTAAAAATAATTCTTTCCACATGCACCCCAGTGTTCATGGGAGCACCTTTCACAATAGCCATGACATGGAAGCAACCAAATGTCCATTAACAGAGGAATAGAGAAACAAGATGTGGTACATATATACAATGGAATATTACTCAGCCATAAAAAGGAATAAAATTTGGTCATTTGTAGAGATGTGGATGGACCTAGAGACTGTCATACAGAGTGACGTAAGTCAGAAAGAGAAACACGAATACTGGATATTGAGACATATATGTAGAATCTAGAAAAATGGTATAGATGATCTTATCTGCAAAGCAGAACTAGAGACACAGTTGTAGAGAACAGAGGTATGGACACCAAGGTGGAGAAGGGAGCATGGGTTGAATGGGGAGATTATAACTAGTGAGAAGCTACTGTATAGCTCAGGAAACTCTACTCAATGCTCTGTGGTGACTTGAAAGAAAAGGAAATCCAACAAAGAGGGAAAAAGTGGAAACAGTTACAGATTTCATTTTCTTGGGCTCCAAAAATCACTGTGGATGGTGACTGTAGCCACAAAATTAAAAGACAGTTGCTCCATGGAAGAAAAGCTATGACAAACCTAGAAAATGTATTACAAAGCAGATATATCATTTTACTGACACAGGTCATATAGTCAAAGCAATGGTTTTTCCAGTAGTCATATATGGATGTGAGAGTTGGGCCATAAAGAAGGCTGAGCACTGAAGAATTGATGCTTTCAATTCATGGTGCTGGAGAATACTCTTCAGAGTCCCTTGGACAGCAAGCAGATAAAACTAGCCAACCCTAGAGGAAATCAACCCTGAATAATCACTGGAAGGACTGATGCTAAAGCTGAAACTCCAATACTTTGGCTACCTAATGCAAAGAGCTGAGTCATTGGAAAAGACCCTGACGCTGGGAAAGATTGAGGGCAAGAGAGAAGGGGGTGACAGAGACTGACGGCATCACTGACTCAATGGACATGGGTTGGAGCAAACTCAGGGAGATGGTGAAGGACAGGGAGGTTTGGCATGCTGCAGTTCATGTGGTCGGAGAGTTGGACGTGACTTTGCAACTGAACAACAACAAATGTTATGTATAGCTGATTCACTTTGCTGTACTGTGAATAAACTAACACAACATTGAAAAGCAGCTATTCTTCAATAGAAACTAATTGAAAAAATAAAACTTTGAGTGAGTTAGGTTCATTGCCATCCTATAGTCCACTGAGAATGCAGTCTACCTGAGATCTCATAGTTTGGAGTATTATCTCTCTGGTTCCAAGCATCATTCCCATGCGACACCTGGGAAATGGTTTTACCCTTGCTCTTTTGCAGATCAGGAATACTTCTTTATGGGCAGGAGTAGAGGACAGGGAAGCCCAGGTGTCTCAGAGGTAAAGTATCTGAGCCACTGCGGGAGACTCAAGAGATGCAGGTTCGATCCCTGGCTTGGGAAGATCCCTGGAGGAGGAAATGGCAATCTAATCCAGTATTCTTGCCTGGAGAATCCCATGGACAGAGGAGCCTGGTGGGCTACAGTCCATGGGGTTGCAGAGTCAGACACAATTTAGCGACTAAAGGACAACAAGAGAACAGGGAAGGTTGGAGTTCTCTTCTGGGAAAAGACACTGTTGCCTCATGAAGCACATGTCTGATGAAGTTAAAACTCATGCTGGATCTTTTATTTAGTTTTGAAAAGTGATTGACCAGGTTTTATATAGAGGAATAGTTTAAAAGCTGAATTATATTGATTTTGGGCCAAGAAATGGTGCCATTGGCTAATACTAAGGAAATACATGAGTCTTTCAGTGGATGAAGTTAGCAGATTAATAAAATATGAGTGTGGAGATTCTTAGATTTTCACAGAGGTAATCAAGAAACAGGTTTAACAGTGGCCTTTCAGATTGGGATATGACAAACTCTACTAAGTAGTAAAATGATAAGGTGGTCAGCCTAAATGGAGAAAGTCTTGATGGGAGTGGATAGAAGAGTGTGAGTTGAGGGTGACTGTGCCCTGGGAGAAGTTATCTTTTCAAAAAAGAAATCCAGACTATATTTTTAATAGTCAGAATCGTATTTTATCTGGATTCTTTCACTACACTGTAAGATGGTACTGTTGAAGATCTCATTAACTCTGTATTCTGCAAAAACATCAACAAACTTGCTGCATCAATAACTAAACCCTATCCTTTGCACTCTCCCTGCTGCAAACTAGCATCATATTTGTATTTTCCCCTGAAGTTCCAGGTAATGCTGTCTTTTCACTCCTTGGGCTCATCATCTTGAAATAATTTATATATTCACTCATTTGTTCAGCGTATATTTATCATTGCTTACATCTCCCAGGTTCTATGCTAGATGCTGGATCACTGTGGTAAATTAAGTAAACAAGGTCTCTGCACTCACGGAATTAAGAGCTTGCAGAGGTCACTTATGACCCTTCTTCGCTCTTGGACCATTGTACGGGGATTCCTACTAAATCAGTTCCTCTCAATTTTATCTTCTTTTACTTGACATCTCTTTTATTTATACTTACCAAAGTCTGTCTTGGATTACAGTTATCTGTCTCTTCCATTAGGTTAGGAACACAATTTGTTTGTTATGTATTATTATTTGCCACCTTCCAAACTGTTAGTTATGTATTTTTATGTTTCCTGGTTTTAGGATGCAATTATGTGACTTCTTAACTACACGCACGCACACACACACACACACACACACACACACACACACACACCCACTCAAACCAGCCAACCAACAGAACCCTGTCATGCACAGTAGCGAGAGACTCTAAAGCAGATGGCCAGATGCCTTACACTACATCGTGGCGCCCTCAGCTGGCAGCTTGATGCCTTCCTCCATATTTTTCAGCCTCCTACCAGGAGGAGAGTGAAAATGATGTCTATCTCCCTTCTCTGACACTGAGCCTTATTGTTAGAACACTGCCCCCTCAATTACAGTATTCTGTTTTTCTTTAGGATGCTTTCATTCATGAAACTCTAGGGGTTCCTTCTGGAAAGACAGACACAAGAAAGGGTTAATAAATATTTGTAAAGAACTTTTCAGGTGTTCTAAATGATATCAATAGAATCTTGAAAACCGTGAGATTAATTGCTTTGTAGCAAGCATCTGACATATAAACGAGAATGATTGAGGGGTTGTATGTACCTGGCACTAAGCCAAGTCCTTTCTGTGGAGTGCCTTATTTAATCCTCACGATTCTGTGAGGCAGGTGCCTTTCCTATCTCTATTTTACTGCAGATTAAAGACATTAAATAATATGGCCATAGTTATCAAGAGGTGAGTCCGACGTTTCCACTAACCTTAACAGTTGTATCAAAGTATCACATATAAATCTTCCTTCTTTCCTTCCTTCCTTGGCTCCTCCCTCCCTCCCTCCTTCCTTCTCTCCCTCCCTTCCTCCCCTCCTTCTGGTGTTACGGAAAGTACATATACCATGACCTACTTAAAAAAATGACATCAGCGATAATAATGTGTGTGTTATTTGCTCAGTCATGTCTGACTCTTTGTGATCCCATGGACTGTACCCCACCAGGCTCCTCTGTCCATGGCGATCTCCAGGCAAGAATGCTGGAGTGGGTCGCCATTTCCTTCTCCAGGAGATCTTCCTGATCCAGGGATTGAACCCAGGTCTCCTGCATTTCAGGCAGATTCTTGACTGTTTGAGCCACCAGGGAAGCAAAGATCCCCTTGGAGAAGGGAATGGCAACCTGCTGCCAGTGTTCTTGCCTGGAGAATTCCATGGACAGAGGAGCCTGGTGGGGTAAGGTCTATGGGGTCACAAGAGTTGGACGTGATTGAGGCAACTTAATATTCTATTATTACACGCATTTATCATTTAGTGAACATTAGTAGTTGGCTGGATTTCATCTGCTACATTTTACTCCTCATGTAGTAAAGAAACACGACTATCATCTTATTACATAAGTTACTCAATACAATTGAATTTAGAGATTTTATTTTTCAATAATACTAATAAAATTTGAAAAAAAGCCTACTCAAAATTCATGATATATTACAGCATTTCTTTTTTCACTTGCAACTGTGGGAAACTTTGGAAGCACATTTCCTCACAGGAGGAGCAGTTGGTCTTTGAATGTATGCCCATTTATATTTCTTACTGCAAGTCATTTACATTTCCATGTTTTAGCTATTGAGTCGTGCTCCTGAAATGTCAAATGCAATTATCATAGTTAGCAAGGGCTGGAAAAAACTTCCCTACAAATATTTTTCCTCAGGAAAGAAGAGACTATTTTTCTGCCTTGTTTGAGCTCAGCAGCCAGAAGCTTCCAGGTCGTATAATTGTCCTCAAGTCTTCTCACAGACCTTCTTGGGCACATGATCTGCTTTTCAGAACATCTTGTTGGAAATCCATGTCCCAGGAGGTGAGATATGCCCTGGAAGGCTGATTCTACATGGAGAATTTCACTTCCATTCAGAGCTCTGGAGACCACCCAACACTCTCCTTGAACAGAATCCAAGCCCCTGGACTGACCTTGGGTTCCTTTCAGCCTCACAGTGGTTAGAATTCCTGCATTTTGAAAACTATTTTTCAAGACTAAAAACAACCTCTGAATTTGTACCCACACCTCTGTCCTGCTTTGTTTCAGTTTATCTGTTTAATCTTACACAGGCTATCATATGAGTTTTACTTGATCATTTTTACCCAGTAGTTATTTTTACTTAATAATCCCAAGGATTGATGCTTTCGAACTGTGGTGCTGAAGAGGACTCTTGAGAGTTCCTTGGACAGCAAGGAGATCAAATCAGTCAATCCTAAAGGAAATCAATCCTGAATATTCATTGGAAGGATTGATGCTGAAGCTCCAATTCTTTGGCTACCTGATGCGAAGAACCAACTCATGGGAAAAGACCCTGATGCTGAGAAAGATTGAAGGCAGGAGAAGAACACGACAAAAGATTAGATGGTTGAATGGCACCATAAGTCTGAGCAAACTCTGGGGGATAGTGAAGGACCGGGAAGCCTGGTGTGCTGCAGGTCACAAAGAGGTCACAAAGAGTCAGAAATGACTTAGCGAGTGAAGAACAACAACAGCTTTATAAGTTTAGTAATTTCTGGTTTTAAAAGCACTTACACCTACCCTATTTTGTTCTATCTGCTCCATGAGCCTGTGAGTTTGCAGAAAAAATTCTATCAAGTGAGAAAAATTCTATCAAGCCAGGAAGAACGTCAGCGACTAATGTAATGACATGCTCGCTGGTGAAGGAATCAGAGCATCAAGCTTAGAATTTGTAACATCAGGATTATTGGTCCTGAGACTAGGCCATGCTGTTGATATAAAACACTTTCAAAATAACAATTTTCATGAATTGATCCCTTCAATTAATTTGAGTTTCTGAGGCTTTGCTGTATTGCCAACCCCTTGACTTTTGCTGAAATGATTTCGAACTCTGCAATTCATTATGACCTCTAGGGCACTGTGATTCCAGCAGTTTCTTAAAGTATGCTTGGCCATAAAGACAGCGTCTTAATGATTTAAGACAAGAATCCTTTATTCCTGAAATAATTCTGCTCACTAATGTGAGCAGGGAGTTCAATTTCAGTTTGACAGAGGTTTCAAAATAGAACTTCATGAGGGAAAACTACAATTAGATATTCATGGGTAATATTCTTAAGTTTGGGAAGTAGAATATTAATGAGGAGGGGTATTGATTTTATTTTACTTTAATTATACTACATTTGCTGTTCTAGCGGCTGCAGATTGTGAAGCCCTTGATATTTTTACTTTGCCTTCTTTTCTTGTTTGGTAGCTGTTGTGAATAAAGGCACAGACTTTTTTGCACTCTGCAGCAGAAGTAACATCAGATGTAATAGACCTGTTGTGAGTAAGCAAATAAAATCCTTAATAAAATTCCTTGTACTAGTATTTATTTGCAAAATAGTGTCATAGTCTTTCCGTCTTATCTCTGAAGGCTCTCCTCTGAATTGGAGACCTCTGCAAGATTAGGAATCAAATAGAATAGCAGAAAAATAGCAAGCCCAGTCATTCAAACCTAAATTATTAGCTTCCTTTCAAAGTCTTCTGCAATTTCTTTCTTTATCCAGTATTTGGAGATTAAGGATTTCCATTTCATGGAGGAGAGTGGTTGTCATGAGCCTCCTCCTGGGTGAATGAAAGAAGTGATAGAAATTGTTTGAGAACTGATTCTAGATGGCAATAGAGACTCACATGGGACCTGGCCCTGTTGTTTTTCTGTTACGGAATGTTGTGGATAATAACGATCATTTTGATAGCCTCCATTTTCTCAGAAAATGATTGAATTGAAAATATAAGCTTGGAAATTACAGAGTGCTATGTTAAAGCCTTTGGGGGGGGAAACTTTATAGAAGTTGGTTTTTCTTTACCTTTGCTATTGACTGGGTCCAGTTGCATGTTTGGTGGAAGAGACTAAAATAAAGCGTGTTGATTTCCTCAGGGTCTTACCCCAGTGTCAGTGACCAACAGAAACTTAGACGCTTCAGGTGGGGAAAAAAACCTTTGAATGATCTCCACCTCAGTTTGTGCAGACTCAGTGTGTCTTACGAGAAATCATTGTGGGTACCTGGAGATGTTTTTCAATTCTCCTCCCCCATCCTTAGAGTTTATTAGCCCTCATTCTTCTTCCATTAAATTTCTGCCCAGATAGACTCTGCTCCAGGTTCTATTATTCTTTCTATGCCCGCATCATAAAAATATCTTCTAAAGGAAATTGTGCCACATGCTAAAACATGGATGCACCTTGAGGACAGTATTGTCAGTGAAATAAGTGAGTCACAAAAGGACAAATACTGTCTGATGCCACTTTATGAGGTACCTGCTGCTGTTGCTGCTAAGTCGCTTCAGTCGTGTCTGACCCTGTGCGACCCCAGAGATGGAAGCCCACCAGGCTCCACCATCCCTGGGATTCTCCAGGCAAGAACACTGGAGTGGGTTGCCATTTCCTTCTCCAAGGCATGAAAGTGAAAAGTGAAAGAAGTCGCTCAGTCATGTCCGACTCTTTGCAACCCCATGGACTGCAGCCTACCAGGCTCCCGCATCCATGGGCTTTTCCAGGCAAGAGTACTGGAGTGGGGTGCCATTGCCTTCTCCATGAGGTACCTAGCAGATGCAAATTCAGAGAGATGGAAGGTACAGTGGTGGTTTCCAGAGGGTTGGGGAGGGAAATGAAGAGTTGCCGTTTTATGTATACAGACTTTCAGTTTTGCAAGATAAAAAGAGTTTTTTGAAGGTGGAGGGTGGTTGATGGTTGCACAACAGTATGAATGTACTTAATGCCGGGGAACTGCATACTTCAAAATGGTTAAGATGATCAGTTCAGTTCAGTTAAGTTGCTCAGTTGTGTCCAACTCTTTGCCACCCCATGGACTGTGGTACACCAGGCTTCTCTGTCCATCAGTAACTCCTGGAGCTTAATCAAAATCATGTCCATTGAAAATGTTATATGTGTTTTATCACAACCAAAAATAATTTTAAAAAATCTATCATGCCATCTGTTGGATCTAGAATTTCTTTCCTCAACTAGATAGACTCACCTTTTCTAATTGTTACCTACAAAATATTCACCCAGGTACTCAATGCAATTTTAGACTCCAAGTCTAAAATTAATTGCAAGTAAAAGTTAGGATTAATATAGGCTTTCCAGGTAGAACGGTGGGAAAGAGTCCGTTTGCCAATGCAGGACCCTCAAGAGATGTGGGCAAGAGACATAGGTTCGATCCCTGGGTCAGGAAGATCCCTTGGAGCAGGAAATGGCAACCTGCTCCAGTAAGCTTGCCTGGAAAATTCCATGGGCAGAGGAGTGTGGCAGGCTACAGTCCATGGGATTGCAAAGTGTTGTATACGACTGAGCGACCAAGTACACACAAAAGTGAAAAAGTCAAAGACTATATAATCCAAGTCAATATACTGCAGTAAAACTAATTCTCAAGGAGAGTCACAGTGTTTTGTAATTTTCCTGTCTCTCATCTCATAGGTCCAGTGCATCCCCAGGTCTGGGTGATTTTGCTCCGTGATTTGCCTCCTGAAATAAATCTCTCTGTTCCATCTACTTTCTGTCTGTGCCACAAGGGGCCTATACTAGACACCATCTTCTCTGGGGCTCAGGAGGTTTAGCAGAGAAGACGCAATCCCTGCCCTCATGGAGCTTATATTCTTCTCTCTCCTGGGCTTCTGTGACAACCTCCTAACTGGTCTCTAACTAAGTCTTTTTCAGCTTCTTCTGAGTTGCTTCTTGTACCAGAAGCAATCTTCCTCCATCGTTTCACTAGGCTGGCCTTTCAGGTCTTCTGGCAAAGATACGTTTCACAGAGGATCTCTCTCTCAATCTTTTCTACCTGTTCCTCCTCCCTCCCCTTCTTCCCTAGCCTCAGGTATGTTGCACTATTAACTCATATTTATTTTCTTCAGCACACTTACCACATGATGTCCTTTTCTTGTTTGTTTGGTTGATTATTGGCTATCTCTTCTAGAAAACTAAAGCTCCATTAGGGCAGGGATCTCATCTTCTCTGCTAAACCTCCTGAGCCCCAGTACAGGGTGCAGAACAAGGTTGATCTTCAGTGAATTTATTGAATGAATTAACAACAATATATATCTATATATTTGTACAACTTTTTGTCTTTCACAGTTTACAGATAATTTCCTTTAATGTTTGAGATACACCATATAGTTCATTGTGATAGCATAGATATTCATAGACTTGAAGATATTGTGTGTTTGTAGTTTGTTTCAAAGATATTTCCTTCTCCAGGGGATCTTCCCAACCCAGGGATCGAACCTGGGTCTCCTGCACTGCAGGCAAATTCNTAACTCCTGGAGCTTAATCAAAATCATGTCCATTGAAAATGTTATATGTGTTTTATCACAACCAAAAATAATTTTAAAAAATCTATCATGCCATCTGTTGGATCTAGAATTTCTTTCCTCAACTAGATAGACTCACCTTTTCTAATTGTTACCTACAAAATATTCACCCAGGTACTCAATGCAATTTTAGACTCCAAGTCTAAAATTAATTGCAAGTAAAAGTTAGGATTAATATAGGCTTTCCAGGTAGAACGGTGGGAAAGAGTCCGTTTGCCAATGCAGGACCCTCAAGAGATGTGGGCAAGAGACATAGGTTCGATCCCTGGGTCAGGAAGATCCCTTGGAGCAGGAAATGGCAACCTGCTCCAGTAAGCTTGCCTGGAAAATTCCATGGGCAGAGGAGTGTGGCAGGCTACAGTCCATGGGATTGCAAAGTGTTGTATACGACTGAGCGACCAAGTACACACAAAAGTGAAAAAGTCAAAGACTATATAATCCAAGTCAATATACTGCAGTAAAACTAATTCTCAAGGAGAGTCACAGTGTTTTGTAATTTTCCTGTCTCTCATCTCATAGGTCCAGTGCATCCCCAGGTCTGGGTGATTTTGCTCCGTGATTTGCCTCCTGAAATAAATCTCTCTGTTCCATCTACTTTCTGTCTGTGCCACAAGGGGCCTATACTAGACACCATCTTCTCTGGGGCTCAGGAGGTTTAGCAGAGAAGACGCAATCCCTGCCCTCATGGAGCTTATATTCTTCTCTCTCCTGGGCTTCTGTGACAACCTCCTAACTGGTCTCTAACTAAGTCTTTTTCAGCTTCTTCTGAGTTGCTTCTTGTACCGGAAGCAATCTTCCTCCATCGTTTCACTAGGCTGGCCTTTCAGGTCTTCTGGCAAAGATACGTTTCACAGAGGATCTCTCTCTCAATCTTTTCTACCTGTTCCTCCTCCCTCCCCTTCTTCCCTAGCCTCAGGTATGTTGCACTATTAACTCATATTTATTTTCTTCAGCACACTTACCACATGATGTCCTTTTCTTGTTTGTTTGGTTGATTATTGGCTATCTCTTCTAGAAAACTAAAGCTCCATTAGGGCAGGGATCTCATCTTCTCTGCTAAACCTCCTGAGCCCCAGTACAGGGTGCAGAACAAGGTTGATCTTCAGTGAATTTATTGAATGAATTAACAACAATATATATCTATATATTTGTACAACTTTTTGTCTTTCACAGTTTACAGATAATTTCCTTTAATGTTTGAGATACACCATATAGTTCATTGTGATAGCATAGATATTCATAGACTTGAAGATATTGTGTGTTTGTAGTTTGTTTCAAAGATATTTCCTTCTCCAGGGGATCTTCCCAACCCAGGGATCGAACCTGGGTCTCCTGCACTGCAGGCAAATTCTTTACTGACTGAGCTACAAGGGAAGCCCCATATAAGACCTTAAGAACTAATAATTATAAAAATGAGGAATTGTGTTTTCAGAGAAGCAAAGTAGGATCAGCCAGTTGCCAGTTTGGATGTTGCAGAACATTAAGTCTGACATGTGACTGACCACCCTGAGCCTCTTTATGAAAGTTGGATAATGATAGTGTCTCATCCACTTTAGGGTAGTTATAAAGATTATGTTTTTCTATTTCTTATTTGTAGAGTGCTTTAACATTTACAGAATGTTTTCTTATTTGTGCCTCATAGCAACGCAGTGAAGTAGGTACAATTATCTGCCTTTTAGAGAAGAGGGACTGAATTTCTGAAATTCCAGCGCTAGTGCACAGCAAGGGTGTGTTCAGGCCGAGGTCCGTTGGCTGTGTGTCTGTTATCCTGTCTTTGGCATGACAGCTGCCTGCTTTCTATACCCAAGCCGAGTGACGGAGATCATCTGAAAGTGTTGTAAAATGATGTATCGTTAGGGTTTTTAATTGTTGTGAGTTTTGCCTGTATAAGTTTGCTGCGTTTTCTTACATGCGAAATGATTAAACACCTGGGCAGTAGACAAAAACACACAAATACATACTCTGTTCTAATTTTTTCATCAGCAATGTCTCAGTTGCATAATTGTATATTTTGCTTGAATTTAGAGAAAAATAAAGAGAAAATAAAGTCACCTGCAGTCATTTAACTTTCTGAATTTGACTCTGTCTCTTTCTGTTTGCTGTTTCTGCGCATGGTTTTGGCCGTGTGAGGGTATTTACCATGTGATGTTTGTGATTGGAAACATTTATTCACACATACGGAGTCTATCTGCTTCTCCCCAAATGGGCAGAGATGCTACAAAAGTAGAGTAGGTCTTAATGAAGTCATATAATGGGTGTGTGTATGTATGTGTGTTTCTATGTCTATGAGTGTGTGTATATGCATATATGTGTATATTTTTACATGTATATATTGTTTATTTAAACATTTTTTATTTTATACTGGAGTATAGTTGATTAACAATATTGTGTTAGTTTTTAGTTCAGTCTAGTTGCTCAGTTATGTCCGACTGTTTGTGACCCCATCAACTGCAGCACGCCAGGCCTCCCTGTCCATCACCAACTCCCAGAGTCCACCCAAACCCATATCCATCGAGTCAGTGATGCCATCCAACCATCTCATCCTCTGTCGTCCCCTTCTCCTCCTGCCCTCAGTCTTTCCCAGCGTCAGGGTCTTTTCAAATGAGTCAACTCTTCGCATCAGGTGGCCAAAGTATTGGAGTTTCAGCTTCAACGTCAATCCTTCCAATGAACACCCAGGACTGATCTCCTTTAGGATGGACTGGTTGGATCTCCTTGCAGTCCAAGGGACTCTCAAGAGTCTTCTCCAACACCACAGTTCAAAAGCATTAGTTTTAGGTGTACAGCAAAGTGATTCAGTTATATATATAAACATATCTATTGTTTTTCAAATTCTTTTTAGTTATTACAGAATATTGAACAAAATTCCCTGTGCTATACAGTAGGTACATGCATGCATGCTAAGTTGCTTCAGTCGTGTCCAACTCTTTGCAGCCTCATGGACTGTAGCCCACCAGGTTCCTCTGTCCATGAGATTCTCCAGGCAAGAATGCTGGAGTGGGTTGCCATGCCCTCTTCCAATACAGTAGCCCTTCGTTACACACATTATATATATACAGTAGGTCCTTGTTAGTATATATATATATGTATATACACATACACACACACAATGTGGGTATATGATATACACAAATACATATATACTCATGTATGCATATATATTTTATGTGCATATGTTGTATATATGCACATAATGTATATACATGTATATACACAAATACAGATACATAATGTGCATATGTACATGTATATAGTTATATATGCATATATGTATGCGTATATATTTTTTTCCTCCTGACGAACAAACTGCTGCTGCTGCTGCTAAGTTGCTTCAGTCATGTCTGACTCTGTGCGACCCCATAGATGGCAGCCCACCAGGCTCCCCTGTCCCTAGGATTCTCCAGACAAGAACACTGGAGTGGGTTGCTATTTCCTTCTCCAATGCATGAAAGTGAAAAGTGAAAGTGAAGTCGCTCAGTCGTTTCTGACTCTTAGCGACCCCATGGTCTGCAGCTTACCAGGCTCCTCCGTCCATGGGATTTTCCAGACAAGATGAACAAACTAGCCTTGCTGTTTTTCTTGAGGCATCACCTTCCATCTGTGCAGTGAAAAGAGACGAGGTCCTCCAAAGTATGTTCCCTCTGTGAAAAGAGAAAGAGGAAAGGTAAGCGGGCTTAGAGCACAAAGAATCTAAGCTCCATCATCCGCAGGTCAAGGTCTGAGGAAGGTGGAGCTCCAGGGATGTCACTGGACTTTGCTCTATCGGGTCTTCTGGAGCAGCAGGACTCCCAAGTGCAGAACCACACATGGTTGCAGACAGGGATCGAATGTTTCTCTCACCTATCTCTAGTGACCTTTCTCCTGCTGAGCCGCATGGCACGTGTCCACAAGTTTAAGCTTTGACTTTACATTGTCATGCACCCGGCGGTTGTTCTGTGGATGGGTCTTGCAAGTTTGATGTGATTCAAAGTAATGCCTGGATGCCTTCCACTATGGAGACCTTTGTGTGTGGGTATAGAACACCCTAGGATTTAAAGCTTTATCTAAAGATATTCGAAAATCCAAGTAAATTGTGCACAGTAGACTGTTTTCTATTATGTTTGACTCTGCAGGCCAATATGTAAAACACTTTTCTGAGAAAAGCTACTCCCCCTGCCCCCAAATGTTCCTTTAAATATCTATTTCTGATCAGCCTTTCTGATAGATAAGTTCCCTTTCCTGTTTTCTAGATCTAAGTGTGAATTCTCATAACTGTCAGTGTGTGTTCTTCACCTTTATTCACAGTGGACCGATGGAGCCATTTTTTAGTTTATTGTCCTTCAAGTTCAAAGATGCTGCTGTCTGTGATGACGCTTGTGCTGTGGGTGGATGTGACTGAAGAGGCCACTGTGATTAACCATTTCTGCGATGTACTTTGCTATGAAAACTGTTTCTCGGCTTGTGGCACGGGGCCCTCTTGGCTATGATCAGATCTGATTTATCAGGGGTCCTGGCTTTCATTCTCATGATCTGTCTAGCACCGCTGCTGCAAGGGAGGCATCCTAACACGTTCTGTGGCTTGGTGGTGGCGGCAGCAGCTGCTTATCAGTGGTTTGCAGGGATAAACATGCTCTTTGAGGTTGTTCTTCAGTGTGCTTTTAAAACACTTTTCTGCTGCCTTTTGTATTTGCCTGAATTCTGTTCACCTTGCAGCAGCTTCTGCGATATCACATTTCTATCCGATATCTGGTGAAGAGTAAGTATGCTGCTGAGAACACCACTTCCAAGCTGATCAAATGATTAGGGACATAAATAACTGTCATCTGCTGAGTACTTTCTAAATGCAGTACCGGGCATCTTACCTATGCTATCTCATATATTCTTTGCCAGAAAGGCAAGGCATTATCCCCATTTTACAGATGAGGAAATTGAGGTTCAGCATCAGTTTGCTCAATATTTTCCAGTTTGCACATTTACACTTGCAAAATCAGTTCGGGACCCAGGTCTGTCAAGACACCGAGGCCCAAACTTCCCATGATGACAGTGCCCCATGGCTCATGGGTTACATAATAGGTTCTGGCACTTGGTTGTTGGCTATACAACTCTCTGTAGTTAAGCATGACCAGTTTGCAAGACTCTAACTGCGTTATTTATGGCAGCTCTCCACCACCTTGACGCACTGTAGATCTGACACCAGGAAGTGCCCTTTGAACAGTAGATCAATGCCATGTTGGTGTCCTAGTCTGTCTGCCAGTCTGCTGAAGGACACATTGACATTTCTGATTTGGCTGGCTACTTCTTTATCTGTCAAGCTGCTGCCAAAGCACTTGTTCCCCAGGTAGCAGAATTCAGGGACAATTTCTTTCTTTCCACTGATAATGAACACCTGTAAATGAGTTTACATTCTTCTAAGCAGGGGTTGGTATCTAGGCTGATTTTCTTCTGACAACTGCCAGCTTTTAGCACTTCAAGTTCTAATCATTTCATTTGCAGAGTGTTGCTGGTTAGATAGTGAATTTCTTACCGTATATATGGTAGAAAACAATTATATACCTATTTTCTGCTGTGTCCTCTTCCTTCTGCAGCACTGGGTCGTGGGAGTTGCATCTGGCCCACATCTCTGGGGTAATCATCTCTCTCAAGTGATGCTGACCATCTCTTATGTTTCATTTAACAAACTTTAGACAGTGAGACATTGTGTGTTATATAGGGCTATAGTTTAGTAAGTATGGTGATCATAGTAATTTTCAGATAAAGCTGGATCTCAGTACTCATTATAATTTATATAGAATATTGGTTTTGCTTCAAAATCAAAGTAAAATTTCTAGAAAATAAAGTAAGACTTTAGTTAAGCTTCTTAATTTTTTTTTGAGTCATTTTCCTTAAAACAGAAATAATATACACGACTCTTACTTGCTCTGCTCACTCAGTTGTGTCCAACTCTGCAACCCCATGGACTGTAGCCTGCCAGGATCCTCTGGCTAAGGAATTTTTCAGCCAAGAATACTGGAGTCAGTCACCATTTCCAACTCTAGGGATCTTCCCAACCAAGGAATCAAACCTAAGTCTCTTGCTTCTCCTCTGTTGGCAGGCAGATTTTTTTTTCTTTAACCACTAGTGCCACCTGGGAAGCCCATGCTTATTTAGACACAGTTAAGGTGATGGACAGGGAGGCCTGGCGTGCTGCAATTCATGGGGTCACAAAGAGTCAGACACGACTGAGTGACTGAACTGAACTGAACTGACTGAAAGAAAGGGCTTCCCTGGTAGCTCAGCTGGTAAAGAATCTGCCTGCAATTCTGGAGACCCTGGTTCATTTCCTGGGTTGGGAAGATCCCCTGGAGAAGGGATAGGCTACCCACTCCAGTGTCCTTGAACTTACCTGGTGGCTCATATGGTAAAGAATCCACCTGCAATGTGGGAGACCTGGGTTCTATCTCTGAGTTGGAACGATCCCCTGGAGGAGGGCTGGAAACTCTCTCAATTATCCTTGCCTGGAGAATCCCCATGGACAGGGGAGCCTGGCAGGCTGCAGTCCATGGGGTCACAAAGAGTTGGACATGACTGCAGTGACTAAGCATGCACACACACTGCCATCTGAGCGACCGAGAGTTTCAGTTTTTTTTTTTAATGCATGCTCATGGCCCTTTGTGTTATTGCTTTCTACTCAAACATCACTCATACATTTTTTAAAAAATTGGTTATACTTTTGGTGGAAACATATAAGTCCTATTTTCTTAGCAAATTTACAGTGTTATCACCTGTAGTCATCATGCTTTACATTAGATCCCTAGACTGTGTTTATCTCATAGCTGAAAGTTTATATCCTTTTTGCAACCTCCCAATTTTCCCTACTTCCAGTCCCTGGCAACCATTTTTCTACTCTGTTTCGCTGACAGAGGGTGAGATGGTTGGATGGCATTATTGACTCAATGGGCATGATTTGAGCAAACTCAGGGAGATAGTGAAGGACAAGGAAGCCTGGGGTGCTGCAGTCTGTGGGGTCATAAAGAGGCAGACACAACTGAGTGATTGAACAATAACAACTCCCTGTTTCTACAAATGTACCTTTTTTTTTCTTTCTAAGATTCTACATATAAATGATGCCATGTAGTGTCTTTCTCTATCTGGCTTATTTCACTTAGCATTGCCGTGAGGATTAAATGAGATAATGAAAGGCTTAGAAAATTGCCTGACAATTATTACTACTATTATCATTAGTAAAACTAGAGACTTGACTATTTTCACCAAGGGTTATAATGTCCATCAAATATGATAATTTTTAAAAGACAATATTAATAGTAAATAAGTATAGGAATATATTTAGTTTAATGACTTGAACAGGTTGGGAAGAAGCGAAAAATAGGACAATACATGGAAAGTTAAAAGTGTTTCTGAGCTCTCCCAGAAGTATTATGACCCTCAAGAGTCTTCAGAGAGGTGACTTCTCCAGCAGTCCAGTGGTTAAGACTTCACCTTCCAATGCAAGGTTCAATACCTGGTTGGGGAACTAAGATCCCAAATGCTATCTGGATGTGGCCAAAAAAAAAGAGCCTTTTGAAAGGCCTTGGACTTCTGCTTCCTTCAGTGCTGCTCCTCTCTCAGCAGACTGCAGAAACACAAGGTCCATTCCTTCCGCCACTGCAGCCCGCTCTCTAGTACCCCTCCTGGTTCTTCTGACAGAGAAGTCAAGGTTGTCATGGCCCAGAGATCTTTCTCAGGTTTTAGGTGAACCCAGTGGATTTTCCCATCTCCATCTTGTCATTAACCAAGATGCTCATGTTTTTATTGCTGGAGTAGAATCATCTAGTCAGAGCTTATGGGAATCAGAAGGAACATTGATCCATGGTTCAATTCCATTCCAGCATTTTTAAGTTCCCATTGGGTACTTGAGTCTATATTTCTTGCAGATGTCAATAAGCTAGTATAAATAACTAAGGGAGGGAATAAGTGGTTGAGTAAAAGCAGAGGTATAAAAAGTGAAGGGAGCTTTGGTGTAAGTTTTCCGAGAGAGCTGTGAAACGGGATGGTGATGCTAAGGATAAACAAAAGGGCTGAACTGTCCAAATGGCAATCGATTGAAAGAGGTCAGAGACTGTGTTGTGGGTATGTCCAAAATGTAGGATGGTGTAGAGTATGGGCATACTTTTCAAAATTGGAGATGTTACAGATTCTTAAAAGGGCTTTAGGGGAGGAGAGAGAGAGCGTTGAAAACAGTAATGATCAAGCCTATGTCTTTGTGTTGGCAGTTGCTTTGGTATTACCTGAGCACGCATTGTATTGAGTGCACAGGGCATTTAGAAATAACAGTATTGGAGTTTCTTATGGGATTTCATTAAGACCCTTCCTAGCCGTCTTATTATTTTGGAAATTGAATAAAGTCTTTCAGGACACCAGAGCTAATTAATACACTTGGTAATCTGCTACTTCATTAAGCGTAATTCCTTGAGGAGCCCCTGAAGCTTCAAAATGTGCATTCTAGGAATAATTTTGTTGCTTTTCAGTAATAGTAACAATAGACATGAGCGATTGACATTGACAATGTGCTAGGTCCTGGGCTCAGAGCTTTATACAATTCCCCATTAATCCTCGCAGCAATCCTATTTGGAGAATTTCCCCAGCCCGTTTCAAAAGGCTTGTTCCCCTTATTTGCTGCCATCTTGCTACAAACATATTACAGTTGTTTCCCTGGTGTCCTCATCTCATTATGTATATGAAATTGTAAAACGAAGAGGGGACCCAAAACTCTGCTTGCAGGAAATGTATTGTGTCTGCCTAAACCCAATGGTCATGAAACGAAACCAGAAAGTGAAAGGTAAAGAGACAGAATACACCTGAAGATATTTAGTCCTGGTCTCCGAATTTTTCAAGTAATTCCTTTGATGTATTTTGTCAATTATAAACTCAGAGAAATATGGAGATCTTTATTTCCTAGGCTTATCTTTTTGCCCAGAAAATTAATCTTATTATGTTCCTCTTATTTCTGTTAATTCCCCTTAGCCTTTCTTATAACAATTATCTATCATTCCTATTAGGTAAATTGATCCCATTTCCAAACTTTAATTAACATTTTGTTATTGATCAAACTTGGAGGTCATGTGCTACTCGTGGAATTAATGTGAATATTATGTGCGATGGTTATTTTAAAATGCAATTGTATCGATTTCAGATATAAAACCATTACTTCCTTCAAGAGAGCAATGTGCTGGGTGAAAAATGATGCCTTCACTGCTACCAGTTCAAGATGTGTCTGCCAGTTTCAAGGATTTTCATTTTGAAATGTCAAAACTAAAAAGGGAAACAAAAATAACATTAACAGAGCCACGTAGGAAATTATATTATTTGAGGATGTCAAATTGGAAGATAGAACATATTTTTTTGCAGACTTCTCTGCTGCCTGAAAATAGCAATGAATAACAGAGAAAATCTTTAATGCCATCTTTGAGCTTCTGCTTGATAAAAAGAATAACTGTATAGCTTCGAAGGTTTAAAAAAAAAAAAAACAACAACAACTCTTTGCAGAAATAGTTTATCCTTTCCAGAGCATCTTCTCGTCTCTGTGCATAAGTGCACTCCCAGTGGCATGCTTAATCCATCTTCACAGCCCTACATATCTTCAAGTGTGTGCATAAATTCTGTCAGGAAGGAACTACGACCTCATTGTGAATAACTGCAAGCTGCACCGTGTGTGGGTCTTGATGTAAAACATGGCCCCAGATGATCACTCTGTACTTAGTTTTTTAGGGTTATAAGGTTGGCTATGAGCTCCTCGCCATGCTGGTCAACATCACTGAATGTTTGCTGTAGAGTGGATGCCTGAAAAACATCCCTTGGTCCATTTCTCTAAATTCTCCTCCACCCCCAAACGTCTCCAAGTGTTCAAAGACAGCATAAGGTACTTTAACCTCTGAGCCTCAATTTCCTCCTGTGCCAAACAGGGATATTATTTTATATCACAAATAAAGTTATGATGAGATTAGCTGAAATAAAGCACCCAGAACATCCTGAAAGAGTGCATGGCACCTAATCAAATATGCTCTCAAATGTTAGTTTAAGGCAGTCTTTTTTTTTTTTTTTTTTTTGCTTTGCTTTTAAGAACAGGCTCCTTGAGTTCATCAATCTCAGGAACAAATGATTTCTTTCTATTTCTGTGTGTGCTTTTACTTGAGTGTATTTTCCTGAAGTAGAAGGCATAATTCTGTAGTCTTCCAGTAAACTTCTGAGAGCATAGCTGTGAGTGAAAGTGAAGAATGATTTAGAGTATGGAGTGTCACGCTGGGTCAGCACATTAACGGCTTGCTCTCTGCAATCCATGGAAAAGGCTGAGAAGGCCACCACCGGGGCCCCACAGAATAGCTAGGGCCACCCACCCTCCCACCTTTCTGTTCAGATCTGTCCCCGTATCTGGTCTTTGTTCTTCTCGTCACTCTGGTTTCTTAGCTGCTCTGTCCCGCTTTGCCTCACCTGTTTGGATTATCCATCTATCACATGCTCAGTCATATCTGACCCTTTGTGATCCCGTGGACTGTAGCCCACCAGGCTCCTCCGTCCTTGAGATTTTCCAGGCAAGAGCATGGAGTGATTTGCCATGCCCTCCAACAGAGGGTCTTCTCGACCCTGGGATCGAACCCGGGTCTTCTGCATCTCCTGTATTGCAGGGGGATTCTTTACTGCTTGAGTCATCGGGAAGCCTGTTTGGATTATGGCTCGTGTATATTTATGTTGGCTGTTGGATTTTTGAAAAAGCTTACTAAACTGTGCTGGGTCTTGGTTGCGGCACACAGAACTCTTACCTGCAGCATTTTGGGATCCAGGTCCCTGGCGAGGGATTGAGTCTGGGTCCCCTGCACTGGGGGCACAGAGCCTTAGGCACTGGACCACCAGGGGAGTCAGTGTGTGTTAGATTTTTGGTTGGATCTCCCTTTAAGCCTCCTCGGCTCTCTATAGTCAAAAGGAAAAAGGTACTGTGTTGATCAGAATCCCCACAACAGCCTTGTGGTAGGTGTTTATTATCCTCTTGTACAGTTGATGCTAAACAGCGTAGAGAGAATAAATAACTTCCCATGGCCATAGGACTGACGAATCACTTGCTAGGTCTTGAGGACCACGTTGAGAGTGGTTGGTGATTGGTAAATGTACAGCTCAGAGCGGGCTTCCCTTGTGGCTCAGCTGGTAAAGAATCCACCTGCAATGCAGGAGGCCTGGGTTCAATCCCTGGGTTGGGAAGATCCCCTGGAGAAGGGAAAGGCTACCCACTCAGTATTCTGGCCTGGAGAATTCCATGGACTTTATAGTCCATGGGGTCACAAAGAGTCGGACACAGCTGCGTGACTTTCACTTTCACTTTTCACAGCTCAGAGCAGGGACTTGGAAGATAATAGTGAATGTTCCTCCCTCCCCCACCACACAGTGGTGCTGATTGAGGGAGAGCTGTCCCAGGTGGACACCAGAGATTTCCGAGACACCTTTCTAAGAGGATCATAAGTGCAGCGGAGCTCCACAGATGTAGCAGACACAGCTGGTTTCCACCCAGTAATCATTTCTCCTTCTTTCTTTGTTACAGGACCCCAGTTTTTAGCTCCTCACATTCCTATCTGAGGGGCTTCTCAGGTGGTGCTAGTGGGAAAGAACTCGCCTGTCAGTGCAGGAGACATGAGAGATGGGGGTTCGACCCCTGGGTTGGGAAGATCCTCTGGAGGAGGTCATGGCAACCCTCTCTGCCTGGAGAATCCCATGGACAGAGGAGCCTGGCGGGCTACATTGTGTGGGGTCACAAAGAATTGGACACGACTAACGTGACTAAGCACACACACACTGCCATCTGAGATCTCTGTCTTTCCTCCGGCTTTTTCGTAGCTAGATGGGGTCATGTCACAATTTGCTTGGTAAGTTGTGAGTAAAGGGCCGTGTGAGACAACTGAGAACATTTTCTAAAGCAGAGGTCCCCAACCACCAGGATCTAATGCCTGATGATCTGAGATGGAGCTGATATAATAATAATAGAAATAAAGTGCACAATAAATGTAATGTACATGAATGAACCCTCGTGCCTTCCCTGGTGCCTCCTCTCAGTCATCTTTTCTTTTCCTTTTTCTTTCCTTCTTTCTTCCTTTCTTCCCTTTCCTTCCTCCCAAATCATCTCCTGGTCCATGGAAAAATTGTCTTTCACAAAACCAGTCCCTAGTGCCAAAAGGGTTGGGGACTGCTGGTCTAAAGGGATCTGACTGACTAGAATGCCCTATCTCCTTTCTGACATCCCTGCTCCTGGCCTGTGACTCAGATGTGATGATCTGGAGGGTGAAAGCCTCACGTTAGGAAGCTGGGTCCCTGGTGCCCAGCACACCGTGGAGCTGTGCTACCAGCCTGGGGCTGCTTCTCTGGGCTACTTTTAGGTAAGAAAGAAGGGCACTTCTGTCTTTTTTGTCACTAAATTTATATAACAAAACACAGTTAAGTCCGTATTAAGTCGACAGCTACACAAAACAGCATCTAGAAGAAAACTATAAAAATATAAGATAGGAGAGGAAAAGCACAAGCTGCCGCTGCTGCTGCTGAGTCGCTTCAGTCGCGTCCAACTCCGTGTGACCTCATAGACGTTAGCCCACCAGGCTCCCCGTCCCTGGGATTCTCCAGGCAAGAACACTAGCGTACGTTGCCATTTCCTTCTCCAATGCATGAAAGGGAAAAGTGAAAGTGAAGAAGCTCAGTCGAGTCTGACTCTTCACGACCCAATAGACTGCAGCCTACCAGGCTCCTCTGTCCATGGATTTTCCAGGCAAGAGTCCTGGAGTGGGGTGCCATTGCCTTCTCTGCCAGGCACAAGGGGCAAGTGCAAATAGGTACCAAAGGCCAGACACCAGAAAAATCTTTCCAAGGACCTAGGGTCCTGAGGAAAGTACAGAGGATCTCTGACCATTCAGGAGTCCTGGATATGAAGAGGGTAGGCAAGCATTACCTGTACCCACCACCACTGGGTCAGGACACTGGAGTCAGCACTAGGCTAGACTCTCACTGATTCACTGTCTGACACCGGAGACCCCTGAGAATAACAGAACTGAGCCCAGCTGTGGGAACTGCCCACCAGATGTGCAAACAATGTTTTGGGCAAAAGACCCTGTGGCTTGTATGTTTGTATTTGCTCATTGCTCCTGGCTATTACTGCAGTGGACACTAGGGAGATCATAGCCCAGCTTCGTGCTGTAGCCCCTGGGTGGGCACCCGGTATGGGCCACAGTGGAGTCCCCTCAAGCCTGACGGTCAGTGCTTCTGAACACAATGAAAATGAAAGTGCCAGTTGCTCAGTCGTGTTCGACTCTTTGTGCCTGGCTCCTCTGTTCATGGAATTCTCCAGGCGAGCAATACTGGAGTAGATTGCCAGGCCCTTCTTCAGGGGATCTTCCTGAGCCAGGCATCAAACCTGTGTCTCCTGCATTGCAGGCAGATTCTTAACCACAGAGCCACCAGGGAAGCCCTTCTGAACGTAATGAGGCTGAGTTTATTCATGCTGCACAGTCCTGTTTTCCTTTGATCAGTGGTACAAACCCAAGGCCCTCTGGTCACTCGCTACTACCAAGCTATTGTCTTCGTGAGCCAACCCTTCACTCTTCCTTCTCCTTATTCCATGTCTGTCTCTAGAGGTTCTTCTTATCTCCTTGACTTGAACTGAAACCTGGCTGGTCCCCAAGGTCATGGCTTCTCTTCAGCCCTCTCAATAGTCAGCTGCCAATCATCTCACAGCCTTCATTTCTCCAGGTTAGGAAGTGCCTTCCTTGCTCTGAAACACAATTTTCTGAGCAGCGTTTCTGCACCATCCTGAGGTTCATGTTGCTCTTTCTCTGTGTGACCTCCAGGTGGATCTATATGATTCATGCAGGACAGGTTCACTGACAACAATATGACAGGTAATCTAGTATGTTTGATAAGTAGATGATGGAAACTATCTTTGGCTTTTAGGGCCAAAGTATGTCTAAATACAAGGAATATGTAAATTAGTTTGCTTCACTGAGTTCAAATAAAGCTTTGGCTACAGGCAAATGTATTCATATATCTCGTTGAACAACTGTAGTGAAGGTGAGATTTTGTGTACAGGGTAGAGATTGCTTTATTTGAGAAAAGAACAACCACAGAAGATCTCTGGGTAGTTAACATATTTTCTCTGGGATCTCAAGTATATTATTTTTAAAATTAATTATAAGCTCACTGGATGGGAATTAGTGGACTATTATGTGGCCAAGTGCCTAGTCAGCATTAATTCATTTTCATAACTGAGTATTAGCTATAAAGAAATGAGAATCATTAAACATCTATTGATTTTTTTTTAAGCTTCTGATTTCTGCTTTGCTTCTGTGTGTATCATTTTATTTTTAATTTTAAAAGCTAGACTATAACTTGTTCTAAGACAAGGCTGAGACTTTTGTAAATTATAATATGTGTCACCTGAAATGTAGAAGCTTGGCTTACCAGGAAAACAACCCCCTGACAGTCTTACTCAATTTTGGTAGAGAAAAGCCTAAGAATACCCATTGGTTAGCCCTGAAGTCTAAAGACATGCAGATTCTGATTTCCTGTGATTATTGGAATAGCTTGCTAGCAGCTTGAAGGAGAATAGGATTACAATGAAACTTTCTCAAAGTGGCAGAAAGAAAATGAATTACATTCATGTGTTTCAAGTCTCCAAACAAAACATCTTTAAGAACTACAGACTATGCCTCGTTCCTTGTGTGTTAGTTGCTCAGTCATATCTGACTCTTTGCAACCCCGTGGACTGTAGCCCTCCAGGCTCCTCTGTCCATGGGATTCTCCCAGCAGGAAGACTAGAGTGGGTTGCCATTCCCTTCTCCAGGGGACCTCCTGGCCCAGGGATCAAACTCGCGTCTCTTGCATTGGAAGCAGATTCTCCACTGTCTGCGCCACAGGAAAGCCCTGAAAGTGAAAGTGAAAGTCGCTCAGGGGTGTCCAGCCCACTGTGACCCCATGGACTATGCAGCCCACGGAATTCTCCAGGTCAGAATACTGGAGTGGGTGGCCGTTCTCTTCTCCGGGGGATCTTCCCATCCCAGGAGTTGAACCCAAATCTCCTGCATTGCAGGCAGTTTCTTTCCAGCTGAGCCACCAGGGAAGCCCAAGAATACTGGAGTGGGTAGCCTATCCCTTCTCCAGTGGATCTATCTGATCCAGGAATCGAACCGGGATCTCCTGCATTGCAGGTGGATTCTTTACCAACTGAGCTATTAGGGAAGCCCTTATATTGTTGATGATAGTCTCCAAATCTGTATTCTGAGATTGTTTTTTGTGTCAAGAGGATGAGATGGTTGGATGACATCATCAACTCAATGGACATGAGTTTGAGCAAACTCTGGGAGGTACTGAAGGACAGGGAAGCCTGGTGTGCTGCCGTCCATGGGGTTGCAAAGAGTTGAATACGACTTAGTGACTGAACAACAACAGCAGTATAAAAGAGTAGTAATTATGTTGGTGTTATTAAGCACTGGGCTTTTTGATGTGGAGGATGAGTATTGAGAGATATCAGATCAATGAGATGGATTAAAGCTCTGTGGTCCTGACTTTAAAGTGAAAGTATCATCTTGAACTCGTGAGGTATTTTGTGTGTACATATGTATGTCTTACTAGCTCTCTCCTCTGGAAAACTACAGAAACAATGACTAATCCAGTAGCCATGAGCAACCTCAGTGCCTAGCTTGTTGTTTCTAAACACAATGTTTCACTAAAATGAAAGAATTTCTTGCAAAAAAAGGAAGTTGATTCCTGGTCAAGGGTAAGAAATGGCTTTCCAGTTGGCACAGTGGTAAAGAACCCGCCTGCCAATGCAGGAGATGTAAGAGATGCAGGTTTGAGCCCTGAGTTGGGAAGATTCCCTGGAGGAGGAAACGGCAACCCACTCCAGTATTCTTGCCTGGAAAACTCCATGGACAGAGGAGCCTGGTGGGGCTGCAGTCCCCGGGGTCAAAAAGAGCTGGACGTGACTGAGCACACTGACCCAAGAAATGTAGAAGATGAACCTACAATATCTTGTCATTCTAGAAAGCAAAGTGAAGTGAAGTCGCTCAGTCGTGTCCGACTCTCTGTGACCCCATGGACTGTAGCCTACCAAGTTCTTCCGTCCATGGGATTCTCCAGGCAAGAATACTGGAGTGGGTTGCCATTCCTTCTCCAGGGGATCTTCCCGACCCAGGGATTGAACCCAGGTCTCCCGCATTGTAGACAGATGCTTTACCGTGTAAGCCACCAAGGAAGTCCATAGAAAGCAAGGAAGCTATTAAAGACCATCCAAAGGGTTCTGGGCCAACTTGTATAGGTGCCTGCTGGACAAAGCTAGGATGGTTTACACATCAAAAAGAATAATAAATTTAAACACATCAAATACATTTAAATCCATGGATTCGTAATAAAGCAAACAATTCTCCCCACCAGAAATCCCCCAAGTTCATGGATCATCTTTGTAGTATATAAAACTCATCTTTGATGAAACTGTTGGATAAAGGAAAGAATTGACTTTCATTTTCTTTTATAAAAAATTTCCCAGGATATCAAATATTTGATGCGAGGAAGCTTATTTTTATAGACATACTCCAGATAATAAGTGAAGAAGGAATGCTAGAATAAGAATATCATCTTTATGCAATTCTAATGAATGAATTGGTTTAGGTTATCAATGACTGCTAACTTTGTAAAAAGAGATAATCAGACATTATATACCTCCTGTTGAAAGCATACACACTGTGTTTGAAGTGGTCTTACCAAGAAAAAAAAAAAACAACAAAACAGTAACAGATCAAGCTTTCATTAATTCTGTCAATGTATAAGAAATGCCAACAGTAAAGGAATATGTGAAGTGACTCCATGGAGAGGCAGTCAGTAAAATCCAGATTTTGAGAATCTGTACAGGACAAACAAGGTGATTTCTTCAGGAAATGTAAAAGTCAGGAAGGAAAAAATAGACAGGAAATCTATAGACTATAAGAAACCTAGAGACTTATCAACCAATTATAGTGTATACTCTTCTCTGATAATGCAGATGGTAAAGAATCCATCTATCATTCAAGAGACCTGGGTTTGATTTCTGGGTCAGGAAGACCTCTGGAGAAGGGAATGGCTACCCACTCCAGTATTCTTACTTGAAGGATCCCATGAACAGAGGAGCCTGACAGGCTACAGTCCATGGGGTTGCAAAGAGTTGGATACGACTGAGCAATTGCACTTTCACTTTTTTTTCATATTCACATGTACTAATTTCCTTAAGTCCTCCTTAAGTCTATGCTCAAATGTCACATTCTCACAGTTTGCCTGCCCTGACCCTGACTCCCCAGGTGGCGCTAGTGGTAAAGATCCTACCTGCCAATGCAGGAGATGTAAGACATGAGGGTTCGATCCTTGGGTTGGAAAGATCCCCTGGAGGAGGGCATGGCAACCCATAGTATTCTTGCCTGGAGAATCCCATGGACAGAGGAGCTGGGCAGGCTGCAGTCCATGGAGTCACAAAGAGTTGGGCATGACCAAAGTGACTTACCAGGCAGGGTCTTGACTCCCCAGCCAATAGTTACAACTGGCCAACTTTCTCCCCGTTCTCCCCAAACCCTGCCACACCCAACCTTCCTCATTCTGCTTTATGATTTCATTTTGTCATGTTACTTCCCATATTTCAGCTATATTATTTTCCTATTTACTCTTATCTCCTGCTTTTATAGTCTTCCTCGAGCTACATAAGGACAAGGATCTTTGCTCACTAATATATCTCAAGTACCCTGGGATTTCTTTGGAAGGAATGATGCTGAAGCTGAAACTCCAGTACTTTGGCCACCTCATGCAAAGAGTTGACTCACTGGAAAAGACTCTGATGCTGGGAGGGATTGGGGGCAGGAGGAGAAGGGGACGACCGAGGATGAGATGGCTGGATGGCATCACGGACTCGATGGACATAAGTCTGAGTGAACTCCGGGAGATGGTGATGAACAGGGAGGCCTGGTGTGCTGCAATTCATGGGGTCGCAAAGAGTCGGACACGACTGAGTGACTGAACTGTACTGAACCTAGAGGATCGCATGGCTGTGTTTACTGAATGTGTGACTACAGAGTATATGTCACGTCCTATTCACGATGCCTCACATTTGAATTTCTCATAAGTTACCCTTTTGTTTAGTATGTGATCTGACTTTGCTTTGGACTGTAACTGTCATTCATTCCCAGCTTGATCCCACAATCCCCTTCTCGTGTGTGTTCTGGGGTTACCCATGAATGGGTATGTGAGGCCAGAAAGCCCAGGCCAAAAACTTATGGCTGCAAGTTCATGGCGGGTGGCTGTGGTATTCTGCCCGGTTATCTCTGAGATTGGAGACTCAGTTGATAAATGACAACCTGCCAAGCATCTATTACCGCATCCCAGCTGTGCATGGGCTGGGGGTGCATCCCTCAGACTGCTCTATTGCAGATGCACCTGTTTCACTCTGAGTTCTGGCGTGTCTCAGAATTTCTGATGATGGCAGCTAAATAGATGGAGCGATTTGGGACCTGATGTAAGGGGCAACAATCCTTGTCTAAAAGGAAGCTTGGTCTGTAAAATGGCATCATCAGAATTTCAGATGAGAGCTGATCTGCTTTCCAATTAGTTTCCCTTTCAAATTTCTAAATCCCTCGCATGGAGGAAGCCATCCTAGATTAGGCTGGTTGGAATAATGATATCTTCCACCCCAGGTTTCTGTGACTAATATTGATCTCTACTTGTGAAATCCACAAGAAATGCAATGAAATAGAAACATTTAGAAATTGATATAGAAAGTGAAAATCCATCATTTTTATGGAGAGTTGTGTTTTGGTGCCATTGCATGAATAATGCTGCATTAATGTTTAATTCCTGTTGCACAGGATTGCTCCAGTGCTCCAGGTACATGACTCTGTGAACTGCAGAGTACGTTGGTGTTAGCACTATTCTTGGAGTGTGAGCTTCAGATCTGAAAGGAAAGATACTAAATAATGAGCTGAGGACTCTCTGCATCACTTTCTTTTATAGCACTTGGCAAGTACCACGTGGAAACTATATGAATGCTTTTTCGTGAAATTGATGAAGGTGGGTATTTAATATTTATTAGATAATAAGAGTAGCACAGTTTCATTTCAAGTTTCAATATAAAATAGATTTCCATCTATATATCACTGAACTGTAAATGCACAGAAATACTTGTTTGAATATGTATATGTATATACAAATAGATTATTTATGCCAAATACTGGATGGTTGTATCAAAGGAATTGTGACCTTCAAATTAAGAATTTGTGAATGTTGTGAAATAAAGGAAGTGTTTAGTTAAAATTAGAACTGTGATGAATTTAAACATCCAAACCATTTTAATATTGATCTGTTTTTAAAATAAGCCCTCTAAGATTAACACCTGCATATTGCTGAGTTACCATGACACATTGCAGTGGCTATAAAAGATTATTTCATCCCCTAAATCCTCTTTTTAATGTCTTTTAAAAAATGAATTGATCTGATAGTAGTGAAACCTGTTATAATGAATCACATCAGAGAACTACATTTTAATGCCTGATGCCCCATCACACAATTAGAGGGGTAAAGGGGAAATGAACTTTCCTTATTCAGGTACTTCTCATATCCATCTAAAATTTCTGATCATGAAGGACATGTCAAACAGTAAACTGCTTGTGATTATGAATGACTTCGTTTTTGCTTCTTGTGCTTTTTGGTTTCCTATTATGCATATGTTAACTTTTAAGAAATAAATGTTATTTTAAAAACCTGAAAACAATAAATAAAATTTCTGATCAAAGGTTTTAATGCTTTCTACCTACTATCCTCTCTGCAGTCTACTTTATGTAATTGCACTGGTTTCTTCAAATGCCTCAGTCCTTATTTCCTGCACTTAGCATCTATAACCATCTACACCAGTGTCCCATCTCTAAAGGATGTTACCTGTCATCTCCTCCACCCCATGGTGCTTTGGCACCTTGCTCATGTCTTATGATACTTTGTGCTTCAGCATTCCTGATACAACTCTGTGATATTCATTTGGAGCAGCCATCCCCATTCATCTACCACAGCTCCTTCCAGGATTCCTCTAAGAGGCAGATAACTCTGATTCGTGTGACCTTCTTTCCATCATCTTTTCCATCCCAAGAGCTCTCAGGGAATTTTCACCTTTCAGAATTTTAGGAACCAATCTCAAAGGTTAGAGAGTCTAATCCTGCTTGATTTGCTGGGCATTTAAAACTGACTTGCCCATTGAGGGAATTACTTAGGTCACCAGAATAGAAAACCTGGAACAGTTTCTGGAGAAGACTCAGTTCTGCTCTTTATCGTCACACCTCTCTGACTTTTAGAGATCTTTTTCGGCACTTGATCAGCTCCAAGGTAATACTAGGAGGCGAAAAAGTCATTGTATTTAATAGGTTATGGAGAAGGCTGAAGAGACTGATCAATGATAAAGCCCTCCACCCATTCATCCAATTCATTCATATTCATTCACTCCTTTATTCATTCATTCACTCTTTGTCTCTTACTTATGGTGCCAGCCACATTTCTTCTTATACAGGCATTTGGGGCTTAATCCTTTCTTTTAATATAAGCCCCAATCCTGTTACACTGTCTTACTAAGATTTAGTCTTTTTTAAAGTTAATTCATTTCTACCATCTGCTTTCTCTACTTCCAAATTAGAGCCTCACACCCCTTCTTACTGGGACTGCTTTCTTGGGAGCTAACTTGCTGATGTGAGAATGGTGCTATAAGCCATATTTTATATGTCAAAAACCTTCGATGATGCTTAGAGGCAAACATGGACAGTGAATTTAGTCTTGTACACTTTCTTCATGAAGCTGAGTTCAAAGTAGGGTTCAAATTAAAAGTAGCTGAAAATACATAAAAGTAGGAAATACTACACAGAATTCCACCTCATTTTTGGTCTTGTATAAAGAAATGAAATAAACCAGAATCCATATGCTGCTTCTGCTTAGTTGCTTCAGTCATATCTGACTCTCTGCGACCCTCAGACTGTAGCCCACCAGGCTCCTCTGTCCATGGGATTCTCCAGGCAAAAGTACTGGAATAGGTTGCCATGCCCTCCCTCTTCCAGGGGATCTTCCCAACCCAGGGAATGAACCTGGGTCTCCTGCATTGCAGGTAGATTCTTTAGCACTAAGCCACCAAGGAAGCCCTATGCATCCCTTTAATCCTACATCTCAGAGATTACTGTATATAGTATTTATATTCACAAATACTGTACTTGGGAAGATAGTATTTATGTATAATATAATATGGCATGTGGTGCTTAGTCATGTCTGACTCGTTCCAGTCTCTTGGACTGTAGCTCGTCAGGCTCCTTTTCCATGGAATTTTCCAGGCAAGGATACTGGAGTGGGTTACCATTTCATTCTCCAGGGGATCTTCCTGACCCAGGGGTTGAACCCAAGTCTTGTGTGTCTCCTCTACTGGCAGATGGATTTTTTACCACTAGCACCACCTGGGAAGCCCCTTATATAATATATAGTTTTTATATTCTAGAAATACTTTATTTTGCAGGCAGATTTATCCACAAGGAAAAAAAAAATATTTATCTTGCAGGCGATTCTTTACCAGCTGAGCCACAAGGGAAACCCAAGAATGCTAGAGTGGGTAGCCTATCCCTTCTCCTGCAGATTGTCCCGACCCAGGAATTGAACTGGGGTCTCCTGCATTGCAGGTGGATTCTTTACCAGCTGAGCTATCAGGGAAACCCACTTATAGCCTATAAATACTCAACATATATTATTTATATTCATGTTGTTTAGTTGTCAAGTCATGTCCGACTCATTTTGCAACCCCATGGACTGTAGCCCACCAGGATCCTCTGTCCATGGGATTTCCCAGGCAGGAATACTGGAGTGGGTTGCTGTTTCCTTCTCCAGGAAATCTTCCCAACCCAGGGATTGAATCCACATCTCCTGGATTGGCAGGTGGATTCTTTACCACTGAGCCATTGGGAGATCCCCATTTATATTCATATCCATATCTTAAAGTGTTGCATAAGATTTTAAATCATAAAAGAAGCAAGGTTAGATATTTGTTTCTATCAAAAGGAGCCCAGTTGAGTAAGTTTGAATACATTCATATAGTGAGCTATTATGTGATGATTAAAAGAGGGTGGTGTTGTATAAGCTACTATACCTAAAATAGATAAGCAATCAGGATTTACTGTATAACATAGGGGACAATATTCAATATCTTGTAGTAACCAATAATGGAAAATAGTCTGAAAAATACACATAACTGAATCACTTTACTGTTTATCTGGAACTAACACAATATTGTACATCAGCTCTACCTCAAACAAAAAGAGTTAAATGGAAAAAAGAGGGTAGGTTTTGGCTTAAAAGTAAGTTTTACATTAGTATGTGTCATAAGATTTAATTTTGGTTAAAAATATGCATATAATACAAATCATTTAAAAAGCATAGATGATACACACCAAGCCATTGAAATAGTTTTCTCTGTTGCTTTATTTTTTGAATATTTCAAAAGTATATATTACATTTATAATTATAAAATAATAAAATATTAAAGTGCCCTCTTCCACATCTTATTTTTTATTTCCCTTCAACAGTCAGTCATGCTAAATATATTGGTCCTCAACTTGCATTTTTCATTTAATACATCATAAAAAAACATCCTTTTCATGGCTGCCAAGGATTTAATATATGTATACGTCACTCCTTATTGAATCATTTTGCTATCGGTGGACTTACCGGCCATGTTTAGATGTCAGTTGCAATGTTTCACAGAGCATTATTGTCTAGATAGGCACATATCTAAGCAGTTATTTCTGTAAGATGAATGATCAGAAATAGAGTTGCTAGAAATATACAGTTAACATTTTAATATCCTTCCTAATTTCCTAGGATTAAATTGATTCCTCAGAGACTAAGTAGTTTCAAGTCTTTTAGGAAATATTTTCTTTACTTTTGGTTATTATGCTGATTGTTGTCGGGGCCGAAGAATGAGTACTTCTATTTTTTATTTAATGTGGTTGAGTTTGAAAGGAACTGCTGTGTAAGGATAGCATATGATTTTCATTTTATGTTTAACTCAAAACACAACATTCACCAGTGTTAAGTGGTAGCAATCCTTTTATTTGTTATGATTATAAATAATGTACTTTGGTATCCTTAGCTAAAATGGTACAAGGCAAAATGAGAATTATCATTGTTCTTTGTTTATTCTCATTATTTTGGGAATAGATGTTAATGCCACAGAGAGTAAGGCATACGTTTTCTGTGTACAGGCATCTTCTTGGAAATACAGAATGTGTAGAGAAATTAGCAAGAAACCATTTTGGTAAGTGAAGCTACTATTTTTTTAAATTACTGCTTCACTGAGTGCCTTATTAAATTCTTGAGTTTATACACTCTCCAAAATCATGTAACAGATCATTTCTGATTTTTTAGTTTGGCTTGGGATACCATACTACCATAGGCTTTCGATTGTAACAATAGAGAAGTAATGTTGAAGTCAGTATAGTAATAAAGATAGAAAGGTAGATTAAGCTATACGCTTGATCTTATAAGTGAGAGAACCGAGAACATGAGATGTTTAATAGTTCATGGAAATCCTCAGTGAGCAATGGCAGAGTGCATACTGGAACCAGGTCTCTGACCCCTAAGCCAGTGTTCTTGTCACCCAACCATGTTGGATTTTTGAAGGGAAGGCCTGAGGTCATTGAGTTAATACTACATTAGATCACCATTATGTAACATGTGTTTGATGCTTTCCAACTAGTTTTTGATTGTCTCAGAGATTAAAAAAATTACTTGGCTATTGTTTATCCCTAAGCTATTCCCAAAGCCCATCATCTGTGATAGATAAGAATCCATGAAAATAGATTTAGGAATAGTGAGCCTGATAGTAGTGAAAGTAATTGATATCTTTGGGGGAGAATCTGTGGCAAATAGGTGACATTGGCCCATAGTGGTGACACCAAGCTCCTCTACAGGTTTCTGTGTGGTCCAGGCCACCTTTCTTACCTCTTCTCATGCCACTCACCCACCTAGGCTTTTATGTCCTCAAATACCCTGACTTTGATCCAGCTTAGGGATACAGTTTTGCTGTTACTGTTCCCAGACACACTCTGCCCCAGAGGCAGCATGACTGCCACCTCCACAGTATTCAGGAATTGGCTCCAATTAAAAGGGGCATTTATGGCTACCCTATATACGGTAGCAGTGGCATTTCCTCCTACCAGACTATCTTTTTCTGAAAGTCCTTTGCTGAATTATCAACGTCTAAAAATATCAGGACTTCCCTGGTGGCTCAGATGGTAAGGCGTCAACCTACAATGCAGGAGACCTGGGTTCAATCCCTGGGTTAGGAAGATCCCCTGGAGAAGGAAATGGCAACCCACTCCAGTACTCTTGCCTGGAAAATCCCATGAACAGTGGAGCCTGGTAGCTAAAGTCCATGGGGGTAACAAAGAGTCAGACACGACTAAGCGACTTCACTTTCAAAATTATCAGGTCTATTTATTTCTCTCTTAATTGTCTGTCTTTTCTTAGTAGATTGTACCTCTGTGAGAGCAGTGTGGATTGGTGCAGAATACAGTACATGAAAGTGAAAAGTGAAAAGTGTAAGTGCTAGTTGTGTCTGACTCTTTGTGACCGCATGGACTATATAGCCTGCCAGCTCTTCTGTTCATGGGATTCTCCAGGCTTGGAGTGGCTTGCCATTCCCTTCTCCAGGGGATCTTCCCGACCCAGGGGTCGAACCCAGGTCTCCAGCAATTGCAGGCAGATTCTTTACTGGTGGGAAGCCCAGCCACCGTGGAGTCTCAGTGAACTTCATTTTGGCATGTCTGGGGGTGTGTTTTTGGGTCCCAGGAAATTCACCAGTGTCCCTGCTCACATATATACCCGTAGCCTTAGTAGAAGTCAAGGTGAACAAATGTTTCTTCCTGTATTTTTTTTTCTTCTATGATATCAACCTAACTGCCTATTTATATCCTCACCATTATTGTTGTTATTTTGTCAATTTTTGTTATTGTGGTTATTGTTTGGCTAGTGAGGTAAACTTCAGACCCTTAGGCTGCTAGAAACATTATCACTATCAGTCCTCAGCCAGTCCTGTCTTCCCAGCACCTACCCACTTCAAACCATGGTCCCTGATCCATCTGGAGTTGGGTCACTAGTGAGCACTTCTAGCAATTACATCATGGTTACAAATTCTCAGCTTGCTCTTTTACGTTTGCGTAAGTGTCTGTACAGCAGCTTTGCTGAATCCCAGGTCAGCAAGCATTTTGCAGGAACTGAATTAGCTACTCCAATTTTCAGAGAACAGACTTATGAGTCCCTTGGACTGCAAGGAGATCCAACCAGTCCATTCTAAAGGAGATCAATCCCGGGTGTTCTTTGGAAGGACTGAAGCTAAAGCTGAAACTCCAGTACTTTGGCCATCTCATGCGAAGAGTTGACTCATTGGAAAAGACTCTGATGCTGGGAGGGATTGGGGGCAGGAGGAGAAGGGGATGACAGAGGATGAGATGGCTGGATGGCATCACCAACTCGATGGATATGAGTTTGGGTGAACTCTGGGAGTTCGTGATGGACAGGGAGGCCTGGCGTGCTGCAATTCATCGGGTCACAAAGAGTCGGACATAACTGAGCTACTGAAATGAACTGAACTGAACTGAAATGTCTTTTATATTATAAGAATGATGGAATCTTTTAAATATATTGTTTTCTGTTATTTTATTAGATACTTTCTTACTTCAAAAATCTTTATTTTCTTCTCTGGCAGGAGAGAAAAAAAGATAATACAGAGGATGCTATTTTCCTGTGAAAGTAGTGTCTTTATATTGTGTTTCTGGGAAACTTAAAATTTTACATCCAGGTTGCAGGAAACTCACCTAAATGTCTACACATTACAGTAATATACCACTGCCTTTCTTTCACTTTCTCTCTTCTGGTCAAGAAAACACAAAACCTTTTATAGATATTAATTCTCTACAGCCCAGAGGATGAGATAAATGGCAACTGAGAAGAAAGCTATAGAAGAGATAGACAGTTTTCTTGACACAATAGAGTTTATCAGAAGGGAGAAAGTTCTGTTAATTTCACAATTTCTCAAACCAGAGTATTTCCTAATTAGCATTTCTAGCAATTTGGAAATATCCTGCAAACTTAAAAACTGACATCAAAAGGGGCTTTTATCTGACTGGTCAATTGCTGCCAGGCACATTAATAGGAAAATACCTCTAGGGCAAAAATGAAAAGAAAGCTTTTTGTAGAATTTTGGAAATATTATAAAAGAAGAATTGAATGGAAATACTGGCATCAGTTTTAGTGCCTGCATATTATAGCAATACATACAAGAAAACATGAAGTCGTTATACTCCTAGGCATGCAGTAGGTACTCAATACATATTTATTGTTTTGAAAATTCCTTTGAAAGCCTATTTCTATTGTGTGGTATTTCACTATCATTTAAAAGTTGAAATCATATTTAACTTACTTTCTTTAAAAGATAAATGTTATCCAAGATTAGTTAGTCTTTGCGTGTATCTGTGTCTTTCAGTTACAGTGTCTCCTTGCAAAATTTGAGAAAATTTGGCAAATTCTCTGAATCTGTTTGTAGATCTAGCCCATGTGTGTGCAAGTTATATAAATGTAGTCGATTTTATATTTTCAGAGAAAATCCAAAATATATTTAGATTTGAAGATGGGTCACAAATGCTATGTTGCTTTCTAGAGTTTGGATTATTTTATTCTCTTTGATTGGTTGATTTCCTTTGGGAGGGCAAAGAGGTCAAGAAGCAGGAAAGCAGGAGGAGCAGGGTGCACTGCACTGAATTGCAGATGTAATACAAGTGAAGAATTTCAGTGGTGAAGAGTTCTATTACTGAACATGGGAAACTCACATGTTCGAATAATAGTATTTCATTTTTCATTGCTCGATATAGTAAGTGACTAGATTAACTATTGAAAATATATTTTCTCTCTCCAGAATCCAAAGAAAGAAGAAAATTTCACCAGCTAAATTTATTAACTTGCACTGCTAAAGCAGATGGTATGATAGGAAAATATTGATTTTTCTATACTGACAGAGCCGCTGATAACTTATTTTTGGTTTGACTTAATGTATAAACCGTGAGTTAGGTCAAGGGATTTTTATGCTATTTTGTACTGGCTTATCTTGGACTTTACAAATCCAAATATTGACTTTTCAAAAGGAAAAAAAAAATCTAATTTAATTCATTGGAGTTTTCATAACACAGCCACGGAGTTTCCTTAAAATCTTGGCCACCTTGGACATGCACTTGTCATTTATTTCCCATAATGTAGCCATAAAAAAGGACACAATTCGTTATTGGAATCTAGTTTTGTGTCCACACATATTGCTCTTTCTGTGGTCTCTCTCTTCCTTTGCTCTTTTCTTTGAATTTGCTGGAGATATATGTTCATCCATTTCTCCCATCCAGACCTAAAGAGTGTGTGCATTAACCTTCTGTGGGTCTCCTTTTTCCTCCCTGTGCATTGTGAGGTGAAGACCAGGGTAGGTGAATTGATGTCCCCTACTCCGCGGTCTGTAACTGACTCCTGCTCCAGGGCAGGACATTTGGTACCAGTGAGTAGTGAATCTCAGTGTGTATCTGCCTTTGAAAAACAATGTCCTTTAAAAGGAGCAGGAACTTGAGAAGTTCCTAGAATCGCTTTTGTATGTAGATTTAGTGTGTATATGTTCAAGTTATGTACATTTAGTTGTTTTCCTAGAGAAGCAAAATGTATTCCCTTTTGCCGATGGGTCCCATATGCCAAGTTTGGATATTTTGATACTTCAAACATTATTGCAGAGTATGTGTGTCATAGACCTTTATGGCCCTGTTTCACTCATTATACTTACCTTGATGGGTGGGGTTCTTTTGCTGATTATTATTGTGAAATATTTTATGCCTATAAAAAAAGGTACAGAGAATAGCATAGCATTTTCCTTAAATCCCCAGTTGAAAAAATAAAATCTTAACAAATACAGTTGATGATCCCTGTGTATTCTTCCTGGTCTCATGATCTTTTTCCCAGATGTAATTCCCAAACTTAAGTGTGGTGTGATCATTTTCTGCACATTTTATACTTGTGTTACGTTTGCATGCAAATATAAACAAAAATGAGATGATTTATATATTTTAAAATCTATAGAAAAGGTATCATGATGCCTACTGTACTTTCGCAATTTGCTTTTAAATTTAACATTGTGTTTTAGAGATCAATCACATTAATACATATATAGTTTATTTGTATTGCACTATGCATGCATTGTATGAATTTACAAGATTTTATTTATCCTTTCTCTTGCAATGGGAAAATCATTGTAGGCAGTTGATGCCGTGTACATTTCCATGTGCACAAGTCTGAGATTTTCTCTAAGCCATCTACCGAAGAGTGGAGTCATCATGTTGTAAGGTCTACATGGGGTTTCCTGGGTGGCTCAGTGGTAAAGAATCCATCTGCCAATTCAGGAGATGCAGGTTCAATACCTGAGTTGGAAAGTTTCCCTGGAGAAGGAAATGGCAACCCATTCCAGTATTCTTGCCTAGGGAACCCCATGGACAGAGAAGCCTGGTGGGTTAGAGTGCATGGAGTCACAAAAGAGTTCGACAGCACTTAATGACTGAAAACGTACACACACACACACACACACACAGGGAGACATATCTTTAACTTGACTGAAGTGAAGTGAAGTGAAGTCACTCAGTCGTATCCGACTCTTTGCAACCCCGTGGATGTAGCCTACTAGGCTCCTCGGTCCATGGAATTTTCCAGGCCAGAGTACTGGAGTGGGTTACTATTTCCTTCTCAAGGGTATCTTCCTGACCCAGGGATTGAACATGNAGTCGTATCCGACTCTTTGCAACCCCGTGGATGTAGCCTACTAGGCTCCTCGGTCCATGGAATTTTCCAGGCCAGAGTACTGGAGTGGGTTACTATTTCCTTCTCAAGGGTATCTTCCTGACCCAGGGATTGAACATGGGTCTCCCACATAGCAGGCAGACACTTTATCATCTGAGCCACCTCGAAGCTCCTCCCCCACTTAACTTGACTAGATATTGTCAAATTACTGTCCAATTTATGCTTGTGCCAGCAGTGTATAAAATTTCCAGTTGCTCCATATTGTCATCAGCAATGGTATTGTCAAGCTTTTTTTTTCAATCCATTGGTGGTCTTGCTCAGCCATTGGTTGGTGCCACAGTGGGCCCTGGCTGCAAGCAACAATGAGGGACTCTTAGTGAGCTCATTCAGCCGAGGGTCAGGGGAGTGATGGTCTTTAGGATCGTGTAGAGAGTGAAGGGGTCACCCTGGCCTTCTTCCTGGGGGCCTCCAGCCCACCCAGCCTCAGGTCAGTAGCTGAGTTGGGGGGCCCAGAAAACAGCTGGGAGCTGTGTCCTGCAGGGCTCGAGAGCCCTCACCAAGGCCACCCATTGGCTGGGCCTCCCTGAGGAGGCGGTGAACCTCTCCCTGATCCTTGCCTCTTGACTTGATAGCAGCGGCAGGGAGTCTGGGTTGCAGTCTGTGGGACCCAGCCCCTCGACCTACCCAACCTCCAGTTGGCTGGCCCCATCTGAAGAGTCTGAGGGCTGGTTAAGTAATGACGGCGGTGACGGCTGGGCAGCATCTGGGGACCTGGCCTTGAGGGAGCTGCCGGCTGAGAGCTGCCGCTTCCCAGCCGTGAGGGTGAAAGTGGTGCCTCAGAACCATGCCCTTACTTGTTAGAACAGAGAATCACATTTGTTTGGTGGAGGTTTATTGGAACATGGTTTTCTGTCTGTGACCAGACCTCAAGAACAAAGGATCTGACACCAAGATGCTTACGACAGCTCACCCCACCTCTCCCTCACCTTTCCTAGAAAAGGGCTGTATTCAGAGCTTTCAGGAGTGTGGGGTCTTTAAGGCAGAAGCCATGCATCTCCTTGCATGGCCCTGCAGTAAACCATTCTCTGCTCCAGACTGCCGTTTTGGTTGTTGTTTGGCCTCATTGTGCGTCAAGTGCAGAGACTTGCATTTTGGTAACACTGCAATGTTCAAAAAGCCTTATTGCTTATCGAGATTCTATTAACTAGGCTAGCCTCTAAGGTGGGTTACTTATCTCCACAAACCATTATTTTAAAGATGTTTACTAAACATTGTGGAGGTAAATTACTGAGCACGCAGAACTGGTCAGAATATAACTGAGCCTGGAGCCCTGATAGATTGTGACCTGATTGTCTGACCAGTTAGCATAAATAGGAGACCGACAAAGAAGAGAAATATTTATCTCCAAAATCTTAAACAGAAAACCAGGCAAAGAGGCTTATATATGGAAGTAAGTGAAGTGGAGCATTATAACTTTAGGAGCAAAGTTAAGAATTTGAGGTTTAGACTCTTGAAATACAACTGCATTCTGAGAAAAAAAGAGACGTGATGCTAGAATGTGAGCTGGGCTATAACAGATATTTGGTGCCAGCCTGAATGTAGTTTGACAAAATTGTATCTAATCCCCTTCCCTTCCCTCACCTCCACTCCACCTCATGGAAGGAATGGGTGCTCAGAGATGGAGCAAGGTTTCAGGACTGGGTGAGGATGTGGTGGCTCAGATGGGAAAGAATCTGCCTGCAATGCTGGAGACCCAGGTTCAATCCCTGGTTGGGAAGATTCCCCTGGAGAAGGAATGGCTACCCACTCCTGGAGAATCCCAAGGATAGAACAGCCTGAAGGGCTATAATCTATGGGGGCACCAAGAGTCAGACACGACTGAAGGACTAACAGACACACGCAAGGATGTAATAAAGGCAGTTTGCTCGTCAGATCCTGCCTTTCTTTGTCACTGCATCACAACAGCAGCTTGTAAATATCATGGGCCTGTTTTGTCCAATTTCTGATGCTGTGTACAAGCAGTATTCCCCAAAGAAGTGGGGCTCTGTTTTATGATGTTTCATGTGCCTATGAATGGCTTTCTGTTCACCCAGTGATTAGTAATTCTTGGTTCTTAATGGGTAATGAGACACAACTTGGATAGCTTGGAGAGAAAATCATTGGTCATTTCATTAAATTGAATTCTAGATGCGAACTGCCGATGGCAGTCGGTTTATCCAACTGATCATATAAAGAAATGTTGCCTTTCCCAAGTGTTACCAGTCGGAATGATTTCTTGGTGACATAAAATTGTGTATGCTCTTTTATGGTAATGCAAGAAATGAATATTAAAAAAGACATAAAAGAAAGCTGTAAAATAAGTTTAAATTTTGTGTTTTTATCTAAAATGTTATATTATTGATACTTTGTAGTTTAAATTGTTTTCTTATTAAAAGTAGCTTTCCTTTTGGACTTCTTTTGTTCTTTTATTTCTTTTTTTTTAATCAAGGTAATATAGATACATACTGTAGAAGATTTAGCAAATAGTGAGAAGGGAATTAACATATAGTGTCATGATTAGGACATGAGCTATGGAGTGAGATTTGATTTCTCAGTTCTTTTATTTATTTATTTATTTTTAATTATTTTTTTAATTTGACTTTACAATACTCTATTGGCTTTGCCATANTATTAAAAAGAATACATTTGAATCAGTTCTAATGAGATGGATGAAGCTGGAGCCGATTATACAGAGTGAAGTAAGCCAGAAAGAAAAACAACAATACAGTATACTAACACATATATATGGAATTTAGAAAGATGGTAATGATGACCCTGTATGCAGGACAGCAAAAGAGGCACAGATGTGTAGAGCAGACTTTTGGACTCTGAGGGAGAGGGAGAGGGTGGGATTATTTGGGAAAATGGCATTGAAACATGTATACTATCATGTAGGAAATGAATTGCCAATCTATGTTTGATGCGGGATGCAGGATGTTTGGGGCTAGTGCACGGGGATGATCTGGAGGGATGATGTGGGGTGGGAGGTGGGAAGAGGGTTCATGTTTGGGAGCTTGTGTACACCCGTGGCGGATTCATGTCAGTGTGTGCCAAAACCAATACAGTATTGTAAAGTAAAATAAAGTAAAAAAAAAAGATTCTTGCAAAAGATCATCTGAAAGGAAAGTACTTTGAAAGACCTTTTTAAGTAGATGATTTTAAAGCATCACTAAAGCTTTAAATTTTCTAGTTTGTTTTCTTAGCTTTTAAGTTGTAAAGTAAGATGCATTTTATAAGGGTGCAAGGTAGAGTTCTCTTTCAGGCGTCTAAAGTCACCTTTCTTCTTTTCTGCCTCTCAAAAAGCTTTAATTAGAAACAGTGGTGATTTTCTCTTCCTCTAAACTGTCGGCTTATTTCAGCTAGTGAGGTTGTTTGTGACAATCTGCTCTGTGCAGACACTTTATCTTAAAGAAAAATAGCTTCATTGAAACTTTATTTTAACTTGTTTCCCTTCTCGTGATTTTATATCCCCTAATAAACCTGTGACATTTCATCTAGCCCATGGATTCTGTAAATTCATGTATTAGAAAACTAAGTCATATGATGTAAAACTTTAAGGCTGTTACACTGACTTCACGAATTTAATCTTGTAATTGTTGACATTAATGTGTTCTGACAATGTCATGATTTTCCTATTTTTCATGCCTCAGGGTTGAAGCCTTCTGTTCAGGGTAAACATATTGTTACTATAACCATGACAGTTCACTGCAAACCACTAGTCTCATGAAAAGAAATTAAACCTCAAAAAAATAATCTTAAAGCCATAATAATACTAGAGTACAAGCAAGCATTTGTTTTGTCAACTCCTTTAAAAGTTTTGCTTAGCCATTAATGATATTTACAAACTAGCTAAAAAAAATTGAGGAAGCCTTCTATCTTTAAGTAGCTAAAAGAAACTCAATACAGAATGCATGAGCAATAAAATATTATCTGAGTGAATCATTTAAGTATCAAACAGCCCATTCTCTGAGTGATGCTGTTGATAACTTTTAATTTATAAAACCCATCTGTGCACACTGAGTCTTGTCTGCCTGCCTCTCAGAGTCCCTGCCTGCCTTTTCCCACCTGCTTAGTCTCTTGGTGCATTATTCATCTTGGGCTGCTTAGCAAAATAAAATAGACTGGGTGGGGTATACAGCAGAGATTTAGTTTCTCACAGTTCTGGAGTCCGAGAAGTCCAAGATCAGGGTCCAGCAGGGTTTGGTGTCGGGTAGGAGCTCTTTTCCTAGCTTGTGGACGGCAGCCTTCTTGATGTGTGTTCATATGACCTTTACTTGGTGCATGTGTGTGGAGAGAGACCAAACTCTCTAGCGTTTCCTCTCATAAGAGCATTAATCCCATAGTGAGGACACTGCTCTCAACCTCATCCAATGCTACTTACGTCCCCAAGACCCCATCTCCAAATGCCATCACATTGGGAGTTAGGGCTTCACCTATGGATTGGGGTGGGGACACGCATCTGGCCCACGACACCTGGGAAGCTGACCTGTGCATCCCACATCAAGGCCTTCCTTGCCTCTGGCTTACTGGTGAATCTGGCCAGTGGGGAGCATCAGGAAGAGATGGAGAAGGGAGAACAGTGAAGTCAAGGGTTGCCATGGACTGCCCGTGCCCCTTGATCCAAGGCCATACTGCTCATCATCAGCCCTCTCCACGCTTTTCACTCCAGTGGCCGTAACCAAAGCATCTCCTTCCCTTCAGTCTAGTGGAGGTGACAGCCCAGAAGTTATGGGTCTCAGGACACTGCAGTCCCTGTGCTTTCTCTGCTTGCCCCGTCTCCTGCCTCATCTCTGTGAGAAATACCTTTCCTCGGCCTCCCTCACATCACTGGACCTGAGGGCTTCTTCTAGTGCCTGCTGCAATCCTGACCCATATGCTTAATTTAAAATATTTTAACATTGGAACATTTTAAATATTATTATATGTTAGACCGAAATGAACAGACAGCAATAGCCAATAAGAAACTGCCTTGCCTGTGTTTCAAATCCTCCTCCTGCCCTCTCCCACCATAAAACAAAACAAAAACTTCTTATTTTTTAAATTGAAGAAAAGAGGTGCTGCTTCGTTCATAGGAAAGCAGTTAGTGACACCCTTCCCTTTTGATTGATTGGAAAGCAGTTAGGGTCAGGGAAAGCCTTTGGGGGAAATAATAATCAAATTACCTTCTTTTTGTGTGGGGCAAATATGACGCTTACTCAAATCGTGGTCAGAGCAAAGCGGTATCAATCCTGGAACCTTGCTAGGTGATCACTACTCGCTGAAATTGGTACTTATTGGTTTCATTGCTCATGGTTTAGTCTCATCTATAGAGTTCAAGATAGGAATTGTGATGGTCTTAAGTAGTACAGTGTTCCAGACACAAAGAACAATGCTCATGACAGCTACCAATCAATTCAATTCGTCAAGTGAATTTGTTATCCACATTCCATTGAACCGCAGTATTATGGTGGGAGTTAAGAGTTTGGAGGAACGGACTCAGGTGAATGCACTAAACAGAATTCATTTAGCAGGCAGCAGTCGAGGAGATACAGTGCTGTTAGCGAGAAGTGGCCTGGGTAACTGTGGCTCAGGGTCTAGCAAGGTAAGGGGTGGCTCCGAAAATCTCATGGACCAGAGGGAAAGTGACCATAGACATCTGTCTGCCTAGAACTCCAGACAGCTGTCTGCCTAGAACTCCAGACAGCTGGAGTTTTTATCAACAGGTTGTAAGACGTAAGCAACCTGGCAGATTGGAGGTACTGGGGGTGATGGATACAAAGTTGATTTGACACAGTGCCTTATATTCAGTTATTTGTTTAGCATGGATGATTGAAAACAGTGATTACAGTTGACCCTTGAACCTGAGGGATTAAGACTACTGACTCTCCACACAGTCAAAATTCTGAGTATAACTTAGTGTTGGGTCTTGGTATCTGAGATTCCTCGTATCTGTCTTGTCCACAGATTCCACCAACCATAGATCGTGCAGTACTCTAGTATTTACTAGTGAAAAAATTCACATCTAAGTGTACTTGTGCAATTCAAACCTGTGTTTCTCCCTCAAGATAGAAAAAAAAAACACATTCGTTTTAATATGAAAATTTCCTTTTAGGATAATAAATCGTTATTCTTAATTTTATAATTGATTCTAGATGGTTGCACAGTAAACTGTAGCACATTCACTTTAAAATTCCTCAAATTCTGAAATACAGATGGTGAAACTGACAGCATGATGGGATAAAATCAAGATTATTTTTCCATGGACAACCGTAAAACACCAATCTCAAATCCTTATTTAAAGCTTCCTAAGACAATCTGGAGATGCTGAAGTAAATATGATTTTCCTCTTAGCACTTTATGGTGTAACAGGGAATAAATTGATTTCCATTCTAACGAGGCACAAATCACCTAAGACAAAGGAGTAATGGTCTTGAAATGGACTTTAATAATTTCTTGGCCTTAGAAGATGCTACAGATGTCAGTGTGGAAAGGTGATGAGCAACATTTCTTATGGTACATCAGCTTCATTTTCCCTGGGCTGAAGATTAATAACACAGGAAATTAAAGCACGTATTGTAGTAAAGCTCAGAGAAAACCAGAGGCAAAATAGCTGAAGCAAGGTCAATATCTAAGCCAGAAGTTAACAAGATCAGTGATAGCTGACACCCGTGCCTAGATATTTTTAATGAAAATTGCCCACTGAACTCCTACCAGGTAAACGGGCTTAGTTATTTTTTCCTCATTCCTGGAGGATTTCATTCTTAGAGCACTCACGTTTAAACAGGAGTGTATTATTCAGGCCTAACAGCTAGTAAGTGTCCCAATGACTGAATCAGTAATGGAATAATCAAAATGAATGTATTTATAGAGAACTGTTGTGTGGGTTAGTGAATTTCAGACGAATAATTAAGCAGCTTAAAACTTGAGACCTCATATCATGGTTTTCTATCCATTCTTTTCAGAAATTTCTCATTTATCTGAAAGTATGTTTTAGCTCACACTTTTTTATTAAGTTTATTTTTAATTGGAGGATAATTGCTTTACAATGTTGTGTTGGTTTCTGTCATATATCCACACGAATCGTTTGTTGGTATACACGGTATGTATATGTCCCCTCCCACTTAAGCCTCCCTTCCATCTCCCACCAATCCCACCCCTCTGCTGCTGCTGCTGCTGCTAAGTCGCTTCAGTCGTGTCCAACTCTGTGCGACCCCATGGACAGCAGCCCGCCAGGCTCCCCCGTCCCTGGGATTCTCCAGGCAAGAACACTGACGTGGGTTGCCACTTCCTTCTCCCACCCTTCTGCTGCTGCTGCTAAGTTGTTTCAGTTGTGTCCGACTTTGTGTGACCCCATAGACGGCATCACAAAGCCCTGGCTTGAGCTCCCTACATCATATGGCAAATTCCCCCTGGATATCTATTTTACATACGGTAGTGTATGTTGGCCAATGCTACTCTCTCAATGTGTCCCACTCTCTCCTTCCCCCACCACCCCGTCTCCACAAGTCTATTCTCTACATCCGCATCTCTGCAGCTGCCCTACAAACAGGTTCATCAGCACCATTTTTCTAGATTCCATGTATATGTGTTAATATACAATATCTGTTTTTCTCTTTGTGACATTTCTTTCTATGTCACAGGCTCTAGTTTCATCCACCTCACTAGAATAGACTCACACTCATTCCTTTTTATGGCTGAGTACTATTCCATTGTGTCTATGCACCAAATCTTCTTTATCCCTTCATCTGTCAATGGACATCTAGGTTGCTTCCATGTTCTAACTATCGTAAACAGTGCTGCAGTGAACACCGGGCTGCATTTGTCTATCAGAATGGTGGTTTTCTCAGGGCACTGTGCCCACCAGTGGCATTGCTGAGTTATATATGATGGTTTTATTTCTAGGTTTTTAAAGGAATCTCTATACTGTTCGCAATAGTGGCTGTATCAGTTTATATTCCCACCAACAGTGTAAGAGGGTTCCCTTTTCTCCACAACCTCTACAGCATGTATTGTTTGTAGATTTTTGGATGGTGGCCCCTCTGACCGGTGTAGCTCACACAGTTTAGTGTTAGAATTCTTTTGCAGAGGGGGCATCTCTTCCTGTACTTCTTCCTGTGTATCTGTTTCAGTAGGTTTATGGATATGAATTTGGTAAAAGGTGTCAACCCTCCTCAAAAAGGAGCTTCTGTGACACCGTTACATCTTGAAATGGCAGAATTGAAGGTGTGCTGTGTTTTGGTTTAGAAATAGAATGTAACCAGGTAATAGTCCCTAGTATTTGTTTATGATCTGTAGGATGTTTTTACATGTTAAGTAGCCACTTATTGTTGTAAGCTAGAATTGTTTTGAAATGTTTTATTTCTTCAAAGAAAAAAAAGTATTTTCCTGGTTGAATTTTTTGTGTTAGTATGTTAGGTGTGAAATCCAGCCAGGACAAGAATGAGATGAATCATGAGTGAAGTTGGAGAAGGGACGTAGTGATGGAGAGAACCTTTCTTTTGTCATCAAAAGTGGCTGTTCAGCAGATGCCCTGTTGCCCAGGTGATGGAATATAGTCATCCTTGTTGCACTGCTCAGAACAGCACCCAACTTTAGAACAAGACAGTCTATTACAATGCCTTTTGCAATAGGGCTGTCTGTACAGTGGCTCAAATCCACCCCGCCACCATTCAGTTAATTTCCTCGTTGGTGCTGGCAGGTTGAGGTACATGGAACATCTTTCTGATGCCTCATTTTGGGCCTGAATCTCAGAATCATCTCCAGTATTGACATTCATGAATGGACCCAGAGCAATTGCTTTCAGGACGAAATACCTATGCTTTGTGTTGTCACAAAATAACCCCTTGGATGTTCTTTCTGGAATGAATATGGGGAAAAAAACCTTTAAATTAAAAAAAATAAAATTTAAGTTATTCCTTTATTTGTGTCTAACTTGGGGATGGTTAAAGCAGGAAGAAGGTGGCTCATATGTTACAATAACATATACACTATAATAGTGTATATGTAGTGGATATATGGGTAATAGTTATATAACTGACCCTAATAGCTGCTACCATAGAAGGTAAAAAAAAAAAAAAATGCTACTTTTGGATATCTAGTCCAAAGACTCCACTCTGTCTTTCAGATGGAAGCTAGTTCCCTATATGAGCTTCCCTGGTGGTTCAGGTGGTGAAGAATCTCTTTGCAATATGGGAGACCTGGGTTCGATCCCTGGGTCGGGAAGATCCCCTGGAGAAGGGAATGGCTACCTACTCCAGGGTACTTGCCTGGAGAATTCCATGGACGGAGAAGCATGGATGGCTACAGCCCACGGGGTTGCAAAGCGTTGGGCATGACTGAGTGACTAACACGTTTCCTTTCCCTATAGAATCTCAAGCAGAATAGTCCAATTATTTTCATTCTCCTTTCTCTTCCCCTCCCCTCTCCTCTCTTCTCCCCCACCCCCCGCTTTTTTTTCCAGAGTATAAATTAACTGAATACCTAAGAGCATGACTCAGCCCAACAGCAGCAAGCTGTGTATCCGAGAGACACACTCATCAGCTCCTTTAGCATGTTACCTGTGGGTTTTCAAGATGTTCTGATTTCCACGTCAGGATATTGGCTTCTATGGTGCTTTCAGTTACACTGTGGTTCTGAAGGCTAACGATGGCAAATGAGACTCCAGAGCCCCGTAACTGTGAGCACTGCTGGTTTGGACAAGGAAGAGTGAAACTTTGAGGTTTGCACTAAATTTTAACATGAGAAACCTGGGATTAAATGTTTGGCATATTTGAAATTAAGAAGAAAAGTTTGCATTTTTATATATATTCACAGTCTTATGTTCTAGGTGGAATATAAATTATCTTTGTTTTAGGATAAAAGAATACAGAGTTAGAGATAGCCAGATAGGGTTAGCTTAGCCCAAGGTTGCAGGGCCAGGTAATTGTTTCACAAAACAATTTCCCTAGACTAGTGATCTTCCTACAGGGTTCTTCTGGTGAGAATCTTATACTCTCTAGAGATGAATATCTTCTCCATCATCCAGTCATCCATTACTTAGATTTCTTTTAGGCCATTCTTAAATAATTTGGGTAAACTTTTATGTTTGTTTAAGTGGAGCATGTTTGCCTTGTTACTGGAAGTGCATTTAATTTTTTCTAAAGGGTAATTGAATTATTCTGAAGTTGAATGCATGGTTTATGCACGGCAATATATTAGCTTGTAAGTCGGCAATTGAGGGAGTCACTAGGAATAAAACATTTCCTCCAAGCATCAGAAGTATTTTAGGAGCTAACAATGTGAATTTTGATCACAGGCATCCTGTGTAGACAGGAGATTTAATTGCTTGTACCTGACAAGTATACCCATATACAAGGCCGTTTAAGAAGTAAACGGGCACCCAATCGAGTTTGGCCTAATTAAATCTTCCCAGGGGCATACCTAGTGGGAAAATTGATGCTGTCATTACAGATTATCTCCACTAGGAGGTGCAAACAATGAGTTTATTCTGGGACTTGGAACTCTCTTCTTGAATTATCTAATAATTTCCAAAGTCCACAAATTAAAAAACAGCAGATTTCAACATTCTAAAAATCACGTTTCTTCCAAAAGTGGCACATTTTTACTGGAAATGAACATCAGTACTTTTTAATGCTTTCCTCACTGCATAGATAAGATTATTTTCGATAATTACGTTAGATGTGTCCACCTTTAATTTTTTTAATGCAAGAAGTAATATTGGAAAAGGCAAAGCAATATATCTTAACGTTCTTACACATCTATTCCTAGTTGCATGAGTACATCGTTGATAGAACATTTCATTAAAATAACTTCATTTTCCTGTTTTTAATAAGTGATCAGCTTATAAATTGATTAATTTGTTTCTTTCTTATTAGCTCTTTGCCTGGAAATTCTATTTACTCAGTTTTTTTGTTTGTTTGTTTGTTTTCTTGTCTTTGTGAACAACCAAAATTATTATTATGTCATTTTTACTTATACATTATTTTTACATTTTGAATTATTTTACTTATATATTTACTTATATGTTAGTTATATATTATTGTGATACTATTATTAAGTGAATATCAAGTATCTTGGGCTTCCCCGGTGGCTCAGCTGGTAAAGAATCCGCCTGCAATGCGGGAGACCTGGGTTTGATCCCTAGGTTGGGAAAATCCCCTGGAGAAGGGAAAGGCCACCCATTCCAATATTCTGGCCTGGAGTATTCCATGTATTGTATAGACCATGGGGTTACAAAGATTCAGACATGACTGAGCGACTTTCACTTTCATTAAGTATCTTAAAATTTAAGAAATAAGAGAAAATGTATTTCAGCTGGGGAAAAATTAGAAGAGCAAAGAAGTACTTTATAAGCATGGAATCATTAATTGTGGCTAATCCTGAGATAATGTCTTATAAAATTTGTCTTGCCGCTACCGGGCTGATCTTGGTAAGTCCCTTTTGGCTGAGTCGCTGGGCTTCTGTTTCTCCCTCACTTGTTCTGGGCATGAGGTTTAAGTGAAGACACAGCCAGAAGTGTCACTTTGGTGAAGGATGAATTGATGCTTTTGAACTGTGGTGTTGGAGAAGACTCTTGAGAGTCCATTGGACTGCAAGGAGATCCAACCAGTCCATCCTAAAGGAGATCAGTCCTGGGTGTTCATTGGAAGGAGTGATGTTGAAGCTGAAACTCCAATACTTTGGTCACCTGATGCGAAGAGCTGACTCATTTGAGAAGACCCTGATGCTGGGAAGGATTGAGGGCAGGAGGACAAGAGGATGACAGAGGATGAGATGATTGTATGGCACCACTGACTCAATGGACATGGGTTTGGGTGGACTCTGGGAATTGGTGTTGGACAGGGAGGCCTGGCATGCTGCGCTTCATGAGGTTGCAAAGAGTTGGACACGACTGAGTGACTGACCTGAACTGAAGAGGGAATGATACATTTAAAAATGGATTTGATGGACTAACTTAAAGATTTTCAAGCATTTAAAAACAAGTAACAGCTGGCTTTTATGTCTGTTTCAGAGGGGAACTACCTTGAACAGTTTCAGAATTTAGATGAAGAAATGAAGACATTATACTATCTTTTGTTTTGTTGCTGTGATTTTTATTTTGGTAAAAAAAAAAGAAGTGAACTCTCTCTTGAACATGTACCATTTAAATGAAACAACACATGTTTAGTTTCAAAATTTGTCATATAGAGTGTATTTTCCTACTTAAGAGAAATACAATGGCACAGTTATGTGCTTGGAGGCTGTAATCTGTGGTACATACCTTGGTGTGAATGCATATTTATGGCACATGCAGAGAGTAAAATGAAATATTAAGCTAAGATAGGAAATTATATCTTTGCCAGGTACATCACAGGTAAAGCCTTTTAACAATGGATATTACTGTAGGAGCCAACTCATCTTGACATCATTTAGATTAATCGATTAATCTGTAGACAGTCAGTGGCTTCTTGGTGCTCCACTGTAACTTTATCTGGCTGCTGCTGCTGCTGCTGCTGCTGCTGCTGCTGCTGCGTCACTTCAGTCGTGTCCGACTCTGTGCCACCCCATAGACGGCAGCCCACCAGGATCCCCCGTCCCTTCTCCATTGCATGAAAGGGAAAAGTGAAAGTGAAGTCGCTTAGTCGTGTCCAACTCTTCGCAACCCGTTGGACTGCAGCCTACGAGGCTCCTCCGTCTATGGGATTTTCCAGGCAAGAGTGCTGGAGTGGGGTGCCATCGCCTTCTCTCATCTGGCTGCTACTCCTGCTGCTAAGTCACGTCAGTCGTGTCCGACTTTGTGCGACCCCATAGACGTCAGCACACCAGCCTCTGCCGTCCCTGGGATTCTCCAGGCAAGAACACTGGAGTGGGTTGCCATTTCCTTCTCCAATGCATGAAAGTGAAAAGTGAAAGTGAAATATCTCAGTTGTGTCCGACTCTTAGCGACCCCGTGGACTGTAGCCCACCAGGCTCTTCCATCCATGGTATTCTCCAGGCAAGAGTACTGGAGTGGGGTGCCATTGCCTTCTCTGTTATCTGGCTAGTGTGCTGCATAAATATTTTTATNATCTCAGTTGTGTCCGACTCTTAGCGACCCCGTGGACTGTAGCCCACCAGGCTCTTCCATCCATGGTATTCTCCAGGCAAGAGTACTGGAGTGGGGTGCCATTGCCTTCTCTGTTATCTGGCTAGTGTGCTGCATAAATATTTTTATTATATTTAACATTGTGTTTAGTTAAATCTCTGGTTGTTGGGATTAGTCCCTTTACCTTGATATAAACCAGAAATGTTTTTAGACAATCTCTTTGAAAGAAAAGCTGTGAAACATTGATTTTGCAGAATCCCACATTTTGCAGGTTCAGTGCAAGAGTCAAAATACCGCTTTCCTCTTAAAGTGTGGATGTTCTTCATGTATCAGATATATTTTTTCTTGTCAACATACTGTATTTACTACCATTTTGGGGATGAATATTTACCCATCTTTTGCTCTAAAAATAGGTACGTAACAGCATTTGTGGAGATCCAGCCCGAACAACAGTAATCAATTTGATCTGGCCTCCAAAACAGGTGTCATTTTGATAAATGGTCCTAATTAAGCTGAGACTTCAGGTAGGAAGCCGATCGAGTTAGTGCGTTGGCGCTTATGTGGCCATGGCTGGACAAGTACAGATGTTACAGTGGGGTAAAGGCAGCACTTTATTAACTACTGAGTCAAGTCTCCAAGTTTTGCCTTTCCCAGCATTGATCAAAGCATCTCTGTGCTTTAACAGTGGTGCAAAGACACCACTGGCTTTAACTTACATTTATTCATAGTGTTGCAGGAGAAAGAGGCAGCTATGGAAGTTTCCATTCTTTTGGGTCATTTCCTCCCCCTCCCCCCACTGATCTCTCTGCTGCAGTGAGACAAGTGCATAAAAATGATTAATTAGAAAAGAAGCCTCATTGTTTCCAATCCACGATTCATATTCCTTCTGTACAACATGGGTTTCAACAGCTGGAAACACAGCTCTTTTATGTCTTCTCGCATTAATTTCAGTATGGATTGTCTAGGTAAAGAATATGGAGGGTGCTCTCACTGCTTCCCATTTAGGGAGACTTTGGTGCAAAATGATCCAGGGACGTGACCCTCTCTCCTCAATTCAGATTGTGTTGTGATCTCACAGTGTTGCAACTGGGGACTCTAAGAGAAGACATCATTTGTTTTTCTTTTTTTCTTTACTTATTTTTGAGGGTTTTT
>SJYV01031325.1:759140-798095 GCA_006410875.1 Neotragus pygmaeus | reverse complement strand
CCTACTCTTTGCAACCCCATGAACTGTAGCCCACCAGGCTCCTCTATCCGTGGGATTTCCCAGGCAAGAACATTGGAGTGGATTGTTCTGGCTTCCTCCAGAGGATCTTCCCAACCCATGTTTCCTGCATCTCCTGCATTGGCAGGTGGATTCTTTATCACTGGACCACCTGGTTCATTCGTTATCACAACCACCTCTTAGCCTGTGAGTCCTTTGCAAACAGGCCGTGTGCCAGTTTTGGTCTGTGGGCCCATTTGTTGACCCTGTTCTAATGCATTTCATGAAACACTGCTACACACAGAGAGTAAAATGTGTTTAGTGATGGAATGGACGCATCAAAAATACGAAGTGTTATTCTTGGCTTCAAGGAACTTTTCATTCAGATGGAGAAAGTCAGCTGCTTAATATCAATGTTATGAAAGACAGTGTAATTGAAGACTACACCCCAAATTGTAGTAGTAAGGGTAAAGGTGCAAGAGGGAGAGGGGAATGCCAGTGTTCTGAGAGTCTGAACTCACAGCGAGGGATGATGGAGGTGGGTAGCCTGAGAGATAACAGTATCCAACAGTGGCTGTCAGTGAGAGGGTGACAGGCAGGAAGGCCAGGGGTCTCCAAACGAAGGAAATAGCCTGCAAGTGTCAGACATTTTTATCTCTCTTAAGCGGCAGGAGGAAACTAATGATATTTTTTTTTTCTTCGCTATACAAATTTAAAAGGAGGTTTCTCTTAAAATACTGTGTTGCCATAATGACACCTGGTTTCACCAGAAGTTAATTATTCTCAAACCTTGAGATAACCAATGCATTTTTCTTATGGAAATGTTTGTCTTAAGCTATGCTAATGTACTATGCATTTACCCCAAACTCTGTCTTCAAGTCGGTTCTGCCATTAGGCTCAGAACCTACTTGACAAACCAGTATGTTATACTCAGATATTGTTTCCCTAATCTATGTAAACAAAACTATTTGTATGGTAATCTGTCCTTCTACAAGATTCAAGTTAATCATTTTATGGCCCAGGATGTACTATTTGGTGCCAAAATTATCCCCAAATGCATCTTATGGCTGAGGGGCCTGGTGCCATTCTGAGTTTTAAGACATTCCTTTCTTTCATTAATGCTAGTGACTATATAACATCCAGCTGAAGACTAGCAGGGGGGTATCTTTCTGCCTATGTCAGAAGCTTTCTCTGTCTCCTTTATACTTTAATAAAACTTTATTACACAAGAGCTCTGAGCAATCAAGCCTCTTCTCTGGCCCCGGATTGAATTCTTCTCCTCCAGAGGCCAAGAATCCCGGCGTCTTTTCGTTCAACAACAACCTTTCATCAGGATGGGTTGTCAGAGAAGCGTTCAGATAGATGGCAGAGCTGCGAACTAGAGAAAGAGCGAACTAGAGAAAGATGGATGCCAATACCCTCATTAGCTGTGAGATTGATCACAGGATCACAGTAATGAGGTGATGGGGCTAGGATGGGATAGGCAGACACCATGTGCCTCTGGGAAGAAGTGTGGGACAGGGTGGAGAAGTCATGGTTCAGAAATGGCAGAGAAAACTCTACTCAAGAATGCTTGTGGATGGGTGCTAGAAAATGAGCAGGCTCCCGCTAAATAGAACAAAACAAATCCTCAGAAAGCAGAGTCTATTTAGGGTAAGGAAGAATCAGCACCCTAACATGAGCTTGAAAAGACAAGAATGTGAGTGTGTGGCAAGGAGCAGGGTGTTTCCAAAGGGCCCAGAGGAGAGGATTGGACGGGCATTAGCTATGGGAAGAATCAGTAGGAACAAGAAGGAAGGAATGAGTCTTAAGAAGATGAGAATGTGAGAAGTGATTGGTGCTTAAAGATGTTTAGCTGGGGGCAGTGCTGAAAGATGATAGCAAGGGAAAGGGGCAGAGATGCTGCTGACTGGTCTTGGGGTTCTGACTGAGACTAGAGGTAAAAAAAATACGTGGAAGGGAATCCGCAAACCTGTTCCCAAGGCAGAAGTGTTGGGGTATGTAGGTTCCATAGCTTCCATACCGTATAAGGTCTTGGTTGGACAAAGAAGAGGCTTATTTATTTTATGCATAAAAAATAAGAAAATTGTAAAAAATAAAGTCCATAATTTTGATAAACATGTTATGCATTTTTTGAATGATAAAGCAAAATAATTTATTGCTTGATGGATGCATCTGTTTTCCGTTATTAAAGTAGTGGTTTTTTCGTTTGTTAGGTAATATGTTATCCTTGAATCGTGCCATGGAAATATTTCTTTTTCCTACAAATTGGAAAAGAGAAAATTATAATAGATGAAGTTCTAACTTCCCAAGTGGGGCCACTGTCAGGCTTTCAGGAATAAGACCCCATCCAGAGATAGACCCCTTTCTTTTGAAGCTATAAAACATACCACATGCAAAAGGCTTTCCATGTCTCAAGAATCGGTAGGATATTACAATTTGCAGTATTGGTTCTTTGTTCATTTTATTCCTGTGTTTTTTGTAGTAATACTGTCCTACTGAAAGCAATAGCCAGTGGGGAAAGCTATTTTTGAACTTGACAAATATAGAGCATTCTCTTTATTATCAAGGGCTTGAAATAACTAGAAAAGAAACTATAGTTTGAAGAACTTTAGCACAATAAATCTGAAATGGAAAGAGATTCAGTGATAAGGTCTGGAAAAAATACCTACGAAATCAAAATGATACCAGTTATGAAGAAGAGGGAAGAGACAGAGGAAATTGGGAAAACAATAAAGGAGATAATGAGAAACAATAGAAGAAGATGAAATGATAGAAATTTGTGTTTACCTGGGAGCTTTAATCCAGAAATTAAATTTGATAGGAGTAGGGGATTTGGAGAGCTTGGGAAGCAAGCTAATCATGACTTGGATCTAGGAGGTTAGAGATGGGGTCTAAGCAAGTCAATAAACAGGAAATAAAAATTGTGAAGGCATTTAAATGTAATCCAGGGAGCTTTGGGGGGATTTTGTGCAAAGTTAAAAAGACATCAGGGAAGATAATTAGCATTCAGGGCACAGGAGCAGGAAGAAACTAGAGAAAGTCATCTTAGGGTGAGTACAGGGGATGTTCCCTACTCTGTGTTGGAATGGAAAGTCACGTCAGCCTTCCAGGTTCTGGAATGGAGACTGGCTTACGAACAAGACCCTTCCTTTTGGGTTCTTACATATTGATCTGCTAAAATAAAGAAATGTATCATGTCTTTGTCTTTCTCTCTCTGGCTTACTTCACTTAGTATGAAAATTTCTAGGTCCGTCCATGTTGCTACAGATGGCATTATTTCATTCTTATTTATGGTTGAATAGGGTTCCATTTGGAGAAGGTGATGGCACCCCACTCCAGTACTCTTGCCTGGAAAATCACATGGACGGAGGAGCCTGGTGGGCTGCAGTCCACGGGGTCGCTAAGAGTCGGACACGACTGAGCAACTTCACTTTCACTTTTCACTTTCATGCATTGGAGAAGGAAAGGGCAACCTACTCCGGTGTTCTTGCCTGGAGAATCCCAGGGACGGGGGAGCCTGGTAGGCTGCCGTCTATGGAGTCCCACAGAGTCGGACACGACTAAGTGACTTAGCAGCAACAGCAGGGTTTCATTGCATATATGTATCGTGTCATCTTTATTCATTCATAACCTAAATGTCACTGGACACTTAGTGATTGCTTCCATTTCCTGGCTATTGTAATGAATGTAGGAGTGCATATATATTTTCAAATTATGTTTTTCTTCTGATATATGCCCCCATACTCTTCTCCATAGTGGCTGTACCAACTTACATTCCCATCAACAGTGTAGGAGGGTTCCTTTTTTCTCTATGCTCTCTCTAGTATTTATTATTTGTAGACTTTTTGATGGTGGCTGTTCTAACTGGTGTGAGGTGGTAGCTCATTATGGTTTTGATTTACATTTCTTATGTCAAATGTCTTTTCATATGCCTTTTGTTCATCTGTGTATACTCCTTGGAGAAATGTCTATTTAGGTCTTTTGCCCATTTTTTAAGTTTTTTTTTTTTTTTTTTTTGTAGTGAGCTATATGAGCTGTTCATATATTTTGGAGATTAATCCCTTGTCAGTCACATCATTTGCGAATATTTTCTCCCATTCTGTAGGCCTTTTGTTTTGTTTATGGTTTCCTTTGCTGTGCAAAAAGTTGTGATATTGCTTATAAATGGAATCTAAAAAAAGGACACAAATATGCTCATTTATAAAACAGAATTAGACTCATAGACATAGAAAACAAATTTATGGTTACTAAAGGGTGGGAAGGAGAGGGGTAAATTGAGTTTGGGATTAAAATATACACATTACTATGTATAAGACAGATAACCAATAAAGACCTACTATATAGTACAGGAACTACACTCAGTATCTTGTTATAACCTATAATAGAAGAGAACATAAAATAAGAATATATATATATATGTGTGTGTAACTGAATCACTTTACTGTATACCTGAAACTAACACAATATTGTAAATCAACTATATTTCAATAAAAATTTAAAAATACATATTACAGGAAAAAAACAAAAAGAATACAAATAATATTGAAAAGCTTGGCAAGGTACAAGGGAAGCCTTAGATGCTACTTGTACAAACTTTCTTTGAAGTTGATTGGATGATATGTTTCAAAAACCCTGAAAGCATCCATTTTCTGTTACTACATTATACTACTCTAAGGGATTGATTATAGGCAATGATAATTAGAGGTGTCTTCAAAGATTTATGCCTATAGATGTTTATTACGGCTTTATTTATTATATCAAATTTGGAAACAACCTAGACATATAATGAAAGCACATTGCTTAACTACATCTCAGCTGATTTATCCAATGTAATACAACGCATTTGTTAATTTTGTGTTTCAGAAAAGATTTAATGTTGTTGGAAAATCTTTATGATAGGCTACCAAGTGGAAAAGATGTAGTTTCCTAAACCCAATTGTTGGTACAGTATGGCAAGAAATATTTATATGAATGTGTGGATGGACATTGGATATTTTATCATTATGTTTACTAAGAGAAAAATATATAGTAAAGGAAGGACTGTCTGGAAATCTGCCTTTTAAGAAGTCCTGTGGTTGATCTGCAAGATTTCATCCTGTGTAGGGTACACAGTCATTTGATGTCTGACGGTAGTCTATTGTAGCCCCATCAAGCGGAAACTGCTTTATCACTCATGGCCAACTCCCTCAAAAACAGGAGAGACAGCTTTGGGGCCAAACATAGAATCAGGAAAGAGGAGGGCATGTCCTGATTCCAGCAGAGGTATGGTAGGATCATCCTTTGTGGCAAATAAATTCCTGTTTCTATACAAAGACCAAAACAGTTTTTTTAAAAGAAAGGCATGGGGAGGGTTGGGCTGTTTTCCCCTTGTTCTGTCTTACTGTTTTTAGACTGAGCCTTCCCTTTCCCTACATCAAAACCCCTGGTCCTTTGAGTGTTACACCAAATAGACAGACCACTTTCACCCCAAGTCTGTGCTGTCAATTGTTACTGATCGTCTGGTCACCCATCTTCATTCATTGGAAGTTTTAGCTCCTAATTTTCATAGTCTTATTCCCCTGCCTGAACCCTGTCAGTATTATTTGCTCAGTGTCTATAACATCCATCCACTCATCCAGCTTGGTTCCTCTACCATTTGAAGCATGCACATCTTGTTTGAATACATCCTCACAGTCCACCCATCATCTCCATTGTACTTTCTTCATTTTCCTCCTTATCCAGTTGAGGGTCTGTGGCTGTGTACCCAAATACCTTTCCTGAAACATCCCTTAAATTTTTTTTACCTTTCTCCCTCTGTTATTCATCATGAGAAAAATTCTGATCCTATGAATATGCCATTCACTGTCTCCTTCCCAGTGTCCAAGCAGTTGAATATTCCTAGATTAAAAAAACACGTAGGGGGGCAGCCTGGTATAACTTTATTTTTAAATGCATGATCACAAACCTCAGATAGTCCATCGCTGCTCCACTGCTCTATTACTGTATTTCTCTAGCAGACTCACTTTCCCATTTTCTGAATGGCTGTTTCCTATCACCTGCCCTCCGCAAATCTCTTAGAACATTTCAGGCATCTTTTGTGGTTGGTGACCCTGCTTCTAACCTCATTGAAAAGACAGAAACCATCAGGGAGACACTTATTTATCTTCATACTACCAAACCTGTACACTCACTTACATATGTCTTTCTTAGTGTTATAGGGGAAATATTCCACCTTCTGGGGCTTCCCAGGTGACGCACTGGTAAAGAATCCACCGGCTAAGGCAGGAGATGCAGAAGACACAGGTTCAATCCCCAGGTTGGGAAGATTCCCTGGAGGAGGAAACGGCAACCCACTCCAGTATTCTTGCCTGGAGAATTCCATGGGCAGAGAAGCCTGGCAGGCTACCATGCATGGGGTCTCAAAGAGACTCCATGAGTCCCCAAGAGTCTCCACAGCTCCACACAGCACATAGCATCCCTCCTCCTGTCAACTCCAGTGCTTTTATTTTCCACTGGACTCTAGATCAAATTTTCTTCCTTCTGCAGGCCTTTCTTCTCTGCCTTCTCCCTTCACCTTGCCTCATTAATTGTCCTCACTTCCCAATCAGTGGGTAAAATCAGACTGAAAAGCTTGGGTCCCCTATTCTCAATCATTTGCTCCATTCTTGTTTTCTTGATAATCACCCTCCTTTAAAATAACTGTTTACACAAATTCTAACACTTCACCTCCACTCTTGTTTAACTGAACACTCAGCTGAAACTGCTCTTCTCAAGGTCACAAATGACCTTCACTTGGCCCAATTCAGTGGCCTCATCTTTGCTCTTTTTGATCAGAGAGTTCACTCAGCACTGGATTCTCTGGAGTACTACTCCCTTCCTGAATTACAATCTCATTTTGATTTCTTTAACTTTGAATTTTTTTTTCTGTTTTTTTTTTTTTTCCTCTCCCTTGATGATTTTTCACTCCTCTGTTACAAAATTTTGGTGTTCCTGCCATTAAATGTGGGACTGTCCCCCCTCTTCTTTCCCTACACTTTCTCTCTGACAGATTTCACTCTGTAACAATGGCAGCCCACTCCAGTACTCTTGCCTAGAAACTCGCATGGACGGAGGAGCCTGGTAGGCTGCAGTCCATGGGGTCGCTGAGTCAGACACAACTGAACGACTTCACTTTCACTTTTCACTTTCATGCATTGGAGAAGGAAATGGCAACCCACTCTAGTGTTCTTGCCTGGAGAATCCCCAGGATGACGGAGCCCAATGGGCTACCGTCTGTGAGGTCACACAGAGTCGGACACGACTGAAGCGACTTAGTAGCAACCATGAGTTTAACATTGTCTCCAGCTGCCATGTTGACATGTCCAGTTGGTTGTCTTACAGGCTTGTCAAGCTTCTCATGTCTGAAATGCAATCTTGGATTTTGTCCTTCTCCAGATTTGTCCCTCTTTTAGTCTGTCTTGTCTCCATACGGACCACTACTACATACCCAGTTGTTTGAGAAAACACTGAGAGTCTTCCTTACTTTGTCCCTTTCACCTTTCACTTCCAATTTATCCCCCAGATCTATAGCTTTCACTTTCTATATAGCTCAGAACCATCTATTACTGCCCATCACTGTCATCAATTTTCTAAGCCACATCACGCAGTCTCTGACTTGAATCACTGCCGCAGTCCCCAAACTGCCCCCGCTCCCATTCTTGCCACCTTTCATTCATTCTTCAGCCAAAAGTGCTTTCTTTTTTAGTTAAATCTACTTTTGCTGCTTGGATGAACTGTGGCCTCTTTACTATGGGCAAGAAGGTTCTTTGGTCTGTCATCCCTACCTCATTGTGTGCCTCTATCTAGTTTGCTACTGAGATTTCATTTTTTTTAGATCTCAGATTAAATGTAGTTAATTCTAAGAGGCTTTCCTCTAACCTGACAAGAGTCGCTCTTCTTGTCACTATTATTCTCCAGCCCAGAACTATTTTAGTTTTCTTAATAACGCTTATAATCTCTGATTATGTATATTTGCAGGTTTGTTTGATGTCTTGTCTGCTAGGCTGGAAGCCCTCAAGGATAAAACCAAAGCCTCCTCTGGTCCTTGTTTTACCCCAGTTCCTGGCACAGTGCTTGTGCATAGTACACAGTGAGTTTTCGATAAGTATTTGTGAACAGAGTGAATAGATGACTGTTTGCCAAGTGTTGATTCTATTTGGTGCCGATGATGTGAAAAGAAAGGATAAAAATGATCCAGATTGTAAGATGATTACTCTGATGCCCGGGTGACACAGGATAAGTGGTAAGGATTGGCAGCACAATATGGGAAATGAAAAATACAACAGTGAGGTTTAGAACTTGAAAAATGACAAAATGATTATATCTTTGTGGGTATGAGGAAGGAGGGCGATGGAAAGGTCTGGGGAAAAAAATGCCGGGAGCTCAGTATTCTCTAACTTCTGTGGGCGATCTTATACTTAAAAAATCTTTTGGGCAACCTGACTCAAAAACAGAATTCTCAAAACTACCTAGGAGAGAGCATAGTACACAAAGCCCGAAGGCATTAAACTTGAGAAAGATTGTATAGATATTAGGTCCTCGGTAACTACATACATACCAGTGAGTCCATGAGTACACACCAAGGAACTGGTTAAGAGGAAGGTTATTTTCGTGACATGCTTATTGATTATCAGAGAATTCCCTTGATGACTGTCTTATACCTTACAGTGTTCATATGAAAGACATCCCTTCATCTGGCTACATAAATGAAATTGATCATTTAGCAGCAGTTGGCTTATCATATTGCACTACTTTATATGAAAGATGCTATCCATAAAGGCAATCGTAATGGGTGGTTTAATAAGGCAAACACTGCTAAAGAATACAATTTAACTGTATTCTTAGCAAACACAATGCTTTTTGCAACGCACTCGTTTGTTTTATTAAAGCCAATTATACATTTGTTTTGGCTCATTTTTACTGTACAAAAGAAATTCGAAATACTTAATAGTCAATTACTGTGAGCGTGCAGATAAAAATAATGAATGTTATTACACAAAGACTTTATATATAGGAGGCAAGGCAGACATGAATATAGCATATGGAAATTTGACAGAAATTAATAACTTCTGTTTTAAGTCTTGGTAGAGCATTCAAGGAAGTAAAACCTTTAAATCAATAATATTCCTACATGGGTCCATGTTGATGACTGACAAGATTATATCTAAATGGGATAGTGGTGAAAGCTACAATCAGGGTCCTCTCAAGAAAACTGGCTTTTTCCCTAACAGCATCTTTGACACAATAGACAGGCAAATTCTTGGTGCTTAGACCTGTATATTTAGTCACTTTGGAATATTTGATGCTTTTTTTTTGAGTCATCAGAAAGGAACTCTGAACTTGCCTTTATGAAATAAAGGAGAATTACATACAAATAACTGGGTCAATGAATGATGACTAATCTATAATAAAATTATACTTATGAATTAATAAGTAGATGTCTTATTGAGCAACCATGTATGTAGCACTCATAATATTTCAGGCTCAGTACTAGATATAGAAGATATTTCAGGGTCAGTACTAGGTATATAAGGTAGATACAGTTCTTGCAATATAAAGTTGAAAATTTCAAGGTGAAATGAAGCATTGAACAGGTAGCTCCAATGACATGTGATATATGCAGCTCAGAGGAATTAAGAGTACCGAGAGTGTTCATCTATGAGGGTTCTTCCCATGGAGATCAGGGAAGGCCTCTTGGAAGAAGTTACAATTAAAACTAAGCTTTCATTTAAGTAGGAGTCAGGCATAGAGGACAGAGGAAAGAGCATGTGTGTAGGTTTCGGTCTTGGAGTCTTTGGAAAATGGAAACTGGCTCCAGACCGGCTGGAGCTTAGAGTGTTAGGAAAAGTGGCAGAGATATGCCCAGGAGATGGATTGAGAATGGTTTGGATTACTTTGTGCATAATAACAAAGGAGTTTGTTCAGTTCAGTCACTCAGTCATGTCTGACTCTTTGTAACCCCATGGACTGCAGCACGCCAGGCTTCCTTGTCCATCACCAACTCCTGAAGCTTGCTCAAACTCATGTCCATCGAGTCAGTGATGCCATCCAACCATCTCATCCTCTGTTGTCCCCTTCTCCTCCTGCCTTCAGTCTTTCCCAGCGTTTGTGCTTCAATCTAAATGCTGGGATGCCTCTAATGATTTTAAGGAGAGTCAGAATGTGATCCACTTTTTTTTCATCCTTTTAACCAGTGGTTCCCAACCTTTTTTGGCACTAGGGACTGGTTTTATGGAAGACAATTTTCCAGGGACTGGGGGTAGGAGGGTGGCCTTGGGATATGATTCAAGCACATTACATTTATTGTGCACTTTGTTTCTCTTATTATTACATCAGTTCCACCTCAGATCATCAGGCATTAGATCCTGGAGGTTGACAGCCCCTGCTTTGAACTATTCTAGCTGTAGTGTGGAGAATGAATAAGAAGGAAATAAACCTGGATGCAGGGAGATGAGGGAGGGAGGGTGTTGATACAGCATCCAGGTAAGAAAGCGTGGTGGCTTTCTTGGGCAAGGATGGGGGTGGGTGTTGGGGGTAAAGGCAAGTGGATAGGGTTAGGAAATGCTGATGAGGTAGAATGGCCAGTAGGTCAGTAGGTGGGTGGTTCTGAATCTGAAGAATGTAGACTAACCAGAGGTATGTTTGAAAGTTATCAGCATTTAGGCATATTGTAGGTGAAGTTACGGGAATCAGTGAAAGGCCTACAACTGTGGTCTTCTAATTGAGGTACCTGTGCTACATAAAGACTCCAAGGTTTCTGTGGGCAAACAAATAGTGTAATTTTAAGGGAATCCAGTTGTTAGGTCCTCAAGTTCCATATGTTGTCTTCCTAAGATCAGTGTTCCTGAGAATCCTTCTATGGTCAAGTAGATTCTTCCCACATCCATCTCCTTTCAACAGGGTTCTCCCATTGACAGAACGGCAGACCTGCAATTCATTCTTCATCCTCACTCTTCCTGGTGCCTCTGTGAGCCCCATGTAAAAGCAGTAACATTTATATGGAGAAAGTGACTAACCCAAATGGATAAAAAAGGGTATAAATTCTTTTGTAACTCCAGTAATTTTTTTTTTTTTTGCCTTTCATGAAATGAAAGGAATGTCTAATAGAAATGCCAGCTGATAGATTATCAAAAATAATTTTGAATGCTAGGTGACTATTTGGTTTTTGGTATTTAACTCAGGAGTTTAAAAAATTGAGTGACATTGCTGTAATAAAATCCTTCCATTTCTATCTACCTATTTATGTAAAAAATGTTCTAAGCACTTCCATGAAAAATGAAAAACAAACCTGATGTAGAACATTGTCTAATTCTGGCAATAAGTTATATTATCCATGGACCCATGGAATAATTGAAAAAAAACCTTATTTTAATTAATTAATAGCTCCATATAAGTGCTGTTTGATATAATTAATAAATATGTCAAAATATAAAATATGTTACATTGTGTTTATCAATTGCATGTAATGGTAATTTAATGAGAATTCAATCCAGAAGAAAAATGTTATCACTTACAAACTTATGGTTCCAGGATATTAAAAAAATTAAATTTACCAACATATTTTTTTGTAGAGATGTATGATAACGTGATCAAGAAAAGACTTTCAAGCATAAAATATATCACATTGGACTGAAATTTTGCTGGCACAATAGAACAGAATAATAAGTTCCAAGACTGAAAAGAATGTTATAGCAATTTCTGATGTTTAAGAAGAGTTTATTCATGTATTTTTTTTAATTGGATGAAGGTGGGAATAAAATCACTAGTGATTTCACACATTTTAAACATTGGACATATTTAAAAGAATGAAGTAACTGTTGTCTTTTTTAATGTTGCTACAAAATTTACAAAGCAGAGGCAATTATATCCTTTGCCAATGATTTCTAGTACCGAATTACCAAATCTAATAATTTTCGGATGTCAACTTAAAAATATTAGAAAGATTTTTCAAAATCATTTTAGCAGGTACATGACAATAGACGTTTTAGGACTACTGGCTTAGGATGAAAAGAGAAAGAAGGTTAGGTCCGCAGAAGCATCATTACTCAAAGATCTTTCTATCAGTACCTTCACCAGTGTAACGAAGAAAGGAAGCAAGAAAAGGCTTGCTGGATGTAGGTTTGTCGGTTNTTTTTTTTTTTTGCCTTTCATGAAATGAAAGGAATGTCTAATAGAAATGCCAGCTGATAGATTATCAAAAATAATTTTGAATGCTAGGTGACTATTTGGTTTTTGGTATTTAACTCAGGAGTTTAAAAAATTGAGTGACATTGCTGTAATAAAATCCTTCCATTTCTATCTACCTATTTATGTAAAAAATGTTCTAAGCACTTCCATGAAAAATGAAAAACAAACCTGATGTAGAACATTGTCTAATTCTGGCAATAAGTTATATTATCCATGGACCCATGGAATAATTGAAAAAAAACCTTATTTTAATTAATTAATAGCTCCATATAAGTGCTGTTTGATATAATTAATAAATATGTCAAAATATAAAATATGTTACATTGTGTTTATCAATTGCATGTAATGGTAATTTAATGAGAATTCAATCCAGAAGAAAAATGTTATCACTTACAAACTTATGGTTCCAGGATATTAAAAAAATTAAATTTACCAACATATTTTTTTGTAGAGATGTATGATAACGTGATCAAGAAAAGACTTTCAAGCATAAAATATATCACATTGGACTGAAATTTTGCTGGCACAATAGAACAGAATAATAAGTTCCAAGACTGAAAAGAATGTTATAGCAATTTCTGATGTTTAAGAAGAGTTTATTCATGTATTTTTTTTAATTGGATGAAGGTGGGAATAAAATCACTAGTGATTTCACACATTTTAAACATTGGACATATTTAAAAGAATGAAGTAACTGTTGTCTTTTTTAATGTTGCTACAAAATTTACAAAGCAGAGGCAATTATATCCTTTGCCAATGATTTCTAGTACCGAATTACCAAATCTAATAATTTTCGGATGTCAACTTAAAAATATTAGAAAGATTTTTCAAAATCATTTTAGCAGGTACATGACAATAGACGTTTTAGGACTACTGGCTTAGGATGAAAAGAGAAAGAAGGTTAGGTCCGCAGAAGCATCATTACTCAAAGATCTTTCTATCAGTACCTTCACCAGTGTAACGAAGAAAGGAAGCAAGAAAAGGCTTGCTGGATGTAGGTTTGTCGGTTGTCTCTATGGGACTGGGATTAAGCCATTTATGAGAGTGCAGGTGAAGTCGGGAAGAATATCCAAAGAGAGTTTAATGTTTAAACTAGCTGGTATGGAGATTGGCTGGCCATGATCCTAGAGTGGTATCAATCTCTTTGGTATGTAAGAGTCTTCACATGCTTATTGGTGGGAAATTCTCAAAGTCAATAGATAACATTGACTTTAAAAATTCTAGAAATTATGTAATATTAAGTGAACATACGGTAATTTGAGGCAGAGATGATAAATCATTTACCAAAGATGACTTTCAGGAATGGCAGATGGAATCTTAGCTTATTGCTTTTCCATTGAAGATGTTATAAACTTACCTTTTTCTTCCCTGTGGTATCTCTCACACTGAGTTTGTAAAGCAGAAGTGAGATGAGAAGTTAGGAAAAATGTGTGTGTCCCCCTCGGCCTGACTTCAGAACTTTATCTCAACTCAAATGTCCAAACCCCACAAATGTGCTTCTAGGCCAATCTCTCCTCTGCCCCTAGAATTTAATATTCCAGCATCTTTCTGGCACATGTCTTTCTCTCCTCCTAATTCCACCTTCAGAGTCCTCTGGATCCTTTAAAGGCCAACCACTCTGTGAATTTTTCTCACAAGTACCAGTATGCCATTTGTCCTCTATACCAACCCTGTCCAGGAGAAAAAGAATACCAATGACAAATGCAAGTCACTTTTGTAGTAGCTACATTTACAAAAGTAAAACAAAAAGTTGGAATTAATATTACTATGCTTTATTTAAATCATTTTATCTAAGATATCATCTTTCTAATGTGTGATCAATACAAAAATTATTAAAGAGATATTTTATATCCTGGATGTTTTGGGATACTGTCTTCAAAACCCAGTGTGTATATTACATTAATAGCACATCTTAATTTGAACTGGGTGCGTTTCAAGTGCTAATAGCCATATATAGCTAGTGGCTACCATATTGAACAGTAAAAATCTGTATGATAATTGTTACTGGTAAAAGTTCCATTTTTTCTGGCCGATTGTTTCTTGAATATTCCAGTTTCCTGAGCAGACTGTAAGATCCTAAAAGGCATTTTGTTAATGTTCTTAAGGTGCTGGGCTGTTAATGCTCAGCCATTGTATGGTATCTCCATCTATCATGTGTTGAATTATTTTGATTAATGAAACTTTTTGTTAAACTGCTTTGGTCATACCAGTCTGTTGGCTGGCCTTTTGGGAATAGGATAGCTCTTTTTGGAACAACAAAGCTGTCAGACACTTAAATAATTGACAAGGCTGCTAATAGCTGTTGCTTGTGTAATTGGACAATCATTTAAATTTGTGAGCAACATGAGGGTGGGACTGTGGTGTCTTTTCAGCTACATCCAGTCACAACAGCTTTAAGTATGAGCATCTTTCCATACAGATTAATAGTTCTTTGGAAGATATTAGATGCTCTTAAAAAAAATTACGAGTGTAAATTTTCCCCAGGGTACTTGTCAAATTGGTTAATATTATCATGCTTATATTTGACTTCTCTGAGAACCTAGGTTTAAAAATAAATTGGCTTAGCTGTACCAACCAGTCCCTTAAAAAGTTTTCATGTTTCTTAGGGAAGGCAGAGAAGAGAAGTTTGCCTAGATTTTGAAAATGTCATTATCTCCTTCCAATAAGCCTTTATATGAGAGTTATGGCCTTCAGGATAAACAAAGTGAAAAAGGGCCCCTTGAGAATCTTAATTTGTTCAAACTCAAATGAATGTAGAGAGATAATAAAGTGAGTTTAAAAAGCTGGTCTGAACTTTACACAGTATTTTAAACAATTCCTTTGGGGAAATTACATCACTCTTACGTGCAGGGTCAATGAAAAAACAGTAATTGTTCTGAGTGGTAGGAATTTTTTTTTAAGCCTCCATCATTATGATTGCAGTGATATGAATTCAATCTTACAAATTCTTAAATTGCAGCTCTGTGACATTAGAAACCTTTGAGGTGTACTGAATAGGGAGGAGGGTTGACAGAGTGATCACTTTGTTCTAATAACTTTATGCTAAAATGAATTTATGATATCAGAATCAGTTTTATAATACAAATCCTTGGAGCAATTGCAGAGTGCAGGGATTAAAAAAAAATTATGACCACTATGTTAAAGCAATCAAGGTGTGCTGATTTACTTTTAACTGATGCAATTGATTTCCTAAAAGTTTTACCCAGGCATTGGCAGCGGGTGGGGAGAGGTGGGGGCGTGGGAGCCAGCAATAGGAGATGTCATTGTGATGAATCAAAAATGCTTATTCCTATCACAATACAAAGCAAATTGAGTTGTTAAGTATTCTATTTTGGTATTAATCAAAGGGAAAAAAATCAAGTGTGTTCTTAATTTACAGGTGGGAAAAGGATTATACAAGCTAGTTTTAAATTTTTACTAGAAAAAATGGAATTGAAATGTGAAGCCTCTGGTGCTAATTATTGAGGTGCATTCTGCTAGGGATTGAAGTCTATGGGTGGCTCATAACAGAAGTCTGCCAAATATGGTATATTCTGTACATTGATAATGAACTGTTGTCAGTTTCCCTCAAGGGAAATCTGGATATATTGCATTTTCTCTCTAAGGTAGGTATAGCTGTGTTTGAAAATCAAATTGTTGTTGCTGCTAATACCTATTAACTTTAAATGTTATTCACTTGTCTATGCTAGGAAGTCACAGCATGTACTGAACATTCATTTTAATCTCTTCCTGCAGCGGTGAAATTTTACTCCATAAGTCACTTAGATGAATGAGATCAGCTACTGTGGTGCTAATTTCGTGTGTTATTGTTAAATCATCCCAGATGATTGAAATAGAGCTTTCAGTCATGGTTTGCAATCAACACATGACATTGCAAACAACGAAGTGATTTTGGGGCTTGACTTAGAGCCAGCTCCTTGCTCATGATGTCTAGTTTGGACCTTACTACTTATGCAAGATTCAGAGAATGGAATCAGTCAGAGAAGTGTATAAATGGTATGGCATTAAGACCCAAGCCTTAGAGTCTCCAACAGATGTAACTTACTTTTTTCCCTTTCAAGTCTTTTGACAATTCAGGGTGATCGCAGTCCACCCAAAATTTCCCCAGTTACTCTATGGTTTCTGCTTTCTCATATGTTCTGACTAATTTCTAGGGACCTGGCAGATGCCAAGACATGAAGGTCCATTCTGGTCCTCTCCGTGGATCTTATGTGTTGGTCCCCGTGGTTTGCTCCAAATCTCCTTTGTTTGATTATAAGGATTAGGGGTCCAGGTCCCGCACTTGCTCATCTATCCGGTGAACCCTGGACTTATCTTGGGTTCCTAGACAGCCTGTGCAAATTGTAGTAGTCTCCTGGTTGGTTTGGAAAACAGAGTATTCTTTTCTCAAGTAGGTCTCTTATGCAGGCTAGTTCCTTGGCTTTTTAGATGCAAAAGGCCAAGAATTTGCTTCTTTGACTCTCTCCAAATGTCTACCTGTCTCCTAGATTGCAATAATGTGGGACTGGAAGAGTGTCCTGGGCTAATAAGAAATTCAGCAGAACCTGGAAAGCAGGATTTGGGGAAGAGTATAGGGGTGCTGACCCTCTACACAGTTAAAAATCCATGTGTGACTTATAGTCAATCTCCTTATCTGTGGTTCCTGTGTATTTCTTGGGATTCTGCATCCTTGGATGGAGTGAGCAGGGAATCATGTGGTACTATTGTATTTACTATTGAAAAAAAAATCTGCATATAAGTGGAACCACACAATTCAAATTCCTGTGGTTGAAGGATCAACTGATTAGACAGAAAAACTGCATCAGTTAATATGTCAAAAATACTGCTCTCTATAAGAACAAACACACTGAATAGAGTTTAGGAAATATTTAAAAAAGGATTAGGGTTAGTCAATCTGAGTAAAAGAAAGCTTTCTAAAATATGACTTATATATGTCATAATACATATATGAATGACTTTTGTTTGGCTTGTACAAGCCAGTTAGTTACTCTCTGTCAGAGCGGTACCATATCTTTAAATACAATCTAGTCCAGTAATTTCTTTTCATAGTTGGGAAACAGAGACCCACAGCTTGCATGAAGTCACACAGCAAATATAGAAAATAGTCAGTCCTCTGACTCAGAATCTTTGCTCATTTCTTTTCTCTTTGCCTGAGAATATTATTTTGCAATTGAAGAAAATTGGGTTAGCTATCAGGATGAACTTTTTTGATCCTAATAGGTTGAAACATTGAAATACATTATCAAGGACATTTGCAGTGGTTATTTTAGAAAATGGTTAGCCAGCTACCTTTTTGCTCTGGCCTGGGGGCAGTCCTGTGGAATGAGAGATGATATGGCTTATTGATGTCAATTTCTGTACCCTGGTTTTTAGATTGCATGATTTTAAGGCAGATACTTCAGAAAAGATTTACAAATATAGACTTGATTGAAATATTTACTACAGAAGCTGCCCCTGTAGTTTATCTAAACTCACTGTTATCTCCCTTGTGTGAGTGTGTATAGGGAACTTTAATCTGCCCTTTTAAGCAAACGTAAGGAATTTTCAAGATATTTAAAAACAGAAGAGTGAAATTGTCTTTGGCCCCCTGGAGAAGATTGAGCTGCACAGAACTTTAGCTTCTTCCTTACGATGGAATGGATTTCTATTGGGAGAGAATTTATAACTTTATGGGCCAGATAGTGTAAAAGATGTGACAGGCTTCAAAAACAATTTTTCAGTGGGACTATCTCTTGGCAATGGTAATTGATTTTGCTTAGTGTCTGCTAAAAACAAACCTGGAGGCCTGGGTTGCATAAAAAAGAAAAATCTAGAGCAAAGTATTCCCATTTTTGTGAGGATATGTAGAGATTTAGACAGATTTTAGAGAGATTACTTTGCCTTTCATTACTCCCTGGTGGAAAAAGCTACATTTTGGAAACCGAATAAGACACTTCCTTTTCTTATAGTAATGTTTAAAATCTTAACTTCCAAGAAAAATTTTGCAGAATAACTTTTCTTTCTCGTTCTGCACCCAGGATGTCTCCCCAGTTCTTGGGATCTTTCCCTTTGGTGGCAGAGTGTCTGCTTACCAGGATTTTTTGGGTAGGGAAAACACCTGCTTGAATGCAGCCAACCCCACCCTGTCCCCACCTCCCACCCTCCCTACTTTCTTTCCTCTTTTGAAGTGAATGATGTTGAACTGCCAACATCAAGTAGGTGTTATCAGATGATAACATAACATGGCCCCTCCCCACCTTTACTGACATACAAATGACATAGGACGTTTTGTAAGTTGAAGGTATACAATGGGATGATTTGATGCACATAAATATTGCAGAATGATTGTTGCCAACAAGGTTAGTTCACATCACCTCACATGCCTGCACGCTCGGTTGTTTCAGTTGTGCCCAACTCTTTGCGACCCTATGGATCATAGACCACCAGGATTCTCTATCCATGGGATTCTCCAGGCAAGAATACTGGAGTGGGTTGTTATGCCCTCCTCTAGGGGATTGTCCCAACGCAAGGATCTAACCTGTGTCTCCTGCATTGTAGGCAAATTCTTTACCACTGAGCCACCAGAGAAGCCCTCACCTCACATAATTATCTTTTTCTTGGTGGTGAAAACATTTAAGATCTGCTCTCTTAGTAGCTTTCAAGTGTACAATATGGTACTGTTAAACATAGTTACCAAGCTGTATATTACGTCCTAGGACTTATTCAACTTATACCTGGAAGTCTGTACCCTTTAATCAACATCTCCCCTGTTTCCCCCACCCGCAAGCCCTTGACAACCACTATTCTACTCTCTCTTTCTAAAAATTCAGCTTTTTCTAGATTCTACATGTAAGTGGTGAGATCATATAGTATTTACCTTTCTCTGTCTGACTTACTTCATTTAGCATAATGCCCTCAAGGTCCATCCACATTGATGCAAATACCAGGATTTCCTTCTTTCTCATGGCTGAATGATGTTCCAGTGTGTGTGTACACGCCTGTGCACATGTGTGCATCACATTTCTTTTATCAATTCATCTGTAACAGAGCACATTTTAATATGATTGAAGCTGAGAATCTATGGTATATAATTTTATTGAATTTGGGAATCTAAACTACATACTACAGCTTAATATTTCCGTATATTTAGTGAATTTGAGGGAGCTTTTAATTTTATGTAATCTCTTTAGGTATAATAATAGGGTTAGTTGTGTTTCCAACATACCTTCCAGCTGTGTTCTCACTCTATGTCAACTCTGTAACATTAATCCCTTAGAGAGAAAAGCCTAAAATGTGGATTTAATTCAGAATTGATATAACACGAGAATAGTTAAGGTTATCTAATTCTCTAGAGTCTTGTTTTCCCTTTGAAGTATAGAGGTGTATGTAAGCTTCCATTATTCAAATATTTGCCATAAGGATTTGTAGTCCTTTTTTCCCCCCTAAACTCACCGTCTGAATCAACATCTCACCATAATCAATGTGCCTTACGTGTAAAATGAAAACCATTTGCTGTTGTTGAGATCAGGCCAGAGGATGCAGAGTGAGGGGCTGCAGTCTTTGTGCAGGTTGTTGAAAAGTGTTGGCAGGACTTCCCTGGTGATCCAGTGGTTAAGAGTCCATGCTCCTAATGCACGTAGACCGGGTTCGATCCCTGATCAGAAAACTAAGTCCGGTATGCTGCAACTAAAAATCCCACAGGGTGCAACTAAGACCCAGCATAGCTAAAAATTTGTTTGTATTTTTCTCTAAGGATCTTCCTCACTCTTTTGCTGGAGTGTTGGCCTCTTCCTGAATCTGAGTTCCTTTCTGCCAGCATCTGGGAGCATTTCCAACCAGGGTCTAATGTAGATAGGATCTTTAGTATCTCTAACGCTATGTCATGTCTATTTACATTACAGTATGATTTCTTTGCAAATGTAAAAGTAAAACATAATTCCCATTTGATACTATAAGAAGGGATTCCTTATGTACTGCGTGCAAACATACCCTCCAAACACTTCATTATGTGTTAAAGAATTGGGTAATTGGTGTTTGAAATGATCTAATTTATATCATTCAGAAATCTTAGGTGGACTTGGATTGCTATATGGATGTTTGCAGGTGTTTGGGGAAACTGGATGGGTGTTTGGATGAGGTGGGAACATATTAATTTTCCCAATTAAAATAACAGCATGATAGGCTTGCATCCCACCAAAAATTGCTGTGTAGCATATTTTCAGAAAAGAATTGATTCAGGTGAGGGCCGCCTATATTTCTGTTCCAAGCACACACACATGTACATTTTCTGTAGCAGGCTATAGTAGTAGTTATCTTGAAACCTTTGGCAAGACTCATCCTGACATTTGTCATCCAGTTTAATTGATGTAGCTTCCTATTCTATTAAACAATACATTTATAACCTTTTGTGTATTTCTTGAAATTTTTCTTGATTTCTGGCTGCATTCCTTCCACCCGTGTTCTAAAGGGTCAGCGCCCTTGCGTCTTCTCTCTCCTCTCTGCCCTGAAGACAACTTTTGATCTCATTTCCCTGCTGATCTCTTCATCTTAAACTCTGTTCTCTATCTCATCCCGCTGCCTCCCATTTTCAACTAGCAGCTTTTGTACACTTGTGTCCCAGTGCCATTTCAAATATAACATAGCAGGGAGGAAATATATGATCTTAACAGCAGACCCCACAAATTCCATTTGGGAGGCAGTGGACTTTGCCTATAAAAATGCCCTGTAAGCCAATTGATGCTGCAAATTGAGACCCTGAGAGAGAAGGTTGACAGATGACAAGGTGAGAAAAGGTAACTGAGTTCCCCGAAATATCTCAAGTTGGTGCAAAAGTCATTGTGGTTTTGCATTGTTGAACTTTGCCGTTTGATATTGGAATACATCCTTAAATGTGGTTATGTTATACATCATTTTAATGTGTATTTCTCACTTTATTATTATTATCTTTTTGCTAATGACTTATTACTTGCTGTGTATTTTATATTTATTTTAGACTCAGGGAAATGATGTTAGACAAAAAGCAAATTTGAGTGAATTTCCTATTCGAGTTCAAATGGATCATAAAGCAGCAGAGACAACTCGCAACATCAGCAATGCATTTAGCTCAGGAACTGTTAACAAGCGTACAGTGCAAGTGGTGGTTCAAGAAGTTTTCAAAGGAGATGAGAGCCTTGAAGATGAAAAGCATGGTGGCTGGCCATCGAAAGTTGACAATGAACATCTGAGAGGATCGTCAAAGCTGATTCTCTTACAACTACATGAGAAATTGTGACGAACTCAGCATCAACCATTCTATGGTTGTTCAGCATTTGAAACAAATTGGAAAGGTTAAAAAGCTTGATAAATTGTTGCCACATGAGCCGATGGAAAATCAAAGAATTGTTGTTTTGAAGTGCTATTCTCTCTTATTCTATGCAACAACAAGGAACCATTTCTCAATTGAATTGTGACATGCGATGAAAAGTGGATTTCATATGACAACCAGCAATGACCAGCTCTGTGGTTGGACCAAGAAGAAGCTCCAAAGCACTTCCCAAAGCTAAACTTGCATCAAGCAAAGGTCGTGGTCACTATTTGGTGGTCTGATGCCCATCTGATCCACTACAGGTTTCTAAATCCCAGCAAAACCTCTACATCTGAGGAATATGCTCAGCAAATCAATGAGATATACTGAAAATTGCAACTCCTGCAGCTGGTACTGGTCGACAGAAAGGGCTTAATTCTTTTGCACAACTACTTCTGTTGGGATGTCACATAACCAAGGCTTCAAAAGTTGAATGAATTGGGCTACGAAGTTTTGCCTCATCCATCATATTCACCTGACCTCAGGCCAACTGACTACCACTTCTTCAAGCATCTCAACAATGTTTTGCAGGGAAAACACTTCCACAGCCAGCAAGAGGCAGAAAATGCTTTTCAAGAGTTGGTCAAATCCTGAAGCATGGATTTTTATGCTACAGGGATAAATAAGCTTATTTCTCATTGGCAAAAATGTGTTGATTGTAATGGTTTCTATTTTGATTAATAAACATGTGTTTGAGCCTGGTTATAATGATTTAAAATTGACTCCTAAACCACAGTTACATTTGCACCAACCTAATACAATGACCAGGGATTTGAGGTTAGGAGGGAATGGCAGAAAAGGAGGAGGAGGAGAGAGGAGAGGGAAAGGCTGGAAAACTTACAAAGTAATAGCGGGGCCTGAATTTAACTTATCCCTGTAGCTCTGGTCTGTAGGACCATGTGTGTGTGCTCAGCCATGTCTGACCCTTTGCATCTCTTGGGTCTCCTGCATTGGCAGGTGGATTTTTTTTTTTTTTTTTTTTTTTTTACCACTGAGCCACCTGGGAAGCCTGGTCTCTAGGGCAGGGCCTTCATAAAGAAAACATCACATACTGGAAAAGCCTAATCATCCATCTTTTTTGTTTTAAATGCTAAAGTGTGTTTCTTATTAAAATTTCAATCATTGTATATTTTTAGAAAGTGAAGAGGGCAAGCCTTGCCCTTAATTCCATCATTTGGAATGTATCCTCCCATTTTCTGGATGTATATAAGTTACTATAAATATATTTTTTTCCACAAAAGGGCATATTATTCTGTGGTGTACTTTTTTCCTTTTAAGTACACCATGGACAGCTCTCCTGATTAGTCCTATGGGTCTGCCTTATGATTTCCAGAAAGCCTGGCCCTTTGAAATTTGTAGTTAATCTTCACAGTTCCTGCCGGAAGAACAAAGCTGAGATCTGTCTAAGAAAGTGATGTCATCTAGGGCCTCTAAGGTATAAAGAAGTGGAAAGCCTCAAAGGGATGGACAGACTCCAGAGAGAAACTCAGAAACTGTTTAGCTTGGAGGAACCAAAGAAAGGAGGCTCTTTTTGCCTCAAAGGAAGAGAAAAATTGCTTTTAGAGAAGGGACTTCAAGTTGTTCTAGAAAAGCGAAGGCTGTGTGTTCTGAAGACCCAAAGAAAAAAGCTGACTAGGTTAAATCCTGACCTTTCTCCATAGAGTGAATAAGAAAGCCAACTTTCAGCAAGAATTGAAAGTGGATTTCAGCAGTTTAAAAACCAACTGCAGGAAGAGTGAGTCAGAGTAAATGGTGAAAGTTAGGTTAGAAAAGACATTCTATGATTCTTGCTTTTGTAAAGATCCTAACTTTTTAGACTATTTAAAAAATTTATTCAGGAAGCAATTAATAACTTGCCACCAAGCTGAAACAGGTGAGGCACTGGAACAGGCTGAGAGATAAGTGAATCTCCACCCACAGGGAGCTATGGTCAAAATTAGGACAGTGGGACCTCCTATACCACAGGATTACTGAGAAAGCAAACAATTTTCACTTCATTTTATCTTATTACAGAAAGTCTTGTTGAAAACATGAATGGAAGTCATGTTAAAAAGTTGAGTAACACAGACTGGCAAGTTACGAGTAGGGAGTTGTGGAGAGTAATCCCACAGAAGTGAAATGTTGTAAAATCCTAACTATGGCATCACATATGGTATATGGGTTTTCTTTTAAAATTTTACAATGTATATGTGTCTAATATACAAAAATTGTTTTAATATTGACTACATGTATGTGCATGTATTNGAAGTTGTGACGAACTCAGCATCAACCATTGTATGGTTGTTCAGCATTTGAAACAAATTGGAAAGGTTAAAAAGCTTGATAAATTGTTGCCACATGAGCCGATGGAAAATCAAAGAATTGTTGTTTTGAAGTGCTATTCTCTCTTATTCTATGCAACAACAAGGAACCATTTCTCAATTGAATTGTGACATGCGATGAAAAGTGGATTTCATATGACAACCAGCAATGACCAGCTCTGTGGTTGGACCAAGAAGAAGCTCCAAAGCACTTCCCAAAGCTAAACTTGCATCAAGCAAAGGTCGTGGTCACTATTTGGTGGTCTGATGCCCATCTGATCCACTACAGGTTTCTAAATCCCAGCAAAACCTCTACATCTGAGGAATATGCTCAGCAAATCAATGAGATATACTGAAAATTGCAACTCCTGCAGCTGGTACTGGTCGACAGAAAGGGCTTAATTCTTTTGCACAACTACTTCTGTTGGGATGTCACATAACCAAGGCTTCAAAAGTTGAATGAATTGGGCTACGAAGTTTTGTCTCATCCATCATATTCACCTGACCTCAGGCCAACTGACTACCACTTCTTCAAGCATCTCAACAATGTTTTGCAGGGAAAACACTTCCACAGCCAGCAAGAGGCAGAAAATGCTTTTCAAGAGTTGGTCAAATCCTGAAGCATGGATTTTTATGCTACAGGGATAAATAAGCTTATTTCTCATTGGCAAAAATGTGTTGATTGTAATGGTTTCTATTTTGATTAATAAACATGTGTTTGAGCCTGGTTATAATGATTTAAAATTGACTCCTAAACCACAGTTACATTTGCACCAACCTAATACAATGACCAGGGATTTGAGGTTAGGAGGGAATGGCAGAAAAGGAGGAGGAGGAGAGAGGAGAGGGAAAGGCTGGAAAACTTACAAAGTAATAGCGGGGCCTGAATTTAACTTATCCCTGTAGCTCTGGTCTGTAGGACCATGTGTGTGTGCTCAGCCATGTCTGACTCTTTGTATCTCTTGGGTCTCCTGCATTGGCAGGTGGATTTTTTTTTTTTTTTTTTTTTACCACTGAGCCACCTGGGAAGCCTGGTCTCTAGGGCAGGGCCTTCATAAAGAAAACATCACGTACTGGAAAAGCCTAATCATCCATCTTTTTTGTTTTAAATGCTAAAGTGTGTTTCTTATTAAAATNTTTTTTTTTTTTTTTTTTTTTTACCACTGAGCCACCTGGGAAGCCTGGTCTCTAGGGCAGGGCCTTCATAAAGAAAACATCACGTACTGGAAAAGCCTAATCATCCATCTTTTTTGTTTTAAATGCTAAAGTGTGTTTCTTATTAAAATTTCAATCATTGTATATTTTTAGAAAGTGAAGAGGGCAAGCCTTGCCCTTAATTCCATCATTTGGAATGTATCCTCCCATTTTCTGGATGTATATAAGTTACTATAAATATATTTTTTTCCACAAAAGGGCATATTATTCTGTGGTGTACTTTTTTCCTTTTAAGTACACCATGGACAGCTCTCCTGATTAGTCCTATGGGTCTGCCTTATGATTTCCAGAAAGCCTGGCCCTTTGAAATTTGTAGTTAATCTTCACAGTTCCTGCCGGAAGAACAAAGCTGAGATCTGTCTAAGAAAGTGATGTCATCTAGGGCCTCTAAGGTATAAAGAAGTGGAAAGCCTCAAAGGGATGGACAGACTCCAGAGAGAAACTCAGAAACTGTTTAGCTTGGAGGAACCAAAGAAAGGAGGCTCTTTTTGCTTCAAAGGAAGAGAAAAATTGCTTTTAGAGAAGGGACTTCAAGTTGTTCTAGAAAAGCGAAGGCTGTGTGTTCTGAAGACCCAAAGAAAAAAGCTGACTAGGTTAAATCCTGACCTTTCTCCATAGAGTGAATAAGAAAGCCAACTTTCAGCAAGAATTGAAAGTGGATTTCAGCAGTTTAAAAACCAACTGCAGGAAGAGTGAGTCAGAGTAAATGGTGAAAGTTAGGTTAGAAAAGACATTCTATGATTCTTGCTTTTGTAAAGATCCTAACTTTTTAGACTATTTAAAAAATTTATTCAGGAAGCAATTAATAACTTGCCACCAAGCTGAAACAGGTGAGGCACTGGAACAGGCTGAGAGATAAGTGAATCTCCACCCACAGGGAGCTATGGTCAAAATTAGGACAGTGGGACCTCCTATACCACAGGATTACTGAGAAAGCAAACAATTTTCACTTCATTTTATCTTATTACAGAAAGTCTTGTTGAAAACATGAATGGAAGTCATGTTAAAAAGTTGAGTAACACAGACTGGCAAGTTACGAGTAGGGAGTTGTGGAGAGTAATCCCACAGAAGTGAAATGTTGTAAAATCCTAACTATGGCATCACATATGGTATATGGGTTTTCTTTTAAAATTTTACAATGTATATGTGTCTAATATACAAAAATTGTTTTAATATTGACTACATGTATGTGCATGTATTATATCTTAATATAATTTTCTACCTGAGGCTTTGGGTCTCTCAACTTACTTGGCATGACTTTAGAAGAGAGAAGAAATGTATTTTAACAGTGAAGCAGACTTTTTGGTTGTAATCTGTTGAGGGATTCAGCAGGCAATTATGATGCTGCCTTGACTGTGGACTTGCCAACTTTTATACAAAATTTGCTGAGAAGGTTAAAACTAGTCTTTTTCTTCCCTTTATAAGAAATGTGTAGAAAACTGTATCTGTATCAACAGCTCTAGCAATTTTGGAATCACTTAAATGCTTTCCTGATATTGATCTATAATCCATAAATATCACCATTTTCTTTACCCCACACCTCAAATTGTAGACACAGTGTTTGACCTAATTTCCATCATATCTTGGATGTCATTGAATATGCTATTTCCTTCACAAATAAGCTCATAATTGACCAGCTCATGTGTCATGAGCTTTTGATGCTTTGCTTTTGGCTTGCTTAACAATAAGACACATTTTATAAATTGTATTGGTACCACAATCAGCATTTTCATTTTTCTGTCTTCTATCCCGCTGGATAAAAACAGAAAAGAAAGCAACTAAGTATGCAAACACAGAAATGCTCCCGTACACACAATATTGTTGCCATCAGGCCATATTTTAGCCAGGTGTTTCACCAGGTGATCTCTATATGGAATAGGTGGTAGAGAGGGAATGGAGTTTCACTGTATAATAAATAAAAGGAGAGTTTGGTATGGATCTCAAAGACTTTGTCATGTGTATATTAAAACATTCTATCATCTCAAAAGTGCAATACTAATGGGACCTAGAAATTCCATGTTATTTCAGCTGTGTCCAAATTATTAATTTACTTTATCCGTTCAACAGTGACCTCTGAGCCTCAATTTTTCTCTTTTTCTAAAAAGAGAGTGCTGATTGTTATCTCACAGAGCTGCTTTGAGGAGTGAGTGGTGTGCTTACAGTTTAGACTGCAGGCTGAGCCAGCAATGGCACTTCAGCCACTTCTCAACCAGAGGATGGCACACACCTGGAGAGCAGGGGCCATGCCTTTCCTCCCTGTATGGGTCTTTGTACAGATTGTTAAGAAGTACTTTTTGTTATGATTTTCCCTGGTCAGGATATGTACCAGTGATTTAGCGGTTGAATGAAATTTTAGATGAAGAGTTGTGAAACAGATATGGTAAGTTTAGGGATTTTTATGTATGCTGTACATGTTCAACTGCAGAAATAATTCTCATCTGGATGTGTTGAGTTACACCCAACCCTTGGTTATGCTTGGTGAGGGTTGCAACATGTTTTAACACTCTAACCAGTATGCTTTTCAGAGAGAAAGAATGTGCTATGAATATATGCTCCCTAATCGCAGTTGAAATCTGGAATTGTCCCAGAAGAACACATAGATGGTCACTCTATTTATGGCTGATGTTGATCATTTAGGATCTGGTTTAAGGTGGAGTGGTTCTCAAAAACACTTCCTGTTTCTGTTGAATTAATGTCATAATTACATTCTAAGCATGAGTAGACATCTTCCTGAGGACCATCTTTCTCACAAGTGTTGGTGATCTTTCTGGAGGCGAATGCTTGGCATCACTTGGCCATTCTTAACTGAGCAATGGTACTAAAACCTTGAGATTAGTAGATTTATCAAGAGACCAGAGGATTCCCCTCTCCTAATCTAATTTCCCTGGTTTCTGAAGAGCCTTCCCCATCTATGTCCTCTCTATCCACTAAAGGTGTCTATTAGTCTTGCAGTAGCCCCTGGAATATAAAGCTCTCAGCTTCAAAGCCAAGGATTATTCAGATACTATTTGCAGTTTCCCAGTGATCCATATTAATATTCCTTTCCAGGACTGTTACATGGATTAGCATATTTATCTGAGAGCTAGACCAGCTTGGTGTTTAGAGCCAAGAATGTAGCTGCCAGATGGCCTGGGTTGGAATCCTTGCTCTGCCCACATCAGTTTTGTGACCCTGGGCAAGTGACTTAATTTTTCCCCTTCAATTTCTTCATTAATAATATGGAGATAATCATAGTACCTACCTCATAGCCATGTTGCAAGGGTTAAATTAATTAATACATATAAAATGTTTGATACTGAGCAAGAACTATATAAATATTTGTAAGCAAAAAAATGTAAGTAAAACTTCTAAATATTATCTGGTGCTAGTGATATTAAGCTTGAAATGCTCACAAGCATACATGTAAGAGTAAAGGAAAGAACAAAAGAAAGGGAGACTGGTAGATAGCAGTGGGGTGATAGAGAGAAGAACAGTAGGAAATACATTCTTGGGAGATTTAAAGAAGAAATCTCTCTCCTGGAAAATCCAGTATTTTATCAGGTATAAAGAATGCAAGAGACAAACGTAAGTTTTCTTTGCTTTATTCTTTGAGCACCATTGAGTTTTTCAGGGATGCCACTGCTATTTTTAGTATTGCCATTGCTATCATCAATATTTTAATAAGTTATAATATATTAAACTTTGTTTTTGGCAGTCTACTGTATCATTTAAATACAGTGGTCTAACCTCAGGACCCAGAGCTTTTGAATGATAGTTCTTTATTGAAGTTTGAATGAGATTGTTGTGTGTGTGTGTGTGTGTGTGTGTGTGTGCGCGTGTGTGTGTGCGTGTGCATGTGTGTGCTCAGATACTTCAGTCGTGTCCTACTCTTTATGACCCCATGGACCTGCCAGCCTCCTATGTCCATGGGATTCTATAGGCGAGAATACTGGAGTGGGTTGCCATGCCCTCCTCCAGGGGATCTTCATGACTCAGGGACTGAATCTGCATCTCCTGTGTCTCCTGCCTTGGAAGCAAATTCTTTACCTGCTGAGCTCCAGTATGTCTATTGCTGAGTTCTCTGACTGAAGCAGGAAAATGGGAACATTCAGAGAGTTGAAAGGACAGCACAGAATCTGGCAGCAACAGCTCCTAAATCCTGGAGAGAGTGGTCTCATTGCTTCAGGGTGGGATGAACAACGTCACATTATTATCAAATTTCCAGTTATCATGTCAAATTTTAAAAAGTCAACAACAAAGAGCCCAAGAAGTTTAAATGTTAGAAAAACAAAAAGACACAGAAGAAAAGAGGTGTGGGTGTTGGAATGAGATAGAATTGTATTCAGACTCTGGGATTGATTATATGAGCCTTGTTAAGCTCTCAGAGCCTGTCTCTGAAATGGGACTGATACCTCCTCATATAGTCTCAGATGGTAAAGAATCTGCCTGCAATGCAGGAGACCCTGGTTCTATTCTGGGGTTGAGAAGATCCCCTGAAGAAGGGAAACGCTACCCACTCCGGTATTCTGACCTAGAAAATTCACAGTCCATGGACTTGCAGAGTCGGATATGACTGAACGACTTTCACTTTCACTTTTTTCATATAGTCAGAGTAAGGATTAAATGAAGTCATTTATGTCAAAGAAGCTGTTCTTAGTGGTACTTGGTGTAGACATTTTTCTTTCCCCTATGATTCACTGGATTATCTTTGTCATGGAGATTGTGCCTTTTTTAAAGTACATCTGCAACATCCCACACCATGTCTAACATATAGCAGATCTTAAATATATATTTATTGAGTGTTGAATGAATGATGGTCTAACTAAATACATTAATTCATCAACCATTAATTGAGTAACCATTCTATGTTAGTTACTGTGCTAAGAACTTGGGAAACAGAGATGGATGTGATGTGATCTCCTCCCCACCCCACCGGGGCTTCTAGACTGGAAAGAGAGAATCTACATGGTCATGAGTGCATTGCAGAGTCTGTACAAAACACTGTGGGTGCATGAATGAGGAAGCACTCTGCTAAAATGGGGAATCTGTTTAACAGAGGTGAGATGTTTGAGCTCAGCTCACCAAGTAGATATACAGGGGGAAGAGCATGCTATACTCTCTGGAGCCTCAGTGGCTTTGGGAAGAGGATTGAGGTAGGATTCTAAAGATCTTAGGATAGAAGAATAAGAGAACATTGGGACTGATTGGGTGTAAAGTCTAGAGAAATCCAGTTGTGGTTTGAACTGTACAAAGGGATTCTTCTATACTAAGAATGATGGAAAATATTTTATACTGACTTTCTAATTTAACTATAGTGTTTTAATGCCTGAAAACAACCACTGTAACCTTTTCTGTATTAAAGGTGTATGAATATGAGAAAACACAGTGGTTTTAAGATGAGGGCAACAAGATGGCATGATGAAGTGGAAAAAGCACAGAAGAGTGTTTTCCTCAGTTCTAGGAGCTGAATGATTTTTACATGAGTCACTTGTGTTATTTAGGGCTACTTTCCTTTTAATTTTCCTTTGGTTTTTTCTAGCTCATGTTTTAAAGGTATTTAACTTTGATCATTTAGTTTTTGGATTTTTCCATCTATCTCCTTTTTCTACCTGCAATTGTTTAATTGGGAGTAATAATATCTAGTAATAATATCTAGTCAGAGAGTAGTCATAGAGAGGAGAGATAAATTTTTGTTTCCTGTTTATTAGTTCCAATAACATTTATATTACAGTATAAAGTTTAAACTGATGGCTGTATTAAACCATGATTTGGATATGTAGCAACATTTTCCATAATATTATTCCTCTAGGTGGTGCCTTCACTTGGTGATGGCTATATTATATTGCCTCCATCTGAGCCCTCTACATACACGAAAAGAGTCAAGAATCTGCGCCTTTTATTTTTTAAATATTTAATTTATTTATTTAGTTGTGCCGGGTCTTAGTTGCAGCATGAAGGATCCAGTTCCCTGACCAGAGATCGAACCTGGGGCCCTGGCACTGGGAGCATGGAAAAACCAAAGCAGATCCTTCACTACTACTGTATGTGAATATTCTTTGATGTTCTTACTTAAATCATTTGATTGCTACTTTGCTCTAGGGTCTTATGAATGACTTTTTAAATATTTTCTTTTCATTGAGTGAATTCTCTAAGACTTTAGTCTGTTTGCCTCTTATTTTAATCCCATTTACAATGGGTGATGTCCTGGGCTTTACAGTAAAAGGCAAATGGGATTTAATTGTAAGAACGGAAATTCATATATTTGGGCATATTATGATGTCTTGAAGTTTGTTTGATTTAACAAATTCATTACTTTCAAAATGTCTTTGAGTTGTGTATCCTAAAAATTTTATATTCAGTTTCACAGAAATTTGTTAGTAAATACCAATAAGTTTTAATAAAACATAGCAGAAATTGATTCTTTGTTTAGTAGTTGGAAAGCTAATATAAACACTGTAAAATAGTATGTTTTAGGTATATATTTGTAAGTAATGGTAGGCTTCAGACTGGGGCTAAAACTAGGAAAGTGCCAGCTGAAAAAAAAAAAAAGGTGATAGGGCCTGTGAATGAAAAAAGAAAGTTGGGTATATACTACTGTTTTTAAAATGTTAGTACATATCCTTGATAATAGTTTTTCTGTATGAAATGTGCACAAATAAAACACAGTGGTTCCAAGTTGAGAGCAAGGAGATGGCATGGGCAAGTGGAAAAAGCACAGAAGGGTGTTTTCCTGAACTCTAGCAGCTGAATGGTTTTGCATGAGTTGCTCAAGCTGTTAAGGACTATCTTTCTTGTCTGTGAAACCAGGAGAATGAAATAGTTGAATTCGGAGGTCTTTAGAAATGTTGTTCTTCGAAGCTCAGTAAGTGGTGTGAAGATAGAAATATGTAGAGGCTGTGGATCTATAGAGAAAACGTGTCCTACTGGGGTTTTTCAATGTTGAAATAAAGAGGGGGTTTTTTGGTACTAGACTAATCCACTTCAGCCAGGGCTGGTGAACATGTTAGAAATATATACCAAGTACATAGGACACCTGGACCAAATTTCTCATAGAAGAAATTGAGAGAAGGATCGACTGCATTTATGAAGCTTTACTGGAAGTCCTAGAATCATCTTAAAAAGTAAGTGTGCTTTGCCAGGACAGTGAGGAGATTTATCCCTTGTGGTGTTTATTTGGGGTGAGTGCAAGTTATCAGAACAGTGAAGCACAGCTGTAATCCAAGCATGTTTTAGAAGTAAGATGTCAGCATCACAACCAGGTACCTTCGTTTCCAGGACATTAGGGCCATCTCACTGACTCTACTGAATGAAAGTAAGGGAGAAAAAGGTAGGTTTTAGTTGCTGAAAAATGGAAATAAAAATAGGATGAACATAAGGCAAATGTCTTTTGTTTTGTTTTAATTCTTGGGGGCAGAGGGATGTTTTGTCTTAATCTGGAATTTTGTGCTTAACAGTCAGACAGAGGCTTTTAAGTTTCTGCTGCTACTGCTGAGTCACTTCAATTGTGTCCAACTCTGTGCAACCCCATGGACTGTAGCCCAGCAGGCTTCTCAGCCCATAGAGTTCTTCAGTCAAGAATACTGGAGTGGGTTGACATTTCCTTCTACATTTAAATGTCTGGTGAAATCTGAAACCCATGAGGATTCTAGTTACATATTTCTGCCTCTGTGGCTTGTGACTGAGGGTAACAGGTGATTTGTTTGGGAAAATTCAAGGAAATTATGACCAAACCTTGATTATAAATTTTCCTTACACAGTAAGTAATTTAACCACATTAAATAAATGAAAAATCAGGCAACAAAGAATACAAAAAAAGATTCTCTGCAAGCAGTGTCTGCAGACAGGCCAGCAGGATGGTCAGTTATGTGTTCCTTTACCCATCGTGGGTTTATCAGAGCAGAAATGTAACCTTATCTAGCCCACACACTATTGTACCATGCATAGACCAGAGTTGGGAGGGTCTCTTTTGCTTCAACTTTCAAGAGAGAGTACCTCTGAAAATCAATAGAACTAATGAGAATTGAAATCTGCAATTAACTCAAAATAGGTCCCATGGTATTATTGTTTATTTAAACATTTGACCATAGAAACTTTTTTGTGTATTAGCTCTCTGCATTTATTTATATTATTAAATATGAATGTCTACCAGTATTCTTAACCTGTTCTACACCTCAGATCTCTGTATTGGTGAAAAACAGAAATAAAAATAGGATGAAATGTTAAATTTTCACTGGAGGTAGAGAAAAAGATGTTTTTTTCCCCCTATCCAAACCAGTGCACTTCCTGCTTTCCATCCCTGGACCCCTTGAGAGTTCAAGGACCTCAGGTTCAGTATTGGCCTGCGGTGACTTCTCAGAATAATGTTTTCAAATACATAAAACAAAATATAGAGGATAACAAAAGAAATCCTTATGTATTGAAAAATTATTTTAAAAATTGTACAAAGTGAGTAGCTAAATTTAATAATACTGAAGTGAATATCTGAAAGTTGCTAAGAGAGTAGATCTTAAAAGTTCTCATCACAAGGAAATAATTTGTGATTAGGTATAGTGATGGATGTTAACTAGATATAACGTTTATCTGTATAAACAAATCATTATATTGTACACACAAAACTAACAAGTTATAAGCCAATTATACCTTAATAAAATGCAAATTTAAAAATTATTTTTATAAATTAATAAAATTCTTTAAAAACTAAGCTAAAAAAGCTTAAAAAATTATACAAAATAAAAATATGTTATGAGGTAGATGTCTTTTAAGTACCATGAATTTGAAATAATGATGAATATAATTAGTATTGTGAGACAGATGTTACAACCTAATGTGTTATGAAAATGTATGCAAGTTATATGGGTGACTCAGCCACAGGATTGACTAATACTGTGATGATGTGTTGTCTATATTCATAATTGAAAGAAATATTAAATTTTCACTGGAGGTAGAGAAAAATATGTTTTTTCCCCCCTATCCAAACCAGTGTACTTCCTGGTTTCCATCCCTGGACCCCTTGAGAGTTCAAGGACCTCAGATTCAGAATTGTTTGTCTAGAAGTTACCCCAGTCCACACTCTACAGTTGACTTAACTTTCACAGAGAAAGACAAAATGGATATAAATTCCCACATTAATAAAATAAGTTGAAAGTAAATCAATTCTTTAATATATAACCAGAAACCTAGATCCTGATAGAAAATGTTGATGTGTTTTGGTATACCTGTCTTCTCCTAGCTTTCTCCTTAAGATATAAGACTATTAATATAGTTCAGGTTATTTAAAAAAGCTGTGAGCTTTCAGAAAATGAGGATTATTTTTTGTACATTTGTTGGATAGTCCTTAATATTTAATGAATCACAAAAGACTTGACATAGATTATAGATGGCAGGAGCCAAGATCAGACATTAACTACATGGAATCAACTATTGGCTTACAAACCACAGATCTGGACAACAGAGCAGCCACTGACCCAGGGCCAGGTCTGGATATTTCATCTGTTTTTGTTTTTTTTTTTTTTTTTTCTGTTTTTTTAAGATTGTTTGATGTGGACAATTTTTAAAGTGCTTATTGAATTTGTTACAATATTGTAACAAAAAATTTTAACAAAATGTAACATAAAATTCTGTTTTACAATTTGTTATTTTTGGCCCTGAGGCATGAGGGCTCCCTGACCAGGATTGGAACCCATACTCCCTTCATTGGAAGGAGGAGTCTTAACTGCTGAGCTGCTAGGGAAGTCCCTGGATATTTCATGATGATTTACAGTATTGCCTTGTTGAAGACATTCCCAAGAGGAGAAACAGCTTCTTTGACAAAGAGCTCATAGTTAGTGAGGGGGCAGGGAATTCACTGTGGTGACAGCCACATGTCAGGGCTCAGGATGGAGCCTGGTTTCCCGAGGAATGAAAACCACTTTGGGGGTCACCTCATGGGGCTGGGAGCCTGCCAGGGTAGCAGATACATCTTCATCCTTCTCTTCACCTCTAGCTGGATGTTGGGAAGTTAGTGGCTTCATCTAGGTGATCAAATGGGATGTAGCTGAGTGGACATCATACCTGGAACACAAAGTATGTGTTTTATGGTAATTTTTTAAAGCCTCAAATAATGCAGTTTCTTCTTGTAAAAAATGTTAGGAATCATCCACATTCGTACAGATAGCACTATGGCTCCATGGACTGCAAATACTGGAAGAGGTGCAGAGGGGAGGAGATGGGTGAGGTCTCCAGAATAAAGATCATGGAAGGAAATGGTGCCTTTTGTTCATGCACAGCCATTTTTTGAAACTCACAAGAGAAAGGAGCTCCCAAGGCTGTACATCAAAGTGCCAGCTTCTTCCTTAGTTACCAAAACCCCTCAGATTCCTAGGGAAGTGTTTGAAATAGTCCTAGCTTGTCCACACCTAAGGGATAATTCACATGGTGCATGGACCTCAACCAATTAGATTACTTCTGTCTCTGGCCCCAACAAATAATGAATGACTGGTCTCTCTTTAAAGATGCCCTGCCTATAAAGTAGAGCTTGACCCTCCCAGATGGCTGGCAACAGAAAATAAACTGATGGACTCTGAGCTCACACCTATGGAACTCCAGTTCAAGCCCTTTTCTCAGCTTTAATTTAGAGCACAGTGAAGTGAGCTCTGGGGAGATGAGAGGCATTCCAGTTCTCCAAAGCCACCCAGTGTCACCACGGGTTATTTCTAAAAGGTGAAGTTATAAGGCTTAGTTTGCACAGCTTCAAAAAAAATATTTGCAAGTGTTACAAGTTGACATTTCAAAATGCTGAAATTTGAAAATAACTTTTAAAAAGTTCTAATTAAGCAATAATAAGTGAGAATTGACATTTTCTACTATTCACTGAGAAGTTACTTAGCTAATAACCCTCTCTTTTCAAGTTCCCAACCCAAAGCCACTATATAAATACAGAATGGCATTGTGGTGCTGGTTAGGAAACTGGGGTCTCAACATCTAACCTAATCACATTCCTCTCTCAGTCCCCCTGCAAATTGCTATTGATATCACCCTAAATAGAAAAAAAAAAAGTTTACTGTTGCTTGGAAATTTTGAATAGAAATTGACTTTCTTTCAACAATTCTAATTAGCGCACCCTAACACTACTGACTCTATTTCACTTAGGGTTCCTTGAAACACTCCAGATACTTTTATATAGTATGCAGTGTGAAAAATTCTACCTAGGAATCTTAAGAATTACAGACACATAGACTGGTCCAAAAGTAGAGATTTCTGATGGAATGATTAAGATTATGGGGAACTTGCAGACATGCTCTCTTGGAGGAAAGATCCAGGGAAAGGACCAGGGTGATCTTCCTCCAACTCTGCCCAGGACAGAGCCAGCCGTGCTTGTTGCCATAGTTCTTTGATTCTCAAGGAGTGTCTTCACGTGGCTGATGGAATAGTCATCCCATTTAATCGTTCAGTGAATTGCATGGTTTCTCAAGATACAGCAGAAGGAGAACTATCTGGTTAAGCAAGCATGAGGCAGTTTGCTTAACTTCTCAGTGGCGTTTTCTTTATCTCTAAAATGGAGGTAAAAATCCCTACTTCACAGAATAGTATGGAAAATAAGCATGTATTGGTGAATACCACAGTAATGTTTGGCTAATATTGGGCACTAAGTATTTTAGTTTGGTTGATCTGTATCTACTGCCAATTACTGGGACTCATGGCACTCATTTTTTTTTAAAGGCACTCATATGTTGATTTATCTGATATTCTAGGGAAAATATAAGTTGTTAATTCTTATTCTTTGGACAGAGTTCCTGGTTGTTTAATTTACACAGCTTAGGCCTGGAGACTCAAGTTTCCAGTCTGCCTCTATCTCCCTGTTTGACTAAAGGCACATCACTTGAGATTTCGAAGATCTTTCTCAGTTTCAATAGTTATGAGGATTGGCTAAAATGGATACACTATAACTAGCATATTTGACCTCAGATTTTGATTAGGCTTTCATTCATTCAACAAATATTTATTGTATGTCTGTTCAATAGATGTCTAACTGACACATATATTTCCATTACTGATAAATCAGAAGTGAACAAAGTAAGTACGGTGCCTACCTCAAAGGAATTGTCAGTCTGGCTTCCTGAGTTGTGTTTTCTAAGCATTCCTGATAGACAAGCATCTCTCTTCTTATCCATCAACAGGGTATCTTAGATTTCTTCACCTAATCCTATATAACATTTTCTAAATCTTTAAATCTAACTAAACCTCCTCTGGTTTCTACTTAAGTATTTTCCTTTCTGCTTTTTTTTCTTAGCAGGAAAGAAGAAAATCTGCCCTTCTGACTACCTGAATATCTTTATGTTAATAAAAATCTGTCAGGCTTTGTCAAGGCTCTGCACTGTGTAATACCATGCGATTGCCTTTAGTACCATGATGAACTCAACTATTAGGTTGCATCTCTTAATATTCTTCATGCTAATATAAACAGTTTTGTAAAATTTAGAGTGTGAGACTGATTTTGTGAATGCTGTATTGTAACATTTGCAAGACGGTTCCAGTAGAGGTGAGAACTTGTGTAGGCTGGAGCATCCAAAATTGTATGTGTGTGTGTAACTCTGCTAGGAGATTGGTTATTTTTGCAATGATTGTGTGAGGACCTTACTTACAGGAAGGAATGGAGATGAAGCAGATTCTGGGTATTTAGGCCATGAAAGAGCCCAAAGGAATGGGCTTATCAAGAGACAGTTTGGGAGTAGAGAGAGAATCAAGCTTTGAGACAGTAACCAGGTATATTTGGGTTCTTACCATTCACCTAAGATCACAGTCTAGCTGCCCTTGGCTGCACTTTGACAAATCTTGCTGGGAGGAAGGGATTGTGTGCAGGCAGGCAGAGACCAAGAGGGCTTATCAAATGATTCTCTGAGTGGCTGAGGTAGTTGATTAGACCAGAGGGGTAGACGCAACAAAAGATAAAATCTAACATAGCTATATTTTGAACTGCTAAGAATTACCTTCATTTATCAGACTGCAGAGGACATCAGATCATCTCACTTATCCTCTTGCTTCTTGGCAAAATTGCACATTAGTGAATCTGGAAGGAGGTGTGTCTCACATATCAAATGACTTTAGAACAGAAGCTCAGCTAGAGTTAAAGACAACTTTCCTTTGGGTCTAGTATTTCTGATACTGTTTTGTCAATTCCTTCCTGGTGCTACTTCTAGGAAATAGACACAATTTTTCTATTACAGATTATTTAAATAATCGCAGAGATGTACATTTCTGAACAGGCAGATACAAATGTTTCATGAAAAGAGGCATAATGACTCCCCCCTGCCCCATATTTGGGTTAACAAGATATCCATGCTTCTCAGTTGTATGCACGAGGCAGCCATATTTTATGTGAGGAATAGGTTCATAAAGACATTGCACTGTTTGAAACACACATAAGTCAAAACTAATTTTCCTATTGTAATAAATTGTAATGGAGGGGACGCATTCCCAGACTTCATAAATCTACCACATTTCTAGTGTAATTTTACTTTTAAATATACTTTTTATGTATATCAAATAATATAAAAATAACACATGTGTAAATAAACCTTGACCCTTTTCATAGCTTTTAATCACATCTAATTTCACTCCATGGTGTTTGATTTGAGGGGTGCATTTAACAGCCTCACCATTCAATGCATGATACTGTTATGGGATATAAAAGCAATTATAATATCATGGAACAGTAAAAGAATAGGACAATAGTTACAAAATAAATCCAGGAATGTTCCCAGGCTTTAAAGCCAAGTATGTTACACGGGGTACTTTTATTTCTGATGTTTCTGTTTACCAGCCAAAGTACTGCTGGCTTGTGGGAATGAAAGAAATGCTGTTTGTGGTCAGTCTGGTCAGCTGGAGCTTTGAAGGGACATGTTTCATGGATGACTTTAAAGTGTGTGTGTGTGTGTGTGTGTGTGTGTGTGTGTGTGT
>SJYV01031325.1:737318-759058 GCA_006410875.1 Neotragus pygmaeus | reverse complement strand
GAAAAGGAATAATGAAGATCTGTTTTTCTTATCAGATACCAAAATATACTACAAAACAACCTTAATAAGAAATATGTGGGGTGGGAATTGATGGGGAAACTTAATATGTGATAAAGCTGAATTTTATTTCATTATGAAAAGTATGATTTATTTAATAAATTGTGCTCACATAACTGGAAATCACAATAAATGGCTACCACTACTTCATATATAAATTAATTTCAGCTGAGTAAAATATTTAAATTTAAAAATAAAATTCTAGAACAAAATTAATAGTTCATGTAGTAATATATAGGTTGTAAAGACCTTTCTAACCAAGGCAAGAAATCTAGAAGCTCCTGAAGAGTGTTAGGGTACATAAAGATGACAAGTTTGAGTACTGCAGATGCTACAAAGGCAACAGACAGACCATAGCTTGAGATGTTATTTCCAATGTATATGACAAGTGAACGATAATCATATTAATAATCAAAGAAGTCTGGCATGGTGATTCTGACGGGGTTGGTTTTGTGAGGAGCTTGAATGATCACCCCTGACTTCTCAGCATCCCTTGTGTGATCCACATTTTGTGATATGATAGGAGCTATTACTTTGTACTATTACCTTACCCTTGGAGTGCAGGGAGATAAAATCAGTCAATCTTAAAGGAAATCAACCCTGAGTATTCATTGGAAGGACTGTTGATGAAGCAGAAGCTCCAATACTTTGGCTACCTGATGTGAATAGCTGACTTATTGGAAAAGACCCCGGTACCGGGAAAGATGNCTTGGAGTGCAGGGAGATAAAATCAGTCAATCTTAAAGGAAATCAACCCTGAGTATTCATTGGAAGGACTGTTGATGAAGCAGAAGCTCCAATACTTTGGCTACCTGATGTGAATAGCTGACTTATTGGAAAAGACCCCGGTACCGGGAAAGATGGAAGACAAAAGGAGAAGAGATGGTTAGATAGCATCACCGACTCAATCGACATGAATTTCACCAAACTCTGGGAGATAATGGAGACAGAGAACCCTGGCATGCTAGGGTTGCATGCATGAGGTTGCAAAGAGTTGGACTTGACTTAGTGAACAAACAATAGCAATAAGCTATCTTCTGGATATGAAACAAGGAAAATCTATGCATTGGGAAAAGGTGGGGAAAATTTTCTTGGGAAGATAAAGTGTCTGATTGGGAAGTAGTTTGAAAATAAACTATTGTTTTTAATAAAAATATTGATGATACTGACAAATGACTAACAAATATATTTATTAAAAAAATAAACTCTCTGAAGAGAAAATCTTTCTTGATCTGATGATAGGAAGAGGGATGTAAATATAGTTTTGTGTGGTGACTGAGTTTTCTGTTAAAGACTTAACACTGAAAAGAGAAGTGCTGATGGCAAAACCAAAACCAAAAACAGGATTGATTTTGGAAAGCTCATCTAGGTAGGATTCCAGTCCAGTGAAATTCATATGAAATAATGATCAGATTCAGTATCCAGGAAGATGCCAACGATTGTTTGTGTGTTTGTTTGGGGGGGGGGGGGAAGTTTTTGCAAAAAAGCGCATTCTTGTTCCTAAGTTTTGGTAAAGTAATTTTAATTTTCTTCCAATGATTCATCATGGATTGAGTCGGTGAGGGCTATGTCTCTTCAAATGTTATTTAGAAAGGAAGGCCATTTAAATGAAAAATGCTTTATTAACGCCAAACCACTATTCATCACTCAGGTCATTTTTTGATCTATAGAAAGAAATGGATGTATTTGAAATTCTTAATTTCAATTATATTTATGCTAACAGTGCAAAACTATGTATACAGTACTTCAACTAAATAGTCAATGGAGTGACGAATATCTACTGAGCTTGCTGAATATTTACTGTGGTACCATATAGGCACTGGGAGGAAGAAAAAGTCTCACTCCAAGGTAAATTCATTCTAATGCAGAATTCATCTTGGTGAGTAAATAGCAAGATTATTAGAATAACTTTAATCTTCTTCCTAATTATTAATGACAACAGAAAACCAGTTTTTTGTTTTGTTCTGTTTCAAATGATTTCAAATTTTAAAATGAAAATTCTAAATTACTTAAAATGTTTCTTAGACAGTAATTTATGCAAAACACAGGTTGTGGCTTTTATATGCTGTATTATCATGCCCAGTTTTCAAGTCACAGATTTATTTTGCAGCTAATGGATGGTGACCTTCAGTAATAATAAATCCTGCAGTTTCTCTCTAGAACGGAAAGAATGTAGAGCTATGAAGGAGGTACGAAACTATCTCCTCCAGTCAAGATTATATTAAAATGAGAGGCAATACAGGTATTTATGGAACAATAGCAACTTGAAATGGAGCAAGAACAACTTGTAAAATTATAAAATACTCATATTTAATTAGGAGCCTCACAATTTGGGGAATTTTATCTAACAATTTTTTGACATATTTTCAGAAAACAGCAGCAACTCCAATAACAAGTTTGTAAAGAGCTACTGATGGTCTTCTACTCTAGTATTGGCCCTTTTAGAGCTTGTCTATAGTTTTATGCATTATTTTTGAAGTTCAGAACAAAGGTCATTATAGATTTTAGCACTTAACAGTTTGGCGTATCTGACTTACCTTTTCAGGGACCCTTTCAGGTAGAGAGAGAGCATCATATTTTCATATAGTGATCTCAGGTCAACTGATCCCTAGATGACTGTTATAAAAACTTTTCATATGTCTGCACAGATACATAAACACATATAATGCATATAAGCTCATATCAGCCACTGACACACATGTATGCATATACATATTCACTCCCCACTCAACATGTGTACCTATTTCCAGGGTCACTGTTTTGTCATTCATGTCATATTTAATGAATATTGAATGTTTTACCTTTAACAATATTATGGCAACATGATTCTCAGATATTTAGGTCACAACTGGCTCTTAAGCAGGTAAGGGTTAATTTTGATATCACCTCTGGAGAATATTGGTAATAAAAATAAACTGGAAGCTGTCCAGAAAGTGCTGTTTCCATGAAGCAGAAAAGAGGAAGCTGAGATGGAAAGTGTTCTCAGGAAAGTGATACCCACAGCATCTTCACTACAGATTCCCCAGATTAAGGAAAAAGGGTGATAGAGGTTATTGCTTGTCCATGCACGTCTCTTGACATTTTCAGGAGTCTTGAGGTGGCTTGGTGGGGCAGTATCTTTAAATTATAGTTCAAGACAGAAGACCTATTGTGACTTAGGGAGCCAGTAATGGGACTAGTAATGTCTAGGGGAGAGACATTACCTTTCTTGGGTTTTCACAGTTGGATGGATTTGGAAACACTGTTTTGGAATTTTGTGCTGCTTTTCTGTAGGCAAGATTCTACACAGTGCAAATTCGATATAGGGAATTACTTATATACTTACATTGTTTTAATGCGAATGGTTATTTAGGGAGCTGGTATTATGATCATTTTTTGTTACTGACACAGCATTTAAGTTAGATTCAGAATAGTCCCTATGTTTTTTGAGCCCCTTCTATTGATATTTCAGGCAATATGTTTGTGCGTTTATATTCCTAATTTGTTACATAAAGTAATAATTCAGTGTGGCTGAAGTTACTACATTTTTGGTTCACAAGCAATATTTTAAGTTGGAAGAAAAAAGAATGACTGTTTTCTTGCCCCAGTGAAATGAACCTAAATAGAATAAAATAGGTGGGTGAAGAAATTGGTAGCAATAGTATTCAAATTAGAGTTCGTGAAAAAAGAAGACTGCAATTATAAGCTTAGACTCATATAAAATGGCCTAAATGAGGTTTTTTTATTCTGTGACCATTTTAGGGTAATATTACTCTTGAGATTGTTGAAAAATGTACTGTTTGTTTTAGGTTGTGAAAATATGGATGTTGATAATGAAACTGAGGTTTTATTTTTTTCTGAATGAGGAATGTGAATTTATATAAATACGACATAAGAATGAAGGCATGTGATAGAAACCCTGCCTGGGTTTTAACAGCATTGCTCTAATTCTATATTATTTAGAATTTCCTTTGTTAGTTGGATGAATAGAATGAAACTTGTTTTAAAGGAGTCCTAGCAAGAAACAAAGCAATTGGATTTTTATAATCAATTTAAAAATAAACAACTAGTATGTGGTTAAACTAGGGCTGTGGTAACAATCACATGAGGATGATCAATGGATAGATTTTAGTCTCCAGCTGTCTCACCAGATGGCCACAGCCGGGTACTTTGTACCTTTTAAACAGGTTACATATAATAGAATGAAAATGCTTCCACTTAGACCTTATTCATTTGATGATAATATCTCAAAGATTTTCTTCTTTTAGTTTTTACCAGGGATAATATATCTTTAGCGTTTAATAGGTTAGCAGTCACCAAATTTATTTATTGTTTACCCAAAGAAAAATACTCAAGTTAAGCAAGTAGAGTTTTCCTTTGCTTTTTCTCCCAGGTGTCAGTGTGATTTAGAAGTAATTGCTGAAGAGAAGCGCGTTAACATAACAACAGTTGATGCAGTTGCAAATCTGTCCATTTTAAGGCCCAGGGTTGTCCCCAAGGAGTGATCCTGACCCATTGCAGATGTTGAATTCTCTTTTTAAAAAAATAGTGCTGAGCCTGATACAGATGTTCACACATTGCCCAGTCCTTTGATTAACCTTTTATGAAGTATCTGCCTACCGAAATCTCGATTAGGATGTTCCCATGTGTCTTATTAAGAGGCTGCCAGGCTTTATTGAAACTTGTGTTTATACTTTGTGTTCTGTGGACAGTTTTGGTGCTGAGTAAGTGGAAAATGGAAAGCATTAGCGTACACTAACAAGGATGTCTGATGTTTGATGCTGAGTTGAGTTTGAAATGGGAACCGTCATGGTTTGATTTGCTGATTGTCATGAAAGAATAACTGTAGTTACACGAATAAGGGGCTTCCCTTGTGGCTCAAGCTGGGAAAGAATCCACCTGCAATGAGAGAGACCCGGGTTCAATCCCTGGGTTGGGAAGATCCCCTGGAGAAGGGAAAGGCTACCCACTCTAGTATTCTGGCCTGGAGAATTCAATGGACTGTATAGTCCATGGGTTCGCAGAGTCAGACACGACTGAGTGACTTTCACAGGAATAAGAGGGACCTGGATTTCCCATAAACGAGGTGCCAATGAAGGACCTGCTTTGCCTCATTGTCGTGCCTGCGTGCCTACTCGTGTCCAGTTCTTTGCCACCCGTTGGACTGTAGCCGCCAGGCTCCTCTGTTCAACTGAGAGACGTGTTAATAGAATTTTTTTTCTGTCATCAAATTATTGGGATTGGGTTTCCAAGTGTGTGTCTGCCCTCTAGTCTAGCTCTGAACCTTCTATACAGGACTGACTGTCCAAAAATAATTCTTTAAATTTTAGTAAAAATTTGATAAAATTCAGAATTCAGTTTCTTAGTCACATTGGTCACGTTTCAAGTATTCAGTAACTACCTATGGCAAATGGCTATTGTATTGATAATGTAAATATAGAACATTTCCATCATTGTAGAAAATTCTACTGAATGGCGTTGTGCGGACCGTTAAACACCCGACAGACCCATATGCTTACAGAATTTCCACTTAATACACTGTATCCTTAAAAAGACTTCTTCAGTGGGTTTGTGATTCCTATAAATTTATAGTAGTAAAATCAAAAGTATCAGATTTTCCCAAGAGGAATGATCAGCTCCCATTTCTTTTAGCTTATTATTTCAATCCTTGGATGAGAGTTAATACTAAGAGATTTAAGATTGAACCCTTGGAACAGCTAGCATTTTTAGATATTTGGACAGTCCTCAACAAGAGACTCCTGAGGTTATGGTGATCTCCTTATCTTTGTGAACTACAGAACTATGGGGAGAGAAGCTGGTATAAAACTCCCAATGTTTAGGAAAATACATTTTCCAGGCTTTTTTTTTTTTTTTTTGGTATGTTATTTAATTAATACTTTTCTATTTACAAAGCTATTAAAATGACTGAAATTGGTGAGATCATGATCACTTTATCCTGGAACCCCTTTTTATAATTTACTTTGAGTGAATGGGTTCAAATATTTCCAGTTTTCCAACTTGCATATCTTTCATAATATGAAATACCTTTTCAAGTTATGCAGTTTCATTAAAATGTTTTACAAGGAACACTTTCACTTCTTGTCCTAGATCTACCCTTCTCCATATTATGAATTGATTAGGATTTGGTTTTTTAACACAATTAATTGAATAGCTTTGTCTCTCACCTGGGCTTTCCTTGTGGCTTAGCTGGTAAAAACTTTGCCTGCAAGGGGGGAGACATGGGTTTGATCCCCAGAAGATCCCCTGGAGAAGGGAAAGGCTACCCACTCCAGTATTCTGGCCTGGAGAATTCCATGGACTGTATAGTCGATGGAGTCACAAAGAGTCGGACACGACTGAGCGACTTTCACATTCACTCACCTAGTTTGTTGTACTAGCTTATAAAGCGGTTTGTTATCTCTGATTTATCCCCTCTCATGTGGATCCCCAGTGATGCTCCTAGGATTGTCTTCCTAAAACGCACTTTCGATCATGTGTGTTCCTGGCTTGCTGAATTAGAATCATAGTCCTTAGCACTTGTCCAGTGGCCTGTAACAGCCTGGCTCTCATCTACCTTCTAACTACGTTTCCAACAAACTTTTTAAAAAAACTTTCCCTCCTATTCTAATATATTTCTAATAAACCCATAGTCTTTATAAACTTCTCCCTTTTGGCATAGGTTCTCAACTTCATCTGTATCTATTTGTTCTTTGCAAAGAGTATTTTATTTTATTGTACAAATTGAGCTGGTTTTCTTGACTTCTTCTTTTCTACATTTTCATACATTTTGCCTGTTTTCTTTTCCTTTCACTCTTCTCAGAGGAAAAAATATCTCTTCTTTTATCAAAATAACTGAACTAAGGCCAAACAGCGAATCCTTACTTCAGTGGTTTCCCCATAGAGTGTAGATTAAAGTAAATGAAAGTCTTTGCTGGGCATTCAAGGTGTGCCATGATTTGGTTCAAACCTACTCTGCCAACGTTAGTCCTCACGGTGGTCCATGCAGATGGAATTAATTCTCGGTGCCTTGCTTTGCCTACTACCTTGCCTTGTCTGATGCTCTTCCTTCTAAATGTCATGTTCTCTTCCCTCATCTGTAATGATTTTTAAGCATCCAGACAAAAGCTATGTCCAGATGAAGGCATTTCTAATTCCCCTAGTGTGCAGTGCTCTCCCCTATCTGCATTCCTACAGCACTTTATCATCATGTCCACTGGTGTTCATAATCTTGCCTACTGGAGGGGGAACTCCTTGGTAACAATTTATTACTGATTCAGCTTTTCTGGTTCCCCATAATGCCCACTACATAATCTGGTATTCAGTTCATGCTCAAAAACATATTTTTAGTGAATAAATGAATTGTATCAATTATTTCCAAGACCAAACATTTTATTAAGTTTTATTTACAAAACTACCTATTTTAAATGAAAATTTCTTAGAGAAACCTATTTTGGCTGCTCCATTAATGAACTCCGAGTTAGGATGGGAAGATGATTAATTTCTGGCTTTAGCTGATTGGATATGGTGTGTTGAGATTGCTGAAATGCTCAAGTTTGTTGGATTTAAACATAGGGAGATATCTTGTTTTAACAGTGGTTATGTCATGAATTCTTTGGTGTGTTTAAATGCTAAGGTGTCAGAATTAATCAAGAGGTAAATAGAGATATGTTTGCACTTGTATGACTGGTTTTGCATGTACACAGACAAAACACATGGAGCATGGTGGAAAGAAAGAAATAGAGAAATGGGAAAGACATTCAAAATATAGTTATAGGTTATTAGAAAGGCTGGTATTAAGATGAGCATTAAGAGGTAAGTTTTCTCATTGGGTTCATTGGCAAAGAACACTAGTTCTGAGAGTGAATGCATGGGTTTGTATTTGTTCATTTCACAGGGGATTCTCTCAGGTTGCTTTGCCCTTTTTTGCACATTCTTTGAATCCAGAGCCATTTCTGATAGTCCGCTACCTAAATCAAGATAAAGCAGCACCCAAATTGTTCTATGGTGATTGCAAAAATTTTTTTATTACTGAACTCCATTTCAACTTTATAGATATTAATTGACCCATCATAAAGAATGAGGTTACAGGGCTTGACCTTTTTGTCTTCTTCCTATTTTAAGGGTAGGAACTAACAGCTCAGCATAAGTGAGTCTCAGTACCTAAACTTTGTTGGGGTAGCTTTCACTTCTATCAAACACTTGAAATTAAGTACAGGTAATTTCATATTGCAGGCAAAAAATAAAGTTTAGCAATATCTATTGGGCAGGGGGAAAACAATATATCTTTACAACCTGAAAGGTCAATAGTGGTAGAGAAAAATTTAGTTTGAAATATTTAATTTTTAAAGTAAGCTCAAAATTTCACTACACTTAATTGATTGAACTCTCCAGTTTTACTGATTGTTTCTGAATCTGTTACCCTAGAAAAATTAGAAATCCAAGATGTCATGCTTCTGTGGGCTATTTCTCATGATAGGTTAAAATCCTACTAAATTTCAAGCCTTAATTCAGATCTTGGGAAATCCAAAGACAAATAAGACAGTCTCTGCTGCTGCTGTTGCTAAGTCACTTCAGTCGTGTCCGACTCTTGTAATTTGCAATCTATTGGCTAAAATAGCCACATAAAGCAACTATGAGGATATGGTGACATAATGTAAACTTTGGATGTAAAGCTGCATAAAGGCAGAATGGTGTGGTGTTCATTGCTGCGTTCCTTGGCATATAGCACAATGACTTGTACGTGGCAGAAGCTGAATAAATATGTGAGATATTTTGGGGGATTTTGCAGAGAAAGAACTTAGAGAAATGATACTTGTTCAATTCATAGAGGGCCTCTCATAGATGGTGTTACTTGAGTGAAGTCTAGAAGAATATGTAAATGTCACCATGTATAGAAAAAATGGCCACCAGATGGGACTAATTTTGAAGGACTTACCAGGATGACTGAACAGAATGGGATAACACAATAGCATGAGAAAACATGGTTGTGTTGGATGGAGTATCCAAGTGTGAGACAGTAGAGGCAGCAAGTCTAAATTACGGAAGGACTTGGAGGATAAGCTAGATATTACACTTTGGTGTGAAGGCTACCAGAGGTTCGTGAAGTATCTTTAACACAGTGGCATACTTAGGTTTGTACTCAAGAAAGAAATCACTGTGACAGTGACGTTTTGAAGAAAAGTGGTGGTGGAAATTTGAGACCAGACAAATAAAATGTTGTAAATTGTGATATTAAGAAGTCTTACCCACAAAGATAAAATTTCCAGATTTCCTATATCAGTGGAACAGATTAGTTTTTCTTTCATGAAAGAAAAGCTTAGAGAAGATAAATGCGGTCTTTTTAACAAGTGGCCTTTTTCACAAGTCACTTTATGGTGGTATAGCTTGTATACATACACACCTTAATATGTTCACAAAATTGTCATATTTGCTCTAGTAGGTGGTAAAACTAAAAACTATTTAATGATAATGCATCATTTAATTTACTTTTAAAGGTTTTTAATAATAATAAAGCTATAATGACTTCAGGAGAAATATTTTTTAAGAAAGATGACTGGATTACACTTTGCATAGATGTTGAAAAATATCAGAAATGCCATTAGATAGAACTCCTTTAAACCTGATGTTCTAGAAGAAGGAGACACTTCTGTTACTATGCAGTGGTTCCCAAGTATACCTGGGATTACCATCTTATTCCAAAGGAGAAATTTTTGAAAGTGAGAGAAGATCCTGTTAATTGTTATTCTGGATAAGAGGTGTTAATTGAGGTAGTTCCTGGTCAAACAAAGATATGTGATCATATCTAAGAACAACTCACTTAGCTTTGGAAATATATTATCTCAGCAATATACATTAAACAGAACAAAATATTAAGCGACACACTATATAATTTGCCTTTACAGTAAGACCTTGATCTGAAACACTTTGGCAAGAGGAAAGGACAAAGGAAACAGAAAGTTGATTGGTTGTGTTGCACTTAAACTCCCTCAGTAATAAAATGAACCAAAAGTAACTTTTGAGCCTTGTTAGACTGACGTACATGTGCAGGTTATAGATGGGTAATGTGGGAGGAGCAGAGGCCGTGAGAAGGGTTCTCTCTAACTTTGTGACCGTGAGACAACACATAACCTCTCTGAACCTCAGCATCCTTCTTGTCTTTCAAATGAGTGCTGAAATCCACAGAGTAAGAAAATCATTTTTCAAAGTTAGGAAAAATGTCATCTTTACACTAATAAGAGAAATGCATGTTGGACTAGTGATAGCCTTTTAAGCTCATCAAGGTTGCAAATAGAAAGGAGAACATCACTAGACTGCATGGCAGTGCAGTATACTGATGATGGAGGTGTAAACTGGTAAATCTGCTCAGGGGAGGCAATTTGGCAATATGTATCAGAAGTCTCAGAATTAAAAAAAAAAAAATGCTTTCATGCTCTTTGATTCTGAACTCCCTTTCTAGGAATTTGCCATAGGGAAGTAATCAGATTGTCATGCTGAGATTTATGCACAATAAGATCCATTGTCTAGTTATTTATACTAGCATAGCAACTGGAAAGAAATGTCTAGTATTGTGGGACTGATTGAATAGCTTATAGCATATGCAGCTGATGAGAAAATGACGTAGCCCTTTCAAATTATACTCTTGAAGATTATTTAAGGACATGAGTAAATGCTTATGTAAAGTTGTTAAATAGATAAATGGTTCACCAAGTTGCATGTGTAGTATGATAATTGCTTTGCAAGAAATTACATATAGAATATGAAAAATATGAAATTTATGTATATTTATGTGAGATTTATACATAATGACTAGAAGAATAAACACCAAAATGTTAACAATAGCTACCTCACTGTCGTGAGAGTAGAGGTAACTTTTGCTTTCCTCGTTATTCCTTTCATTTAGAAATTTTTAAAAATGTTGTTTATGTGTTTTACAAAGGACAACACTTGTTATATAGCAATTTTAACTACAAAGAAGTTGCTAAGCTAGTTGATTTATAATTCTCTTTTTTAAAAAAATTCTGTTTCTTGCTACCAACCTGTCTCCCCCCACCCTCCTCCGGTGTGCCTGCTGAAGTCATGTGACCCCCATAGACTGTAGCCTGCCAGGCTCTTCTGTCCATGGAATTTTCCAAGCAAGAATACTAGGTGCCAGTGGGTTGCCATTTCCTTCTCCTATAGTGCTAGTTCTTGTTCTAAGGTTCTATGGTCCTATAATTTTGTTTCAGAATAGGATTTGGAAAACTATAACCCTCAGACTTGCTACTTGATTTTGTAAATAAAGTTTTATTGGAACATGACCATGTCCGTGTATTTACATATTACATATGACTATTTTCCTGTTACATTGGTAGAACTGAGTTGTTCTGATAGAGATATGACCTACTAGTAGCTAAGATGGTGAAGAATCTGCCGGCGATGCAGGAGACCTGGGTTTGATCCCTGGGTTGGGAAGCTCCCCTGGAGAAGGAAATGGCACCCCACTCTAGTATTCTTGCCTGGAAAATCCCATGGGAAGATGAGCGTGGCAGGCTACAGTCCACTGGGTTGCAAAAGAGTCGGGCACAACTGAGCACACACACATACACACACACATGACCCGCAAAGCCTAAAATATTTATTTTCTGATCCTTTACAAAAAGCTTTCTAACCCCTTTTCTACAATGTTGAATCAGAGATATCCATCATTTAAAAACTCTAATTCAGTTAAAATACAGTTTAATATTATTATTTCAAATAAATATTGATATGTGAAAATTCTATAAAGATTTGCATGTTATTTTAATAATTTTAAGACGGTTAAATTCACAAGGCCAGGAAAGATCAAGATCCAACTTGACTCATACTGAGGGGTCAGAGAAGTTTAGATGTCATTAGACCTAAGGAACATGAATTTATTTGTAATACATTAGTGACAACGTCAGATCAGGTGACCATCTATTGGAAAGCCGCCTTAGTTACTGGGGATGATGGTGATGGGAGAGTGGAGGGCTGGTTATTTTGGAGTAGGAGATATCTTGGAGGGCACTGTGAACTCACTGATGGCCTGGAGAAGAGCAGAGAGAATAACATGTTTACAGTGTGTTCCCCTGAAGGCTTCAAAGCTCAACCATGTGAGACTCACTACTGGATGTTTTCATAATAATTTTTCTGCTTTGAGTATTCCATGTTTCCATCCTTACAAGAGAACAGAGGCTTCTAGTAATTCTTCTGAAATCCATTCCTACCTCTGAATAGTGGGAATTGTGTACCTGGATCTTATTATGGCAAGAAAACCTATTGACATTTTTATTTGAAAGAAATAATTTATAGGAACACTATTGACAATGATAAACTTAGTTCTCAAATATCATTCGTATTTGCTTGATATATGTATAAATATTTCTAAATTATTCATATTTAGCTCCTAAGTAAATATTTAGTTTTAAAGTACTTCATAAATGCTTTAATTTTTATATTCCTTGATAGATAAGATACTTTGATAGTAAATTTTTCTTGAACCACAAAGAACATATAAAATACATCATTTATAGAATTCCTTAACTTGTATTAGTGTTTATTCTTGTCAAATTTTAGACAGTTCAATATTTATATAAATTATACAATTTACCCTTTAGAATCTGTACAGATTCTACTGTGTAATATATATATTGCATATAAAATTTTCAGTATGCATGAAAATTTTACATGTTCTTTCACATTATCATATTTATATAAAATGATATCTACTTTTAGCAACTAATACCAAGTCCCAAGTAAATCATTAATAGTTTAATATCCTTAGCAATTTTTATACATAAAAATAATTATCAGTGATTTATACTGCAATCTATATGTATTCCACAAGAATATACAAAATATACCTTGGACATGCAAACTAAGTCAAGACTGGTTACTTGCCTTCATATGAATTGTTGTCTGGTTCATGGTTTACTGATCCCCTTAGTTAAAATGAGCCCACATTATTTTTGCTTCAAATCATCTATATGAAGATGAGTTAAATATAGTCCCTGTTAGAATGAAAGTCCTCCTTAGTAGTTTTTCTTTCTCAGGAGGAGCAGAGGAGCCCTGTTGACTGAGTCAGTTTCTCTGATCAGAAAAACTAACCACTACAATATGGTAAAGTAATTAGCCTCCAATTAAATAAATTAAAAAAAATAAATAAGAAAGACTGGGTGCTTGCTCTGCACATATGCCCTTCTTGCTTCAGTGTGCAAGTCAATAGCTCCCTTTCTGTGTTCTAGGACTTCCATCTGGAAGTGTTTAACCCCATTAAATAATCTTTTAACCTTTAAAAGAAAAATGCACTTCCTTCCTTATAAAACTGGCTTCTAGATGATAAGAAATCTTAATTCTAGCATATAATTTTTTGTCATCTTTTATACCAAGCAGCCTTCGAAAGTGCCTTATCTGGAGCGGGTCCTGGGTTGTTGGGTGGTGAGTCGATGGACAACATTGATTCAAGTAAATACAAGGAAGATGCAGACCGCTCAACCAATGTTAAAATTTAAAAAATGTGTACATCAAATAGATAACTTAACATTATAATTCCCAGGGGAATAATTATATACGAAAGGGTAGTAGTAAGCCATGAAATTTCTGTTAGTCTTCTACATTCAATTAGTCTAGGGAAGCTATAAGAAAGAGGAGGGATTTTAAGATATGTTTCAGTGAAAGAATGTGCCTTCTCTAATATCCTATCTTGGGTAGCAAATTCCTATTTTGGTGTTTTTCTTGCATTCATCATCGTGGGCAGTTATTTAGACATGTAGACATAGTGAATCTTCAAAACGGTGGGAGTTATACCCATACATTTCTGCAAGCTTCCTGGAAAAATTGCAAAAAACCTTACTCACTAGAAGTTGATAATATCCTAATTCTGGACTTGGAACACTATGGATAGTTTTTTAAAATTGCTACATTTTATTTTCTACATGCTTGTGAGGAGTCTAAAAAATGAACTGCCAAGGTGTGCTTATTAATATAATTCATTAGATATGCTTGAGATTATTCCTGAGGATGAAGTGTCCATTAATTATTTTCCTTTGCTTGATGTATTGTGGCATAGGAAATATTGTAATTTATTGTATACTGAATTATTTAAAATTCCTAATAATAAGATAGCTCCTTCGATGGGCAGTATATATAATATGAATATGAATTCATGATACAGAGTGAGATTTAATAAAATAAAATTTATCACGGAGAACCAACTTCTACTTCATATACATTTTTTTCTTAATACACTTTGTATGTGCTGCTGCAAGAATGCTGTGATTTGCTTTTTGAAATTACAGCTCTCCAGAATGAGAGGGAAGCTTGATTTGATTAATTATGCTTACAAGCTGTTGGGTTGGGGGGAGGGAAGAAAGTGGTTTTGACTTTAGTTTTTGCATAATTGCTGCTTTTTGGATTTACATCACTTCCATCAGTTGTTGAGAAATGAAGAAGTAATTTATTTTAAAGAGAGAGATAAGATGAAGAGTCGAGGGCATCACTGTGGAGCAGTGATGACATTTAACTCCTGCTCTAATGTGGTGATCAGTAAGATGAGAGAAGGCATTTATTAAAATGTTAGTATCGCACTTTGTGGGTGTTTTTCAAGCTTTAAGAAAATAGTCATTCTTATATTTAGAGGACGGTTTTTTAGATGATTTGCATTTTACTTAACTGACAACATTAGACATTACATTAAAAGGAACACAATGGATTCCTTATGTACAGCTTTCTTGAAAGCATTTGTGATGATCTTTGAATTTGGTATTCATTATCCAACTTAGAAGTATAATTGAGATTCATTTCAGTTCTTCTTAGTCAAATAATCATAATGAGATAGAAAATATTTATTGCTGGGAATAAGACAATGGTGTAGATGTGAAGCATTAGGAAAACAGAAAATATAAGGAGCACAATAATAATAAAAAAACAACCTTCGGAGTTGCAGTCAGTCTAAACATTAGATATAAAGGTCATTAAAATAATAAACATTATTTCTGTTTTCCTATAATTAATTTGTAGGTATTGCATCAACAGAGCTTATGTTATTAATTGTGTTATTAACTCTGGGAAATTAGGGGTGAAAGTAATTTCTGATGTGCCATTTTAATTCTTGTTTTCATTTCCATTCCATTCTTATTCTTTTCTTCCTGTACACTCTTCATTCTGGCATCCAACAAGAACCCTTCTCAACAGCCATGTTTGGTTAAGATTATCTTTTTCTGTTCAAGTTCACAGCTTCATAAATATGCATGTCATTCTGGGGAGCAAAGATTCTGTCCATGATAATTTGCTGTCCTGTGGCATGCACGTTATAGCCTGTTACAATGGGGAAATTGCATACACGTGTTGACTGAAGAGAGTTTTACTGATAGAAATTTAAGAATTTCCTGGGAAGATTAGGAAAATTAACCTTTGTCTAGAGGGAAAGAAAGAAAAATTATATTGGCATGTTTCTCCTATATTTGTATAAAATATTTACACAGTCTTTCACTGTGGAAAAACACTAATTTAAAATATTTTCTATGTGAATTTTCTGATCAAATGTATAATTAGCACAGTTTGCAAGTATTTATTTTCCTCAAATTTTATTCTTACATTGTTCTCAATTAGGCAGTTGGATGGCATTATACTTTGATCTACTCTTAAATTAGCATTTACCACTTTCTTGTTTCTATTATTTATTTTTCCCACTTAGACATTTTTCAGGAAGGGGGCACTTAGTTTAGCATCTGCTTGGTTCCATGCTGATCATGGCACATAGATGGTGCTCAATAGGTACCGTTTAATTGAAAGATGATAGTCAACATCAATGATGATCAAAATGAAGAGAAATATCATTTTTACTGTGACAAGAATGTAAATATAATGTTTTAAGAGGTTGGTGCTAATTTGTTTATTAGATTTATTTAATTGAATTCCTCTTCTGAGTAAGGTTAGTTTCTTTAGCAGCAAAAGTTTCACAAATATTAGGGTACCTCAACCAGGTTCTGTAGTCCACTGGGGCTCTCCAGGTGGGTTTAATTTTAATAGAAATAATTAGCAAATGTTGCACCCATGTCCATTTTTCTGCAGAAAGAATCAAAACTTTTATTAGATTCTTAAAGAAGTTTGTGACTTAACCAAGATTAAAAAATGACTGAGTTAAAAGAGTCGCTGTTTTGGTGAACATTCCAGATTTTGTTAGCTGTCACATGTTCTCTCTTTGCTTTATCATTTGAATTAAATTTTGATAAAAAATTAAGAACATATGTTCCTGTTCAACACTACATTCTATGTTTTAAAGTTTAAGAACACATTAATGTCTTTGCTTTTAGCCATAAGAAGAGACTTTAAATGAGAGGAATATTGGTAGAGAAAATCAATAACTAAAAATATTAAGTAGGAAAGTATATTACAAAACTTATGTACAGTAGATATAAAGTATATAATTAAATATGTTTCACATAAGTACATATCTAAACACATAAAGACAAGGGAGATATCCTCAAAAGATCTGTAGTGATTATTCCTGGGTGGTGAATCTTATATATTTAATTTTTTTCCCTTTAGCTATTAAAATCTGTATTTTAAAATCCGTTCTTCAAATTTTATTTTAAAATATATCCCTTCTACCATCTAAGGACATAGAGAGATGATATCAGTCTGTAACCTGAAAGAGGGCTTTTACCAGAACTGCCTATGCTGGCCCTCTGACCTTGAATTTCCACACTCCAGAACTGTGAGAAACAAATTTCTGTTGTTTATAAGTTCCTTCCTATCAAAAAAAAAAAAATATATATATATATATATAATGAGTAATACTTAGAAGGACTTTGTCTTAGAAGTTGTTCTTTGCATTTTGTCAGGCTGATTATCTTTCTTTAGACATTTGAATACACACACAAGCATGTACATATACACAAACATGTATTGCTGATTGTTGTTTGTTGCTAAGTTGTGTTTGACTCTTTGCAACCCCTATGGACTTTAGCTCACCAGGCTCCTCTGCCTACGGAATTTCCCAGGCATGAATACTGGAGTGGGTTGCCATTTCCTTCTCCTGGGGATCTTCCTGACCCAGGAATTGAACTTGCATTTCCTGCATTGCGGGTGGATTCTTTACCACTGTTAAACCACTGTGAAGAAGCGCCAGAGAAGCCCATACAAACCTGTATACATGTACATATATACACTTACATATAACCAAGAAAGCAGTCTTCTTGAATGATATTAGAACAATTTAAACACCATTGAAACAAAATTTTATTTACCACTGTGTTTTGGTGCTTCCATCATCAGTGAATCTATCCTTTGCTTAAAAGTTCTAGGTTTGCAGCAGGCTGAGGAGATATTTCAACTTTGGGGGCACAGGTTGAAAGTTGGAAGAATTCAGAAAATAGATAGACTGGAGAAAGTGACTCAATTTTACCAGCCAATGATGAAATGGGAGATTCCTGTATTATCCATACAATTAGCAAGGATACTCTCCACATCCTTCAACATTGCAAGAACACTTTTTTGAGTTCTTTCTGTCTTTTATCCCTTACAGAGTTACCCTGGATAGTCACTGAACTATAGTTTAATTATAAAAATATTTCTATTTTTTTGGAAGCTAGAGAGTTCCCAGCCAATATTACGTTGCTGTGTTGAATGGATCCTTCTGACCATGCCCACCAAAACAACAAAACAAAAAAGCTCCTCTCAAAATCATGGAATCAGATTCAAAAATATTATTACCTTGGGTTTAGATAACTCTAATGAAACCAAGAAGACAAGTGAACAGAAACTATCCTAAGAGTGAATTTTATCACATTTTCTTGTTTGACAAACTGTAAAATGCCACCATATTAGGTACCATATTCGTAAGAGGAATCCAGGTACCTACATGACCAGGTAAGTGCTTGGTAGAACTCTACCCCATTGTCAGGGTGTCATCAGGGAAGACAGATTTCTGAGGCTTAATGAAGTACCTCAGCGATGTTGATGTCCTGTGGGCTCTTTCTTTTCTGTCCTCTCATTTCACTGCTCAGACCTTTGGGAACTGCGGAGCAGAAGCACACACATATATATATATAGCCATCAAAGCATATGAAATTTAAACCTTGGCACTTGGCTAGGGGAACACTTTGCAAAGTCTTAACTGAAGAGGGACAGTTAGGAGATTGGGTCAGCCAGAGTTGAGTGGCCTTGGGTCCACCCCTTCTCTGACTCTACTACCAGGCTTGTCCCAGGAATCATTGGCAGAGAACAGGTTGAAATGATTGTTCAGTGTTTCGGCTGGGAATTATTCATCCCTCATCTTGTAAACCTGGAAAAGGAAATGGCAACCCACTCTAGTGCTCTTGCTGGAAAATCCCATGGACAGAGGAGCCTGGTAGGTTACAGTCCATGGGGTTGCAAAGAGTTGGACACGACTGAGTGACTTCATTTTCCTTTCCTTTCCTTTTCATCTTGTAAAAGTAAACTAGATTTCCTTTGAGAAACCACATTCTTCTGCACATATGTCATATACTTGAGGTGGACATGATTTGAGGCCTGCACAAATAGAACATTTTTCAGTGTCCTATGCAGAGAAATTGATTCAGAAATGGCATGAAGATGCAATGTGTTTTTCATGGGGATGGATAAATCCAAGGATAATGCTAGTCTGCAGCCTCTGGCAACTGTCCAGCCACCAAGAGAAACTTGAGAGTAAAACCAATATGGAGAAGGGTGGGCTTCAGGATAGGCTTGCAGGCTTCAGTACTGAAGTAAATCTGTTAACTTTTTTCTTTTCACAGCCACTGAGTTCCTTTTTTGTTTAATCCACTTTAAGCTTTTTTTTTTTAATCATCTACAACAGAAAGATTCCTAACTGATACAGTATGATACAGTACCTGTTCCTTCCTGAAAAGCACACAGCCTCTTAATAGCTAGAGTAGCATAGAGTAGCATTATTAGAATCAGCATAGAGTAGAATCTGACCACAGAATCTGACCCAAATTCTCAGTTTCTTGGGATTTTTTTCTGGTAAGCATCTGCATTCTAAAATTGGATGCTTAGCCCAATAGTATTCAGGCCTTCAGTTTTCCCAGATGGCACTAGCAGTAAAGAACCTGCCTGCCAATGCAGGAGACATAAGAGACACCGGTTTGATCCCGGGGTTGAGAAGATCCCCTGGAGGATGGCATGGCAACCCACTCCAGTATTCTTATCTGGAGAACCCCATGGACAGAGGAGCTTGGTGGGTTACAGTCCATGGGTTCGCAAAAGAGTTGAATATGACTGAAGAGACTTAGCACGTACGCACACACTCAGATCTTCTCTTCACACCTTTAAGTTTATACATTTCTTTCTCAGTAATAAGTTACTTGAACTTCCCAGGCTTTGATATATAATATTTTTCAACTTCCATTATGGTTCATTATTTGACCCATGAGTTATTTATATATATATTTAAAAATCATGCTATTTTAACCTAATTGTCTTTGTCTTTGGTTTCTCACTTGATTTCATCATTATAATCAGAGAATGTGATATGCGTGATATCTGTCACTTGAAACATGTATGGACTTGTTTATGGTTTGCTATATGGCCAATATTCATAAATGTNTGTGTGTGTGTGTGTGTGTGTGTGTGTGCTCAGTCATGTCTGACTCTTTGCAACCCCGTGGACTGTAAGTCTCCAGGCTTCCTTTGTCCATGGAATTTTTCAGGCAAGAATTCTGCAGTGGTTTGCCATTTCCACCTCCAAGGGATCTTCGGGACCCAGGGATGGAAGCCGCATCTCCTTTGTCTTCTGCATTGTTAACGGAATTCTTTACCACTGAGCCACCTGGGGCTATATATTGGAGACTGAATATTCAACTTCAGATGTTTTCCTTCTTCCTTTGTCCTGAAAAGTCATTCTCATGCAGAAGTGAGCACTTGAATCTTTTACTCACTGTTTTCTTAGCAAGATAGTTGTCTAATGCTCTTCCCCTTCAGATTCTGTAATTGTTGTTTACTTCTTCATTCAAAGCCTGAAGTATATCTGAGTGTGTTTCTTGACCTGAAATGCAACTGTTGGAGGAAGAGAGCACAAACCTTCACAAGCACCTGGTGCTATATTGTCTCTCACCCTGATGTTTTCACTGAGATTGTGAGAACATACACTTCTAATATGTTTTCCTCACTTTTTTTGCAATTGTGCATAGCAATGTTGTTATGGAAATAGACTGTGTTGAGGCATAAATATGCACAGAAAACGGACAAAGAAACGCAAAAGGTTTGAAAGTGAGCCTTGTTGAAATTGAAATTGGGATGAGATTCATCACATGCTATTTCCCATTTGAAGTTTTCTCTGACATGAGAGTGGGTCGTATTTATTTATGAAGGGACATCATTTAGTTAACTTCAACACTGTTAGTGGCCAGTAGCCCCAGCGTGGGCCCACAGCTGGTTGGAGGGCTTCTGGATGGCCTTCAGCATCCCCAACTCAGGGAACAGATGCCAAGACCTCGATTTCTCATAGTGAGTGGGATCTTGGATTGATCTGGTCTCAAACTTTTGATGCTTCGGTGAGTCTGCTTCCTTTCAGAGACTGCCGCCTCTATGCCAAGGCCCATTGTGGTAGGTCATGACAGTCATCCAGATCAGACTGACTTGCCTCATGTTTTTGGATTTTATAATGTGGATTTCTGACCCTTGCCTAGGGCTGGGCTAGGCAGTGGAGCAAGGCTAATTTCCTTGGTCCAGGTCCTATTGTCTTTTCCACAACTACTTTTTTCATCCCTTCTCGCTGTGATGAATAATCAGTATATTTTCTTTTTAACTCTAATAAAATTGGCTTTTAAGAAAAGAAACATAGGTCTATCTTCTTTTGGCTTTCTTATTTAATACGTGGAATACTGAGGGGAAAATATTCTCTAATCCCTCTACTTTGAATCTGATTCTCTTGGATTAAAAAATGTATGATCTCTCCATGTTGAAGTCTCCCTACCCCCAGATCATCTCTCCTGGATCCTTGAGGATTGAGCCTCTACCTCCCTGTCTCTCTTTCAAAACTACTCGTGTCATATTTGCTGGGTGAAGTCTATAACCATGAGGATGATGCTGTCTATATTCTTGCCTCTCATTTCCTTGGTCCTCCAAGGAAATGATTATGATTAGGTTATGGTTATAAGTTTTTTCCTCTAGTCTTCTTCTGCTGGTCCACCCTGGATGTCATTATTACTGTTAATTTCAAGTCCTCTACATCTTAGTTTTAAAAATACCATTTCTGACCACCATGTCCTATGTTTCCAACATTTTTTTCTCTGTAGCATGACTCCAGAAAGTTTTCAACTTCTCTGGAATGAAACTGTCTCTTGCCCCTCTCCCCTTATGCTCTTTCTTTCCTCCAATACGCTAAGTAAATTCCATGATTAATGATTGTATTTTTTCCCTTGTCTTTTGCCTCAGTGTCTGAGTCCTATATTACTTCTTTGTACTTGCCTGGTGAAACCACAACCCTAAGTATATTCACTTCTCTGCATTTGTACCCACACAGATGAATGTGACCAGAGCAAAATAGACAATCATACTGAGTAGTTTCATTTTAAGTCATGACCATTAATCTCAAATATGCCCATACCATGCTTCCTTAGTCCATTCAATTTCAACTTTCCTGCTCACTCTCATACCTTTCCCCCCAGACTCCTAGTACATTTTTCCCATCCTCATTATCAGCTGATGACTTTATTTCTACTTTACTAAAAAAAAAAAAAAAA
>SJYV01031325.1:714950-734907 GCA_006410875.1 Neotragus pygmaeus | reverse complement strand
TGCCCCTGCCCCTGGATTGGGTCGTTCCTGGTGTCCGCTGTTCACCCCTCTGAGACCTCAGGTCTCCTTACCTCCATTCCTGCAGTCCCTGACTCAGCATGGGACTTCCCCCCGCCCTTGAACCTGACCAGCTTACACAGGCCTCACTTTCTTGACTGACCTTTCTTACTTTGATTAGGACCAAAGTGAGGGGCAAGATCCTCTGTCTGAGGCCTTGGCAGCCCTGATGGAGGGCAAGGTGGGCAGGGCCTGGGCTCACAGAGGCAGCTTCACAGCACTGGGGAAGCTGCCGTAGACACGCCCCATCTGAGGACCCCTCCCCTCGCACTTACCCTTCAGATAAATTCATGAACAATAAAAGATGAACTATGAAAACTGTCAGCCTGGCTAGCCTAATCTTGAACAAGTCTTGATGGTCCAAGACTAATTTAAGGATCCTCTTCCTCAAACTGAGATTGAGCAGAGGAGCGGTGAGGTCTTCCCGCTTGGAGACCCAGAGCATGAACGCGTGTGTTCAGCTCTGCCACCTGTTAGCTGCTTGATCTCAGGCAGTGCTTCCCTCTTCTGTACCCTAATTTCTTCATCTGTAAAGTGGGGGTGCTAAAGATACTCTCTACCTCACTTGGTTTTTGTAAACTTTCAAGAAGTTAGGAACACATAGCTGAAACAAACCAAAGAGAAGATATAAATTGGATTTCATTGAAATTTAAAACTTTTGTGTCTCAAAGGACACGATTAAGAAAGCAAAAAGGGACTCCCCTGGTGGTCCAGTGGCTAAGGCTCTGAGCTCCCAAAGCAAGGAGCCTGGGTTTGATCCCTGGTCACAGAACTAGATCCCACAAGCTACAACTAAGAGTTCACACGCCACAGCTGAAGATCCCGCGTGCCACAATCAAGACCAAAGATCCCGCGTGCCGCAACTAAGACTTAATAAATAAACGTAAATTTTTAAAGGAAAGTGAAAAGAAAACCTACAGGATGGGAGAAAATATCTGCAAATCATATATCCAAAAAGGGTCTAATATCCGGAATATATCAAGAAGTCCTACAACTCAACAACCAAAAGACAACCCAAAAAAGTGGACAGAGGGGACTTCCCTGGTTGTCCAGTAGTTACGAGTCCATCTTCCAGTGCAGGGAACACAGGACCGATCCCTGGTCAGGGAGCTAAGATTCCCACGTGTCATGGGGCAACTGACCCCCCTGAGCAACTAGAGAAAGCCTACATGCTGCAATAAACAAACAGCATAGCCTACTACCCCGCAAAATGGGCAAAGGATGTAAACAGACATTTCTCCAAAGGAGATATACAAACGGACAATAAGCACATTAAAAGCTGCTCAGTGTTATCAGCAATTAAGGATATACAAATCAAAATCATAATGAGATACCACTTCACATTCACTAAAGCAGTTAAAATTTTAGAAAAGGAAAATGTTGGCAAGTACATGGAAAAACTAGAACCCTCACACACTGCTGGTGGGAATGCAAAATCATGCAGCTGCTGTGAAAAACAGTCTGGCAGTTACTCAAAAAGTTAAATATAGAGTTACTATGTGACCCAACAATTCCACTTCTAGGTATATATCCCAGAGAGTTGAAAACGTATGTCCACACAAAAACATATACACAAATAAATGTTCATAGCAATGTTATTCACAATAGCCACAAGGAAATAATTCAAATGCTCATCAGCTGATAAATGGATCAATAAAGCTTGGTATGTTACTACAGTGAAATGTTATGCACCAATGAAAAGAGATAAAATACTTACACGTGCTATGTGGATTTAACCTTGAAAATATGCTGTGTGAAAGAAGCCAGACACAAAAGGCCACATATTGTATGATTTCCTGTATGTAAAATGTCCACAATAGGCAAATCCAGAGACAGAAAATAGATGAGTGTTTCCTGAGGGCTGAAGGCAGGGGAGTGGAGAGTGACTGCTGATGGATACAGGTTTCTTTTTGGTTTGACGAAAACGTTCTGGAGCTAGATCATGATGATGGTGGCACAATCTTGAGGATATAGTAACAACCACTGAGTTGTACACTTTAAATGATGAATTTTATGTAAAATTTTATGTGAATTATAGCTCCATCTTATAGAACAAGTCAGTACGCATAGAGTATTATACATAGAAAGCTTAGAAGACTTCGATAACATGGGAGGGCTGAGCTAACTTGGTAACCACAGATGCTTTCATTGAATGAGAAGGAATATTGAAAAAAAGTCAGGGAATCAGATTTAAACAGTGTGTAGATGACTTTGTCTGTATTAACTTCCTATTGCTGCTATTCAATCACTAAATCATGTCTGACTCTTTGCAGCCCCATGAACAGCAGTCCAGCTTCCCTATCTCCTAGAGCTTTCTTAAACTCATGTCCACTGAGTTGGTGATGCCATCCAGCCATCTTATTCTCTGATGCCCTCTTTTCCTCCTGCCCTCAATCTTTCCCAGCATCAGGGTCTTTTCCAGTGAGTCAGCTCTTTGCATCAGGNCGATCCACCAGGGAAGCCCAAGAATACTGGAGTGGTTAGCCTATCCCTTCTCAAGGGGATCGTGACAATCTGGAAATTGAACCAGGGTCACCTGCATTGCTACATGGGAAGGCCTGAACCTATTTAAATGTTCCATCAGTAACCAGATGTAAACTTGCCTTTGGCAATATCTACTTGTGGAAAGGCAATGGAAATGCAGACTCATTGCACATGTTGGGTCATAGGCTGAGATTTAAGACCATTACTGCATGTATGACAGCTAAGCTGGGTTCTCTGCAGGTTCTCTGCAAAGATTCCATGTTTATAACTCAGGGTCCAGAGTATAGGTGATTTCCAACCTTATGTCCTTCTTTGGCAGAGTGATAAGTCTTCAGCGTTCTGTGTATTAGGACTTGTGGTAAACGTCAGGTACTGACAAAGGAAAGGTGATGGGGCTGGCAGAAGGGTGGCAGTTTGAGCATCATGTCTCTTCTCTTGTTTTGGAGTCTCACTGGGCTGAATGGTCCTGGGAGCTCGGGGAAAGCTTGTAGCATCCTCCAGCTGCTGATAAGCTTTTGGAGTAACAATGGTTCCGGGATTTGCAGGAGAAATTGACAAGGGTGGAAGCCCTAGTTGTGTCCAGAGTAGAAAGATGCAGCGTGTCATTATAAACAAATTCTGCAAATGTGGATTTGGGGGGTAGGTGCTTTGTAAAATTTAAAGTTTCTGTTGATGGCAGGATATAGCACATCGACCCTTGGAGAGATAAAGGCAGAGCTCTTTGTTGCTTGTAGCTCCCAACAAGGGCAGGCTATCAGACAAGGCCATAGGGAAGGTTGTTCCCATGGACAGGATAACAGCAGGTTGGAACTACAGGAGGTAGCTTGTGTAGGCAAGTGGGTTAGCTAGGTGTCATGGGTTCTCTGTGGATTCGATATTTTGAATAATTATGCAGGCTCCAGGGCATAGGGTCTGTCGTTAGTGGTCCAGTAACTGGCCCAGGGACAATTAGAACAGGTGCATTGGAGCCCATGGTGTGAGAGCCTGATAAAAGCTGGGTGGGAATGAGAACTGACTGGCCCCCTAGCCATGACCTCAAAAGTGGATCAAGATGGCATTTAAAACAAAGAAAAGATATTACAGCAGATATAGGGCCTTTATAATTGCTTAAGTACCTAAATGATGCTGCTCAATTCTGCCAATGGTTAGTGGATGGCAGGGGAGGCCAGATATTCAAGGAACTAAAAGACCTTAGAGAGCACCACCCAACACCACTCAAAGCTTGTGTGTAAATTGGCCATTGGGCATCTTGCTGTCCCACAGAGGCTGAGGATCTTGGTGGCATGGGAGGGGGCTGGTTGTTGCTAATAGGGAGTGGCTGGTGCAGGAGGTGTCGTGTCTTTATTAAGGGCCATCCCATAAGCAAAACAGCCTTGGGACCATGCCAATGGATAAAGTAGAAAGCACAGTCAGGGTTAGTTGTTGCTGAAACACTTGCAGGTTGAAAGGGGTTGAAAAGTCTCTAGATTCACCCAAGCCTTTTGTTGATCAAGAGCATGTCCCAGGTGATGGTGTATTTAGCATAAATGTTAAAGCAGTCGTTCAGTGGTTTTTACAGACCTCAGGGAGCAGCCTAAGTGGTATTGTGGCCCCAGTGACATGCATGACTGCTGGCTTTGCCAACTGAGCCGTACAGAAGCTTGTCCTAATAGCACTGGCCGCCATTTTTATGCCTGGTGTCTTTGGGTCTCTGGTACTACTGTAAGTAGGACTCAATGCCTACACCAACTATCCTTTAGCGGTAGCTGGGGTAAATGTTTCCATGGTAATTCTAACTTTTGGAATCAGCCATGTAGGAGGGGGAAGCTTGGGCTGGTCCTCATGGCTCCAGTTGAGTAAGTTGCTACCTATGAAGCGTAGTTTTGCAAATCACATAGGGACTGGTATAATGCTCTTCTCTAGATTGATTTCCTTCAACCTCTTGGATAGAGTCTTATTTGATAAGGTATCAATGGCCTGCATAATTCACTCTTTTGTTTTTTTTCCGAAGGATGTATAGAAAACGAAGAGAAGTACTTCTTGTGGGTGTCAGTGGTAGAATAATCTCTTGTGTGATTAGGCTCACAGTGTCTTATAAATGTGGCCTTTCTTTAGTTTATCGGTGCCTCAGAAGTAATAAACCCATGGTTGACATTTTAAAACACTGTGAATTCTGGTCAGTTTATCACCGTTTTCCTTAGTTATTTAGGCTCTAAATGTTGTAAATTGTTGCACCCTCAAGCATCTGGTCGGAGAAGGGAATGGCAACCCACTCCAGTACTCTTGCCTGGAAAATCCCATGACAGAGGAGACTGGTAGGCTACAGTCCATGGGGTCTCTAGAAGTCAGACACGACTGAGCGACTTCACTTTCACTTTTCACTTTCATGCATTGGAGAAGGAAATGGCAACCCACTCCAGTGTTCTTGCCTGGAGAATCCCAGGGATGGGGAAGCCTGGTGGGCTGCCGTCTATGGGGTCGCACAGAGTTAGACACGACTGAAGTGACTTAGCAGCAGCAGCAGCAAGCATCTGGTAATACACTGAAAGTTTTGACTATTTGGTCATGGTATTTATTATCCACACTTTCATAATTATTTTATATTTAAAAAACTGATTTGTTGATTTTTCTTGTATTTAAATAGTGCTTCAAAAAAAGACAATCAGATGTACAAGATTTAAAACAGGGAAATTTCCTTCTATTCTCTGTCCACCTCACTGCAGAGACAGCTACTTTATTTGAACTTCTACTATTTACTTGCATATTTCTAATAATCTAATTTTTCAGTTTTAGATTATTCTACTGACCTATGGGTTATTTGGGGATAAATTATGCCCTTTTGGACTTCCTTTGTAGCTCAGCTGGTAAAGAGTCTGCCTGCAATGCAGGAGCCCTGGGTTTGATCCCTGGGTTGGAGAGATCCCCTGGAGAAGGGAAAGGCTACCCACTCCAGTACTCTGGTCTGAAGAATTCATGGTCTGTATAATCCATGGGTCACAAAGAGTTGGACACAACTGAGTGACTTTCACTTTGCCCTTTCAAAATTCACGTACAGAAACACTAGTCCCTAGTCCCTCAGAGTGTGACTGTATTTAGAGGTAGGATCTTTGAAGAAGTAATTAAGTTAAAATGAAGTCATTAGGATGGGCTGTAACTCAGTCTGACTGGTATCCTTATAGATTAGGGCATGAACTTTCACAGGGGGTAGAGCCTGTGAAGACATTGGAAGAAGATGGCCATCTATAAGGATTCAGAAACTGGTGATATTGCTATGTGTCTGCAAAGTTAATCAAACTGCTGCCTGCTCCTAAAAGTATAGATGTAGTATCTATTAAGTCAGTGTTCTAGGGGAATAGTAGAGAAAGTTTAGATTGTGCAGTATGCTGGCTCCTTTGTGAAACCTTTGGTGATATCCTATAAGAAAGACAAAAGGTTGAACTGAAAATGGTCTATTTAAAAAAAAAAATAGAGATATAAGAATAATTAGTTTTTCTAAAAGACACTGACTTTGGCTATGGTCTGAAATCTGTGTCAGTTGATTAAAAAGCCAAATTCTGTCCCTAAAAGAAGCAGAGGCAGAGAGATGGATGCTTAACAGGAGATGAAATGGGGCCCAAAAAAATGAGTCTGAGCTGTCAGGAGCTCTCATATTCTTCTGACTCTTTTGTACCTGCAAAGTGATCAGGCCTGAGGGGAAAGAATGCATAATGGGTGGTATTTCCTTGCTCCAGGCTCTGGTTTATCACTGCCTGGAGGCAGAGGCCTTCTGCTCACTGTTCTGTGACAGTCTGGATGGGAGGGAATTTGGGGGAGAATGGATACATGTACATGTATGACTGAGTCCCTTTGCTGTCCACTTAAAACTATTACAGCATTGTTAATTGGCTATATTCTGATATAAAATAAAAAGTGTTTTTTTGTTTTTTTTTTTTTAAGCCAAGGGTTGGGCAGGGCCCAGAGATCTGGAGCAGGGACACTGCAGTTTCCCGAAGTAAAACTATCAGAAAGCAGAGAGACCATGCTTATTAAGTAATTGAAGAAGTGATTACCAAAGAAACTCAGATTAGTAGATTACATATAGCCTATGAAAGTTGATCTCAAACAATCCTCTGCCATCCCCTCATGACCCCTCCTCAAACTGAACTAACAGTGGGTTACTATTGTTATTAGAAAAGACCCCGATTCTGGGAAAGATTGAAGGCAGGAGGAGAAGAAGAGGACAGAGGACAATTGACATGAGTTTGAGCAAGCTCTGGGAAATGGTGAAGGACAGGGAAGCCTGGCATGCTGCAGTCCGTGGGGTTGAAAAGAGTTGGACATGACTGAGTGACTGAAAAACAACTATTGTTATTCAAATCTTGAGAAGGGTTTTTTTGTGTGTGTGGTTTGTTTGTTTTTTCACTTTATTTTACTGAAGTAGTTGATTTACAGTGTTGTGTCAATTTCTGCTGTATGGCAAAGTGATTCATTTATACATATTCACATTATTATTATTCATATTATATTCGATTATTATAATTATATTCAATTATTCATATTCTTTTCTATTATAGTTTATTCCTGGATATTGAGTATAGTTCCTTGTGCTATACAGCAGGACGTTGTTGTTTATTCACTCTATGTAAACATCCCTCCTCCTTGGCAACAAGTCTGTTCTCTGTATCTGTGAGTTTGTTTCTATATAGTAGATGAGTTCATTGTGTCATATTTTAGATTGCACCTATAAGTGATATCATACTGTCGGGGGAGTTTGTGATTTCCTTGGTTCTGTCTCCTCACAACAAAAATTTGAAGTGACGGACCAGTGTTACAGCTCAGTTTTATTTAGAAAGTAAAGGAAAATACATTCTTGAGGCGTGAGGACATGCCGACCCAAAAGATGCGAAGAGAAGAGAGGCCTCCCAGCCCAATTGTGGCTCCTCTTTTGATACGTGTTTTCTCCTCCCCCGGGCCTGCCCCATGTAAACGGGGCTAGCCAGGAATGCTGTTTGCTTTACCTGAGGTCCTCATTCCGGTCCTTGGACCTTCCTTTGTTCTATTTTCGCGGGCTTTTCCCTTCCTTGTCCCACCATTCTTGACTCCTTTTTCCTATTCTAACTACCTAACAGTATGATATTTCTCTTTCTCTTTCTGACTTACTTTGCTTAGTGTGATAATCTCTAGGTCCATCCATGTTGCTGCGAATGGCATTATTTCATTCTTTTGTTGGCTGAGTAGTATTCCACTGTGTATATATGNGCAGGGCCCAGAGATCTGGAGCAGGGACACTGCAGTTTCCCGAAGTAAAACTATCAGAAAGCAGAGAGACCATGCTTATTAAGTAATTGAAGAAGTGATTACCAAAGAAACTCAGATTAGTAGATTACATATAGCCTATGAAAGTTGATCTCAAACAATCCTCTGCCATCCCCTCATGACCCCTCCTCAAACTGAACTAACAGTGGGTTACTATTGTTATTAGAAAAGACCCCGATTCTGGGAAAGATTGAAGGCAGGAGGAGAAGAAGAGGACAGAGGACAATTGACATGAGTTTGAGCAAGCTCTGGGAAATGGTGAAGGACAGGGAAGCCTGGCATGCTGCAGTCCGTGGGGTTGAAAAGAGTTGGACATGACTGAGTGACTGAAAAACAACTATTGTTATTCAAATCTTGAGAAGGGTTTTTTTGTGTGTGTGGTTTGTTTGTTTTTTCACTTTATTTTACTGAAGTAGTTGATTTACAGTGTTGTGTCAATTTCTGCTGTATGGCAAAGTGATTCATTTATACATATTCACATTATTATTATTCATATTATATTCGATTATTATAATTATATTCAATTATTCATATTCTTTTCTATTATAGTTTATTCCTGGATATTGAGTATAGTTCCTTGTGCTATACAGCAGGACGTTGTTGTTTATTCACTCTATGTAAACATCCCTCCTCCTTGGCAACAAGTCTGTTCTCTGTATCTGTGAGTTTGTTTCTATATAGTAGATGAGTTCATTGTGTCATATTTTAGATTGCACCTATAAGTGATATCATACTGTCGGGGGAGTTTGTGATTTCCTTGGTTCTGTCTCCTCACAACAAAAATTTGAAGTGACGGACCAGTGTTACAGCTCAGTTTTATTTAGAAAGTAAAGGAAAATACATCCTTGAGGCGTGAGGACATGCCGACCCAAAAGATGCGAAGAGAAGAGAGGCCTCCCAGCCCAATTGTGGCTCCTCTTTTGATACGTGTTTTCTCCTCCCCCGGGCCTGCCCCATGTAAACGGGGCTAGCCAGGAATGCTGTTTGCTTTACCTGAGGTCCTCATTCCGGTCCTTGGACCTTCCTTTGTTCTATTTTCGCGGGCTTTTCCCTTCCTTGTCCCACCATTCTTGACTCCTTTTTCCTATTCTAACTACCTAACAGTATGATATTTCTCTTTCTCTTTCTGACTTACTTTGCTTAGTGTGATAATCTCTAGGTCCATCCATGTTGCTGCGAATGGCATTATTTCATTCTTTTGTTGGCTGAGTAGTATTCCACTGTGTATATATGCTTTTGTGTGAATTTTCTTTATCCTTTCTTCTGTTGTTGGACATTTAGCTTGTTTCTATGTCTTAGCTACTGTGAATAGTGCTGTTATGAGTCCAGGGGGTGCATGTATCTTTTTGAATTTGAGTTTTCTCCCACGATATTCCTCAGAGTAGGGTTGCTGGATCATATAACAACTCTTTTTTAGCTTTTTGAGGAACCTCTCTGCTGTTTTCCATAGAAGCTGCATTAATTTACATTTCACAAACAGTATAGGCAAGGTAGGAGAAGGAATTTCTTGAACATCATCTGTGTGTAGATTTGGGGGACAGTGGAAAAAGATGGCATTCTTTGTGGGTATAGCCACAGATTCTGGAAGACAGGGATCCAAGAACGTCTCTCCAGAGAGTAGAACAGATTTTGACAAGTTTGCTGATGAAGAACTAGTTCTCTCGTTCAGGACGGAGTCCTGGCTCTTTTTGTCCAGCTGGGTGTGGTTTATAATGCGAACCAGCAAGCCCAGTGCAGCGTTTCCCAGTACCCCTTTTTTCTGAATTACTTTGTTTTTTCCATTGCAGTTTTGGGGCTTTTACTGACTGTTGTATATGAGCTGTGTTGGTATGTGCGGTGTGGTTGAATTACAGAGATCTCTCATGGTCTAAGAAGTGGATAACATGTCTCTCAAAGGTCCTGGACTTGGAACAGGTGGAAGACACTAATTCAATGTAGGAAAACAAAGAGAACCACAACCCAAACTTCACCTCCACATCAGGGGCAGTTGGTGTTTGATTCGGCACCGAGGATGTGGAGATAGATGAGCCAGGGTGCAAACCTAACCTGTCATTTGCACCCTTAGGCACATTAACCTCTCACCGTGCATTTTTTTTTCCATTATAAAGGGGATGATCATAATCCCTACCNAGGGGCAGTTGGTGTTTGATTCGGAACCGAGGATGTGGAGATAGATGAGCCAGGGTGCAAACCTAACCTGTCATTTGCACCCTTAGGCACATTAACCTCTCACCGTGCATTTTTTTTTCCATTATAAAGGGGATGATCATAATCCCTACCTCCCAGGGTTCGTGTTAAGATGCCATAAAGTAGTGTATGTGAAGCACTTAGTAGCCGGTCTGGTGGAGAGGGAGCACAGTCCATGTCAGCCACGTCCATCCGATTGGCTTCTGACCACAATCAAACTGAGGCAGGCACGACACTGTTCTTCTAGGTACTGAGATAGCAAAACTGGGTACATTTGCTTGCGGCGGGTGATCCTCAGGAGTCAGTCTAAGGTTTCCTAAGCACGCCAGCTCCTCTGCCATGATGTCCTTTCCTGTCTGGTCTGTTTCTCTTGTCTAGCCCTATGCCCTGCCTGGGCAGCACCAGACATCTTATAGCCCTATAATCTTAGGGCCAAATACGGTGCTATATAGCACATGTTCAGTAAATGGTTTCTGAATGAATATCTACTTATCACTAATTCCATTCTTAGGTCAACATTTGTAAAAACAATGTTTTCAGTTTTCTTTACTTCCAGCTTATTTTTTAGAGAAATGTTGGATATTTTACTTTCTCAGCTGTAATGGGTAAACTGGCAAAATAGGAAATGTCTTTGAAATTAAACCTTTTCAGAGGATATGTGGAAAAATGAGTCATTTATTCCTGAGTAAGCTACTACAGTCTTGGGGAAATGGCAGTCATTTTCTATGGAACAAAAGTAATCTATAATATGTTGTTTTTATTTAGATCTGTGTGCAGAATTTGGCCTGTTATCAAATGGGGAAAAGAGAATCTGAAGCATTGCTTTGAAAAACATTTACTATATTTAAAAAGTGGTTTGAAATATAAGTGGTATTAATTTTTAGATGGTGTTTTCAATGTACAGGTTAAAACAGTAAAATAAAATTTTAAATGTAAACCAGTTAAAAATTACTTTTTGTTAAACTTGAGGCATATTTTCCTTGAGGATATTTGTCTGCTATCGGGACAGGCTTTTATTTCATTCTGTAGAACTAGTTTTTCTTCAATATGCTGACCTTGCACTATGTGAATCGTGAGGAATTTATAAATATATGTGTGTGTATCTGTGTGTGTGTGTGTGTGTGTGTGTGTGTGTGTGTGTGTGTATGGGTAGTTTTCACTTTTTGCATGTAGCCCACATATAAAATTATTATACTTTGTAAAGTATGTTATGTACAAATTCCTTCCTATGAAGAGATAACTCAGCCAGTTTTGTGTGGTGCATTTCAAACTGAGATACTCTTACCTTGGGATATATAGTAACATCCTGGGTTGCTGTGAAGCCCTAGGGTAAATATGATTCTTGGCATATCTACTTGAGGTGTCAACTTCACTGGAACTTTTTTTTTTTGAGAGAGATATGAGGCTGAGAAATGGAGTTTAAGCTATATTATTTCTTAAACGGTAAGTAATATTTTTACAATAAAAAGGGGATACATTGTGGAATTGGATGAAAATTCTATGCACTTTTAAAACTAAAAATGGAGACTTAGAGACTACATCTTGCTTGCTAAGAGTAGTGCTCCCAAACTCTACAGGATGCATCTTCCTTCTCCTCTACCATTACTGAAAATTTTTAATCAATTTTGCATGTCTATTTTTATTGCCATATGTGGAAGTGATTTGTAGGTTAGCAGATATTTGATCTTGTTAAAAATGTCCAAAAGACATTCGGTTCAGGCCAAAAGGCCCTTGAAATTTGATCTTATCCAGGATATCCACGAGTATATCTGGTCCATGCCAAATGGTTTTGGACCAAATATCAAAGGCCTTTTGGTGTGGACTAAGTGTCTCCATGGATGTTTTGGATAGGACCAAATATGACCAAATATCAAGGACATTTTGGAGTGGACCAAATGTTTTATGAACGTTTTGGACAAGACCAAATTGTCCTGCAAATATCAAGGACCTTTTAGTGTGGACCAGATGTCTTATGGGCATTTTTGACAGGACCAAATGTCCTGCAAGGGATTTGTAATTTACGTATCTTGGTTGATATATTTTTCTGTAAATCAGGAGTTCAAATGAACCCCCTGAAGCTGAATGTATTCATGTGTGAGTATGTTTATATTCATTATCCTCTCTTCACCCCTGAACTTTCCTTTTATCCAAAGGGAATTAGGTACCAATAGGAGTTTCTTACTCTTTAGCATCAATGCCAGCCAGACTCCTTAGTCTTCCTCCCAATGAAAGGTCCATGATTTTCATAAGATTTATGAATCAATTGATGGTAAAAATAATATTTTGGTTAGCCAAATTGTCCATGGAAAAAAGACCCCAAGCAAACTTTTTGGCCAACCTGAGAACTTATTGATTGAAAAATATGTTTTTAACTTTGTCATTCACAGGATGGGGCTTCTATAAGCAAATGGTTACTTTTCATATTTTGATTCATTGAGATCCAGTGGCAGTTTATATTTCTCTGCATATTGTTATAGTTTAGCTCCTTGTTTACCACCCACATCTCCTTCCTTTAGACTATAAATTTTGTGAAGGGTAAGTACTGTGTCTTATTAGCTTCAAAGTCTAACCATTTAATACTATGCCTAGCTCAACAGTAGGTGTTGTGTTGAACTGAATAACAAACACATTCATATAGTTCCCCTGAAGCATTGCCCTTGTAACCAACAGAACATTCTGTTGCACATTAGTTTGAACTTAAATGATTTAATTATCATATTTACTTGCTAATGCCATCCTATCAATTGTGTTTTTAACTCGAATGTTTTGAAGAATAGCTTTTCCTTAACAAGACAGAATCCAGACAAAGCAATAATCTGTCTTTACTCAACCCAGACCTAATATGTTAATTCTGATTTAATTCAATTTTCCTATGCTCATGGCACTGAAATTTTCAAATGGTTCATTTGATGCTTAATTATCAGCTAAATTTTTTACCCTATCTAGAGAGAAGCCATGCTGTGTGGAGTGCAGCTCATTTATCTGGGCACATTTCTGTTCTTCTCACTCTTGTTGGGGTTTGTGTTATTCAAAAAGAAATGCTTCCATCTGTGACTCTGATTTAGAGAAAACGGATACATTTCAGAAAGGGTTTCTGAGTATTCGGGGCTAAATACTATGGCTTCGCTCTCCATATCTGTATTCGGTACTCAATATTGTACTGCTTCTCTCTTCTCTTAAAGGGACCTGTCACAATAGCCAAACTACCCAAAGATTCATGGAAACTTTCCTTTCATCTGAGAGGAATTATGTCCTATTAGAAGGAGTTTCTTTCTGTCCAGCGTCAATAGCAACCAGGCTCATTAGTCTGTTTCTTTTCTGTATGAAAGGTATGCTGTCTTGCTTTGCCCCACACTTTCTGTGTGTTCCCTATTGCTGCCGTACAAAATTACTACAGACTTAATGGCTTAAAACAGAGCAGGTCAAAAGTTCAATATTTGTCTCTCTGGGCTAAAATTGAGGTGTTAGCAAGTCTGCACTCTTTTGTTGGAGCCTGAGAAGAGAATCTGTTGTTTTCGTTGTTGTTGTTTGTCTTTTCCAGCTTCTAGAAACTGTCTGCATTCTTTGGCTTGTGGCTCCCTTCCATCTTCAAAGCCAGCAAAGGCAAGGCCAGTTCTCACACTGCATGACTCAAACCTCCTCTAATGCCTCTTTCTTCCAGTTTCAGGACCCTTGTGGTTACATTGGACCCACCTGGATAATCCAGAATAATCTCTGTTATAAGGTCAGCTGATTAGCAATCTTCATTTTCCTTTGCCACATCACATAACGTACCCATAGCTTCTGGAGACAGGATCTTGACATCTTGTGCTGGGGCAGTGGGCAAGGATATTATCCTCATGACCGTAACTTCCATTGTTTTTCTCTGCTAATTCTTTGACTTTTAATTATCCTTCTACTCCCCCTTATTTCTTTCTTGTCACTCCTTATTCATAGTAGCCTTTATTCATCCACCTGTTATGTTTTGTTTATTTTTCCTTTGTTTAACATATACCTGTATATGTAGGTGCCAGATGAAGCCTTTTAAAAAATATTAACATTTTAATTTTCATAAAGACACTACAAAGCTGTCCTAAGATAGATATTTTCATCTTTGTTTTACAGATGAAGACATTGAGGCTCAAAGAAAATAGTTTGTCTCGCAGATTCTTTAATATATAATCCTTTCTTATTTATGCCTTTTACTTATGATGAAACTGAAAAATCTGTAGACTAATCATGAAGAAAGAGATGCTTCAGAGAGATAGGTGTAATTGTCATTTCCTAGAGTGATGCTCAAAATTAAGACTTGCCCAAGGTCAGACAGTTGGTAGTTGATAGATACTTGGGATGCCAAGCATATGAGTTTTGTGTCATATGACACTGTGTTGCCTAATGAATATTTATAGATTTGGTTATGCATTGCCACCACTCTTTCTCTTTGTTATTGATTGGCTACTTTTTAAACATGGTGAGTAGGCATATTGCATTTGGGTATGTTTATTGAATTTGTACTCTCTCCTGTGGTGGCTAGTAACACACACTGACCTTGAACTATCCTCTACTACAAAAAAGTGGTTTGTATTTCACGTCTTCTTTTTGAAGTTACTTTCATATTGGATATTTTTTTTTAGTGAAGGTCATTGCTTGTGAATAATGTCATTGGTGTTCTAGACCACCCCCCTAAGAATCAGCGTGCTGAGCCTGCTGATTCAGGTCTTATGCAAACACCTGTGTTGCCCTTAGGTAGATGAGGAATATTATGACATGATCTTTTGTCTTGCTTTCTTATTATTTGACTGTCTGCATGCAAATAATAAAGACAGGAAAATTCTCTTTCAATTGTGTGTGGATTTGAACCAAAGTAATACAACAGAGCCACGTTTTCTAGGCAAATTATCTTCAGGTTTTATGTTGCAGAAACATTTGGGATAGTAATAATCTCACCCCACAGCATGGATTAAGGCAGAATTTGAGAAACGCCCTAGAATGAGGGTTACTGAGGGACACTTTGCTGTTTGTTTTCTTTTAGAGATATATTTGCATTGAATTAGGCAGCCTTTGGGAGAAATCTTCCTCAAAGTGAGCTTACAGTGCCTTGTTTTTCAGAAGGCTATCATCAATCCTTGAGAAATGCAATTACTTAGAAAACAAAATATAGCCTCTAGCAATTTACCTGAAATATTCCATATTGTTGTTTCAGAGTTTTGTTGTTATCAGGCTAGACAGCTATTTTTCTAAAGAAGGTTTGTCTTAGTGACTAGATTAATTTTTAAGTGTGTGTGCATATATCTAGTGTCCAGTATTATTTACTGGAACAGTCTGAGGATGTGTTGCCAGTGGCTTTCAAAACCACTAGGTGTGAAAGAATTTTATTTGGCTAGTAGAATACATCTTGGCCACACCCAAATACATATTTATCATTTGTCTTTCCTTTGTTTCTTTCATGTCTACTGGAGGACAGTGTTTACATGTCATTCATTTGTGTCGTATATGAAAAGAGTAGGTAATTTTTATTCCTTATCTATATATAATAGTTTTCTGCTGGAACCAGCTATGCTTGTTACCATCCTAAATATTGCTTAAAAAAATAAAGCCAAGAAAAACAGACACTTGTTTGCATTTTATTGCTAGAAAATTAAAAATGTACTAAAACTTGAGCACATTTCACACTGATCAAAATCATACCAGAACGGACCACCAGTCAGCCTGTAAAGCAGACAGCCTTTCAGATGGCCCCCAGTGACCCCAGCCTCCTGGTATCAGTGGCTTCAGATAATCCCCTCCCTTTGAGTAACTTTCTTCTAACGTACAGAATATGGTAATATTGAAGAAATGTCACTTTTAAGAGCTCATGACTTCTATCTTTCTTTTTTCAAGTTTTTATTGGATTTAGTTTTTATTAGAATTATAGTGTTATGCCAGTTCAGTTTCAGGTATATTGCAAAGTGAATCTGCCATACAAATATATCATTGTTCAGTCGCTCAGTCATGTCCAACTCATTGCGACCCCATGGTCTGCAGCATGCCAGGCTTTCCTGTCCTTCCCCAACTCCTGGAGCTTGCTCAAAGACATAAGCATTGAGTTGGTGATGCCATTCAACTATCTTATCCTCTGTCATCCCCCTCTCCTCCTACCTTCAATCGTTCCCAACTTCAGGGTCTTTTCTAATGAGTCAGCTCTTCACATCAGGCCAAAGTACTGGAGCTTCAGCTTCAGCATCAGTCTTTGCAATGAATATTCAGGGTTGATTTCCTTTGGAATTGACTGGTTTGATCTCCTTGCAGTCCAAGGGACTATCAAGAATCTTCTCTAACACCACAGTTCAAAAACATCAATACTTCAGTGCTCAGCCTTCTTTAATAGTCCAACTCTCACATCCATACAAGACTACTGAAAGAGCCATAGCTTCGACTATATGGACCTTTATGGGCAAAGTAATGTCTCTGTGTTTTTTATACACTGTGTAGGTTTGTCATAGCTTTTCTTCCAAGGAGTAAGTGTCTTTTAATTGCATGGCTGCAGTCACGATCTGCAGTGATTTTGGAGCCCAAGAAAATAAAGTCTGCTGCTGTTTCTCTTGTTTCTCCATCTATTTTCCATGCAGTGATGGGACTGAGTGCCATGATCTTCATTTTTTAAATGTTGAGTTTTAAGCCATCTTTTTCACTCTCCTCTTTAACCCTCATCAAGAGCTCTTTAGTTCCTCTAAACTTTCTGCCTTAAGGGTGATGTCATCTACATATCTGAGGTTATTAATATTTCTTCTGGCAATCTTGTTTCCAGCTTGTGCCTCATCCAGCCCTGCATTTTGCATGATGTAATCTGCATATAAATTAAATATATATAAATTAAATAAGCAAGATGACAATATACAGCCTTTGCCGGGGTCCAGCCCCAGTGGATCCAGGGAATTTGAAGGGGAGATGGCGTGGCGAGGGAAAACTTATTTATTTAGAAATATAAAAGAGAGATTAGGAAAGAATAGTGTAGTAGGAAAATTTAGTGGAGAAAAGATTCTGAATAACTTGGTTTACAGGGAAAGCCAATAAAACTTCAGGACAAGAAGTTTGCACCATCTACCTTAGGCCACCGGCACTCATTTGAATAGCGGAGGGTGCCCTGCCTTGGGCTCCCTCTCTCACGGGACTTAAAAGCTGGGGCAATTTAGTAGATGTGGTGAGCCTCCCTGCTCCAGATGGGAATTCAGCCAGAAAAAGAGAGGGAGGGAGAGGAAGAAAGAGAGAGAGAGATCTGACAGGAGGGGAGCCAGATTTCCAAGAAACTAGTTTGAAAGACTAATCCGAGAAACTGGTCCACCCTTTATTGTTCAGAAGGCTTTTTATACTTTTTGATTGTAAATAGAGATCAATGGGTAATATAAAATTATGCAGTGTCAGCAGCCCTGACTCTTATCGAGACCAGGCTTTTTCTCTGCATACTTAGTTGTGTACACAAGTCTTAGGTGATTTATATCATCTTCTGGCCAGAAGGCCAGTTAACATTTTACGGCCCTTTTCTGATAAGGGTTTGTCAACCAGAAGACTTATTTGTGTTGTTCTTCCCAAAGTCTGGTGCCACTCTCAGAAAGCACTAAATAAAGTTACATTCTTATATAGCAAGGATACAACAATTTATAACAATGAAAGAAGTACAGTGATTTATAACAAAGAGAAAAGTAATTAACTCAAAAGTCTAGTGTTGCTAACATCAAAACTACTATATTCCTATTTTTGCATCCTGTTTACATTGATTAATATCCTCCAAGTGCCTAAAAGATAAAGAATATGAAGGCCTGGCGGCAAACATTAACTCAACAAACTCTTCACCAAAGTAATTCTTAACTCTAAAAGGCTCTGTATCTTTAAGATGTTTTGAGCTTCGTGCCTCTCACAGTTGGGGGCTGTAAACAATCCACAAGTTGTAAAGCAGACCAGTCTGATAGGTCAGATAGGTTAGAAAGCCATCAAAGGGGCTTTAAGCCGAGACATTCTTTTTATATGCAGGAGACTGTTAACTGGAGCTCTGAATTAACTCTTTCCAGAGAAAAGGTAGTAATGTCAGAAAAGTATAGCATAGCAGACAGTAAACAGACAGATTTTGGTTTCAGGGTAGATGCTCAGGAAAACCCAGGGGGAACCCCTAAAGCCTGACTCGCCTTGCCCATCAGGCCTCTCTGCATGACCTTGTCATGGGTGGGATCTCCTGTGCTGGCTCCTGGCAAGCCTTGATGTACTCCTTTACCAATTTTGAACCAGTCTGTTGTTCCATGTCTGGTTATAACTTGCTTCTGGATCTGCATGCAGGTTTATCAGGAGACAGGTCAGGTGGTCTGCTGTTTTCATCTCTAAGAATTTTCCACAGTTGTGATCCAAACAGTCAAAGGCTTTATCTTAGTCAAAGATGTAGAAGTAGATGTTTTTCTGGAATTCTCTTGTTTTTTCTATGATCCAATGGATATTGACAATTTGATCTCTGGCTCCTTGCCTTTTCTAAGTCCAGCTTCTTCATCTGGAAGTTCTTGGGTCACGTACTAATAAAGTCTAGCTTGAAGGATTTTGAGTATTACTTTGCTAGCATGGGAAATGAGTGTAATTGTGCAGTAGTTTGAACTTTCTTTGGCATTGCCCTTCTTTGGGATTGGAATGAAAACACCCTTTTCCAGTCCTGTGGCCACTGCTGAGTTTTCCAAATTTGCTGGCATATTGAGTGCAGCACTTTCACAGCATCATCTTTCAGGATTTGAAATAGCTCAACTGGAATTGCATTACCTCCAGTAGCTTTGTTTGTAGTGGTGCTTCCTAAGGCCCGCTTGACTTCAGATTCCAGGATGTCTGGCTCTAGGTGAGTGATCACACCATTGTTGCTCTCTGGGTCATTAACATCTTTTTTGTATAGTTCTTCTGTGTATTCTTGCCACCTCTTCTGCTCCATATTTGTTTACCATATTTACAGAGTAATGAGCAGAGTTCCCTGTGCTATACAGTAGGCCCTTATTATCTATTTTATATGTAGTGATGTGTACATACAGTTGTGAGATCTGGACGTAAAGAAGGCAGAATGCCAAAGAATTCATGTCTTCAAACTGTGGTGCTGGAGAAGACTCCTGAAAGTCCCTTGGACACCAAGGAGATCAAACTAGTCAATCTTAAGGGAGATCAACCCTGAATATTCACTGGAAGGACTGATGCTGAAGCTCCAGTATCTTGGTCATTTGATGTGAATAGACAACTCATTGGAATAGTCCCTGGTACTGGGAAAGATTGAGGACAGGAGGGGAAGGGGGTGTCAGAGGATGAGATAGTTGGATGGCATCACCTAAGTAATGAACATGAACTTGGGCAAACTCTGGGAGATGGTGAGGGACAGGGAGGCCTGGCATGCTGCAGTCCGTTGGGTCTCAGAGAGTTGGACAGAACTGGGCGACTGAAGAACAGCAGCAGCAACAATGTGTATGTGTGATTTCTATCCGGATAGTGGACTCTACTGGCTTCTTGGCTTGTATGCTTTGAGGAAACAAGGTGTCATGGTGGAGAAGTTTCCATGGTAAGGAACTGAGGGTGACTTCTATCCAACAACCAGTGAAGAACCGAATCCTGTAAACAACCACATAAACTTGAAGTAGGTTCTTCTGAAGTCAAGGCTCAACTTTTATGAGACTCAACTTTGATGCCTTCATTACAGCTTGCTAATGATCCTGAAGGCTAGGACTCAGACAAGCTGTGCCTGAATTTGTGATCCACAGAAGCTATGAGATAATAAGTATGCTCTGTTGTTTTAAGCTGTGGGGCCCTAAATGGGAAACCTTAAAAGGAAAGGGGCTAGCTTTGTGGTTGGAAACTAAGATGGCGCCTGGCGGAAGAGATGGGGGTGTGGTCCATGTTGTTTGTCAAAGTTTTTGATTGGCTTTCTTGATTTCTGTGCATGTAAACAGCGCGTGATCACCATAGACTCCTGTTATAATGAAGGCGCAGA
>SJYV01031325.1:632855-713919 GCA_006410875.1 Neotragus pygmaeus | reverse complement strand
TGTCTGACTCTGTGTGACCCTATGGACTGTAGCCCATCAGGCCCCTCTGTCCATGGGATTCTCCAGGCAAGAATACTGGAGTGGGTTGCTGTGCCCTTCTCCAGGGGATCTTCCCGACCCAGGGATCAAACCTGCATCTCTTTGTATCCTGCATTTGGCAGGCAGGTTCTTTCCCACTAGTGCCACCTGGAAATGACACCTTTTCTAGACACTTTCCCAGACTCCCTTATTCACTTCTCCTTCCTCCTGACTAGGCCAAGTGCCCCCACTTTAGCTTTCTAAAGTGCTCTTACTGAAGAGCTATTGTTTAATTATTGGTACTTCCCAATTGGCTTCAGGCCCCATAAGGCAAGGAGCATAGATCTCTTATCAATCCCGTATCTCTAGCCCTTGGCATTTTCTCTGGTATAGAGTAAGCACTCAGTAAGTATTTGTTGAAGAAATAAACTTTAAATGTCCATATTATGCAGTCAGAGAATACTTACCAATGGCATCAGCAAAAATGTAGGGGGAGGTGCTTGCCTTAGAAAATCCAAGGGTTGTGGAGAGCCACTAACACTTGCTTTTCTGCAATATTACAGTGGCACTCTACTGGAAAAGTCAGGAGTGTTGGGTATAGATTCTGCAAAGAGAAAGCCATCTAGGGAGGTATAACATTCAAAATCCATTAGAGTCACTTTGAGGACCTGTTACTGTGGTTCCAATTACCCAGCATCAGGAGGTGTCAGCTATTCATGTAACCCTAAAAGCTGTGGATTGTATCACATTTAGAGGATCTGAGGAATATGCCTGGGAAAATACTTCAGCTTTTTGAAATCGTGCTAATCAATAACTAGCCACATAAGATGAAACATAACTCTGATTGTGACATAATTGGTAAATATGCATTCCGTAACATTTTTTTTCCCCTAAAAGACTATTTGTCAAGATTATTGAAACCAACATGTATACTTGTGGATTCAATGAACAATGGCTAAATGTTGTGTTGTGAGAGGTTGTCTCACAGAGGGACCTTGACTTGTCTTTACAACTGCGGACATCTGTTTTGTCATCCAGAGACCCTGCATCCAGGGCAGTTAGGATAGTCCAGCTTCACAAAGGTCTTAACTGTTTTCCCAAGGCAGTCTTCATAGTGGTGGACACTTACAGGAACACTCAATCTCCTTATGTCTAGATCTCTTTCGGCCACACATGCTCTTGATGATTAGAGTTTTTTCTTCAGAGAGGAATAAAAGTGAAGAAAAGTCTGATAACTAATCAGAGTGTCCTTTGTTATATGTGGCAGCTGGCTTTTACTGGTGATGTTGCAGGTAAAAGTTAGGGATTTTTTGAATACAGGCAACCAACAGGAAAAGAGGGTAAACAAATTTAGCTTTTACAAAATTAAAATTTCGTGACAATCTATATCCTGCAACAATCTGTCCTTAACTGATTCCTGATAACCTAAGTATTCTGTTCCCTATGCATAGAAATTCCTAAACCTAAATGAAAGATTTGATTTCGCATTCAGTCCAGTGTTTGATTTTAATTTTCTTCTGAAGTTGCAATAATCTTATAGTATTAGTGCGATATTCACTTGTTTTGGTCTGCTAAATTTAAAAAGTAAAGCAATCTATCCACAAGATTTTAGCTTTTCTCTGTATTTTAAATAAACAAATCTAGTTAGGTGTGTTTGTGCATTCTATATTAGGTTTTTAAGGAACTTATTGTGGTGATGATTGTGTTTGAATCATATTTTTCTTTGATTAAGTTTATTTCTCTCTCTTTCCAAACAACTCTCTCCAAAAGTGCTGTATATTATTTTCAAAAATTTAAATGGAATGTCACAACTCCTGAAAAAGTAAATATCCAGGGGTATTGTTTTTCAACCCCATGAAGATTGAGATTCACTCCACTTCTAATAGTATACTGATGATGTAGCTTAATGCAAGTTTTAGCTTGCCAGTCATCTTTCTATACAGCAAGCTTAGTTTTAAAATATGTATTATAGAACTTTATTGCAACACAAGACAAATGTTTAAACCACTTTTTCATTTCAGTTCAGTAGAATTAAGAGAGGAAGAGAAAATTTTACAAATAAAATGTGGTTGAATTTTTTAATGCCAAGACCTTGAAGTGTTTATTTAGCAAAGATTAAGGAGAATCTATGCTTCCCTGAAAGCTCAATTGTTAAAAAATTCATTTGCTGTGGTTCGATTCCTGGGTCGGGAAGATCTGCTGGAGAAAGGAGAGGCTACCCACTTCAGTATTCTTGGGCTTCCCTTGTGGCTCAGCTGGTAAAGAATCTGCCTGTGATGTGGGAGATGTGGGTTCAGTCCCTGGGTTGGGATGATCCCCTGGAGAAGGGAAGGGCTATCCACTTCAGTGTTCTAGCCTGGAGAATTCCATGGACCGTATAGTCCATGGGGTTGCAAAGAGTTGGACACAACAGAGTGACTTTCGATTCAGTTATATATAAAAACTAAATGCTGTTGGTGTAAATGTTGACTGGAGTTGTGCAAAGGGGTACAGCAAATCAACAAATTACTTCAAGAGAAGTCATATAATCCTGGTTCAGATGGTACAAGAAGTAAAAATGAAACCCTGTCTCCTTTGTTATTGACTAAGGTGTTGCAACAAATCTTACACCAGGCTTCTGAAGGGAGCATTTGAAACACTGTTCTGCAGCCTCCTAAGAGTGGATCAAAATCTGCAGAGTCCCCCCAAACCCTAATTTCCTTGTCTGGATTAAATAGTCTTTCTTGTTCTCGTCATTATTCATGTCAATCCTGTAGCTACATTGACTCAGCCCACTGAAATTAGTATTGAAATAAATCCAATTTCCCAAGTCTATTGTTTTTCATCATGCTCACAACAGATGTTAAGACTTGAAAAGGTTGGAGCTGAACACGTCTGCCGTTCCAAGTTAAGCACAGAAAAAGCCAGCTTACATGTTACCGTCACGGTCTGTACTCTTGTAAATCCTGTAATGTTTGGTGTGAGATGATTCTGCTAGTGTTGATCAAACCTGCTTATCAATCTGGCATTGTGATAAGTCACTTTGGAAAGTCTTGGCATCACATCCATCTGAAAAGCACAGAAAAGGTCTTCTGGAGCAGAATTATGATTTATATGTGAGATACTGTTTCTAGAATTAGAATCTGTAAAATGCAGGCTCTCCAACGCTAAACTTATATGTTCATTTTGCCTTCTGAATAAATTGCTAGACGTTCTTCTGCTGGACACAGATAAGGGGAAGAAAATTGATGCCAACTGAGTCTAGGTAATAACAAACTTTTACTTACCTAGGTGTTATTTTAGCTTTCCTTTCCTTCACATGGATAGACTAATAAAATGGAAAATCCTTGGCGGGTGTTCTAATACCTACTAGTGTATTCTCTTAGAGCAGCACAGTGAAGAGAGAGGGTTTTCAGGCTTTTAACATTATTAAAAGTCAATTTATCAGTAACCTTGTAGAGTTATCATCTTCCTGGGTATCAAAAATACTCCCCACTGCTTCCTCCCTTGTTTCATCTTGAAAATTTTTTTTAGCTTATGTATTTCAAAAATTGCATTACTTTTGAATGTTATTAAAAGAAGATTTTGTTTGAGAAGGTTTTATTTTCTTAAACAGTATCAAGATGCTGTTCCTTCTCAATGTTAAACTGTCATTTAGGAACATGTTTTTGTTTATTTATGTAGTTTTGATTTCAACTTTCCTTGAGTTAGGAAGATAATTAAGTCTTTTGGTTAAAGGTCAAGTAGGATTAAAGATAGTAAATGAAAGATAATGAACCATGACAACAGTGACTGTCATCTTTTAGTCACCTTTTTACATTTTTTTGTCATATTACTAAAATCTTGAAAACAAGGTTTGATTTGGTATAACCTAAAAATTAATTGTTAAATGTTTCTATTAAAAATGAGATTTTATAGACTAAAATTGGCAACCATTTCAGCCAAATTGGGAGATCTATCAGTCTTTAATTACATTAATATTCAGGATAATAGAAGAAATCAAACTGATAAATATTGCTGATACATAAAGTATCTTCAGCCATCATATGTTTTTAGAACTAATATTTATTCCTTAGCCATTACAATTATAAAATAATAGCTACAAAATAATAATAGCTAGAGAGAAATATTAGCTATAAAAAGGAAAATATGAGGCAAAATTATCATCATTTGTAGATGATATAACTGCACAGCTGAAAAATCCAACCAGTCAGTTGTCTGACTACTAGAAAAATGATGATATTTAGCAAATTGGCTGGTTACAAAATTAATAGAAGAGTAACAGCATTAAAATTGACAATATTAATACAATTTAGAGTGTAAAATAGAAGGAAGGCAACAAAATTAATACGAGAAACGTGCCAGACATAGATGACCTAGACTTAATTTTGGACTCCATGGAAGTCAATAGAAATGTCCAATATTATGAAGAAGTCTATTCTCTATATACTAGTCTATAAATTCAATGCCTTCCCAATATAATTGCCAGTCAGAAGATATATTACTACTGCATAATAAATTTAATGACTTAAAGCAACAATAAATATTTATTAATTCACATAGTTTCTGTGTGTCAGGAATTTGGGAGCAGTTTAGCTGGATGGTTTGGGATTTGAGTCTTTCATGAACTGCTGTTGATTTTGAGGACAGAGAAACAGGGTTTTGTATAGAGGGAAAACATAATTTCACTGTATTTCACCTTGTCCTTTTAAACTTTTCTTTTTGGTCTTGTCTGAATTATTCTTATAATAAAAATTTATTAATAATTAAAATTTTTCATCTGCAATATAGTTTTATGACATATGATATGAAACTCCATACATCTTCAGTTTATGTTTGGTTCCCTCTGAAAAAGTGAACAATTTTACTGTTTTTTCTTTTTAGCAGATGACAAATAATAATACAACTATTGTATTTATAATATAAAATGCATAGAGGTGACAAAATGGAAAAGAAAAGGTAATGTGTGATTGTGAGATTTTGGTTAAATTTTAACTTTTAATACCACTTTATTATTAGTATTAGCAGTTTTATTTAAATAAAGTAGTCTGAAATAAACCCATTAAAATGAAATTAAAGAACGATTTACTATCAAATATGCTGGGAGGGATTAGGGGCAGGAGGAGAAGGGGACGACAGAGGATGAGATGGCTGGATGGCATCACTGACTCAGTGGACATGAGTATGAGTGAACTCTGGGAGTTGGTGATGGACAGGAAGGCCTGGCATGCTGCAATTCATGGGGTCGCAAAGAGTTCGACACGACTGAGCGACTGAACTGAACAGAACTGAACTGATACAACCATACGGTATGTGAATATTCCAAGTGTACTAAACAAGACTACAGTCAATCCTCTGTACCTGAAGGCTGAATCTGCAGATTCAACCAACAGAGGAAGGGGATTAAATATATTTGGCAAAAAATTCCATAAAACTCCAGAAATCAAAATTTGAATTTTCTATACATTGATAACTATTTTCATTCCATAGTATTTACATTGTATTTGATATTATAAGTAATCTGAAGATGATTTAAAGTATATCAGAGGATATGTATATGTTATATACAAATACTGTGCCATTTTATATTGGGGATTTGGGCACCCTTGAACATTGGTATCTGTGGAATGTCTTGGAACCAATATCTTCTGATTCAAGCTAACTTTAGATGATCAATAACTTACCCACCTACCTAATCTATGTAAATAATTTCTCATAGAAAATATTGAAAATCCATTAAAATGAGAGTCCATTGAAAAATTTAAGCAACTCAACAAAACACTAATCAAAATGAGAAAGTGTCTGCCTCTGGGAACTGGGATGAAGTAGATATAACTGGCCATATTCATACAGCATGGACATCAAAACAATTATAATAATGAATCATAACACATTAAATAAAAAGTAAAAGCGTAAGTCCACATCAACATATATGCTTCTGTGTATTATTTACATATATAGTATATGAAGAGAGATCCGTTTTTAACAGAAGAATGATAACTAATAATTATAGAGGAGAATAAGAAACTCAATGTGACAACCGTTAATTCAGTGACTGATCAGTTGAGGATCATCAGTGGATACGAAACCTTTTGGAGGAAGATGGTAGTCACAGGATAATCACATGGTCTTGAAGTCTCTTCTCTCAGATGACTTATCACTTACAGAATGAAAAATACATCTGTATAGTGAAAGCTACCTTATCCATGTGATCAAACCTAATATTGCCAGTGGTGGGACAATCTGACATTGTATGTCTCCTGATTTGATGTTAATATCACCTAGGTAATATTCATGCCAAATATGTTAAGCTGAATCTAATCATGAAGAAACAATTTGACAAATCCAGAAAGAGGGAGATTGTGACAGACAGCTAGCCTGGATTCTTTAAATAGTTAATATTATGATTCATAAAAAAAGCAGAGGGAATATTTAAATTAAAAAGATTTAGAGAGACCTAATGCATTCCATGATATTTAGATGCTGGATTAAAAATAAAGAAGAGAGGGAATGACAAAATACTATTTGGGGGCCTTGAGAACAATTGGAACAATTTGAATATAGGCTGTATGCTGCTGCTGCTAAGTCGCTTCAGTCGTGTCCGACTCTGTGCGACCCCATAGATGACAGACCACCAGGCTCCTCCATCTCTGGGATTCTCCAGCAAGAACACTGGAGTGCGTTGCCATTTCCTTCTCCAATGCATGAAATGGGTCATAAATTGAATTAATTTTATTTTCTTAGGTATAATAATAGTTTTGTAGTTACTTAGGAAAAACTTATTCTTAGAAGATGCTGTAGGAAGGGAAGAAATATACAGCTGACCCTCAAACAATGTAGGAGTTAATCCAAATATATTTATAATCAGCAACACTCTCTGCTTCTTCCTCACCTGCAAATTCAACCAACTACAGAACTTATAGTAATGTGTGTGTGTGTGTATACATATATATATGGGCTTCCCTGGTGACTCAAATGGTAAAGAATCTGTCTGCAATGCGGGAGACCTGGGTTTGGTCCCTGGGTTGGGAAGATCCCCTGGAGGAGGGCATGGCAACCCATTCTAATATTCTTGCCTGGAGAATCCCATGGACACAGGAGCCTGGTAGGTTACAATCCATGGGGTCACAAAGAGTTGTATGTGACTAAACGACTAAGCAGAGCGCATATGCATATATATATATATATATATATATATATATATATGTAGAGAGAGAGAGAGAGAAGACGAANATAAATTTAAAACATTTAGGGATTTTCTAGTTTTTTGAAAAATCAATCTCTTATTTAATTTCATTGTAACAAGAGAATATACCCCAGGGGTAGGGTATATTCTCTAATATATATATATATATATATATATGTAGAGAGAGAGAGAGAGAGAGAAGACAAATGTGGTAAAATAATAATTGATGAATATCAGAGAAGGGTACACTGGTATTTTACTATAATATTCTTTAGGTTTGAAACTTTGCAAAATGAAAAGAATATTAAGCACTGCTTAATGGCTTGCACTATTTCTGATGGATGCAATAGTAGGTTCTGGATGCCAATTTTATCTTTGCCTTTGGGGTGAAATCACAATCTTTGGAGAGGGTGTTTGAGAAGGATCTAATGAGGCAAGGTGAATGGAACTATTATTTTCACTAGAAACAAATTATGGTTGTTAATGTGAATGAATGTATTTTCGGGGGCTCTTTACCCAGGATCACTTTTTTCCCTGCTAAAACTGTTTCTACCTTTGATGGGTTACCTGCGCTCCATAATTGACTGGTGGTCAGAGTGTTGAACAGCTTATCATAAACACATTGCTTTAAAAATTTTGGACTGGATTTCTGAGTAGGAATGTGGAAAACTAGTTATATGGGCAAATTGATCAGTACACTTTTAGAAAAACCTTGCTTCCCGTAAGTAAAGTTTTCTTTCTTTTAAACCACTAACTGGTTCTACATATGGGGTTCTCAGACCAGCAACATCAATGTCACCCGAGAAACTGTTAGAAATGCAAATGAAGCAGAAATTGGAAGTGGAGTCTGGCAATCTGCAATTGCAGGATCTTTTTAATTTCGGCTCAAACGCTCAGTTTTGTCCGAGTCCTTTGTGACCACATGGACTGTAGCCCACGAGGTTCCTCTGTCCATGGGATTCTCCCAGGCAAGAATATTGGAGTGGGTTGCCATTTCCTTCTCCAGGGGTTCTTCCCACCTAGGAATCAAACCCGTGTCTCTGGAGTTTCCTGCATTGGCAGGCAGATTCTTTACCACTAGCACCATCTGGGAAGCCCTTAATCTGGCTTTATAAGCTTTTCATGAATGAAATTGACAGGTCCCCTCATTGACACATAGGTGTCAGAAACGGCCACCAGTGGACCTGCTGCTGTGCAGAGGGATGTCACACAGATTTGAGGATTCTTCACACCATTGGTCTGAACATGCCGAAAGCATTAAAAAATTCTGGGAGATTTGGTGTAATTAGGTAGAGCTGCAGGAAGTGGATTGATCCTTCCAGCCTTGGCCAAGGGAAGATTTACCAGCTGAGTATCCGTGTAAGGGAGGAGTGGGCTTAGGGTGGAAGAGGTGGGACACACGAGAGCCAGCCCATCCCAACACTGGGCAGGGGCCCGGGAGAGGGACCTCAGCTGGGTCCTCCAGACAGCATGAGGACACAGTTCAGGAGGATGGGACGGAGGTGGACTGTAGAGTGAGCCCGGCCACTCAGGGTGGGGCCTGAGCAAACAGAGTCTGGGAAAGTAGGGGCTGGACCCATTGTTGAAGGACTGGGTGCTGGCACGATCCAAGCAAAGCGGCAGCTGTGACTCTTCCTGGGGAGGTAAAAATAGACTCGGCTTTGAAGTTAAAAGAAGTTTGATGTTTCAGGTTGAAAGAGACTCCACTCTGCAGGGACATGAAAACCCCGGGGACACTAGTTTCTGGGCCAAAATTGGGTACCTTCTGGATATTTTGTAGGACATACTGAGATGAATAGGGGAGGGGGAAATGTCTCAGTGCTCCTTTGTTGGGTGTAGGACAAATGGGATTCGTGTTGAATCCCTCTTGGGCTTTGGGAAAGATTAGACCTTCATCTGCTTTGGGGAAAGGAGCAGAGAAGAAGTCTCCGATACTTGTATAGGCGGGAGGAGCCGGGGAGGGCACCGAGAAAATGTCAATCACCTGCTGTCAGCAAAAGAAAAGAGAGAAACCGAAGTTGCTCAGTTGTGTCTTTGCAACCCCAGGGGCTGTAGCCCACCAGGCTCCTCTGTCCATGAGATTTTCCAGCAAGAATACTGGAGTGGGTTGCCATTTCCAGAGAGTGGCTAATATCCTGTCAGGCTTGGTTCCTACTGATACCAAAGTTGCTTAATAGCCAACTAGTAAAGAATCCACTTGCCAATGCAGGAGACACAAGAGAATGTGGGTTCAGTCGCAGGAGAACCCCCTGGAGTAGGAAGTGGCAACCCATTCCAATTCTTGCCTGGAAAAATCCACGGACAGAGGAGCCTGGCGGACTATAGTCCGTGGAACTGCAAAGGTTCGGACTTGACTGAGCACACACATGCATGATTTATGATGTTTTTGTATAATTAAAAAATACAAGAGGAGGCAAAAGGACACTTATATACCAGATATTCATGAGAGCTTAACCTGGAGCCTAAAATATTATTGGAAACACTATGTGAGAATGGTATATTAAATAAAAGTAGATGATATGAATAATTAGGCTATTAATAGCTAATGAACTGATTATCCCAGTTGAGAGAGTGCTTTGATGTACAGTACTGGATGTAGTATACCTGAGTGTAGTAAGGGGTACGCTTTTATCTCCATATTGTGAATGAGGAGGTTCAGGCTAACAGTAATTAAATTCACGACTCATTGCAAGAAGATTATGATTGCAGTCTAATCTTCTGATGCCTTACTTTATCATAAGGCTCCGCTGATCCTACTAGGAAAATGTTTTTGGCTCATTTTGAATGACTTTCTTTATTTCTTCTTATTCTGAATAATATGGAATAGAAAGAAAATGTTAGTAAGAAATTTTTGAAAATTTTTTTTAAAAAGATGTTAGGGAAAGCTAAGATCATCTCATCCTCCTGTGTCTGACTTTGGATTCTAAATCATATCCTTATGAAGTAACACCTCACTAGCCTTTTCCCATCTGACAGTCTCAATTACAGTTGACCCTTAACAATAGGGCTTTGAACTTTGAGTCCATTCAAAAAGGAATCCCCCCCCTCCACCCACCAATAATAAATACTACAGTACTAGGCTTCCCAGGTGGTGCTAGCAGAAAAGAACCTGCCTGCCAATGCAGGAGACGCAAGAGAGGAGGGTTTGATCCCCGGGTGGAGAAGATCTCCTGGAGAAGGGCATGGCAACCCACTCCAGTATTCTTGCCTGGAAAATCCTATGGACAGAGGAGCCTGGTGGGCTACAGTCCATGGGGTTACAGAGTCAGATATGACTGAATGACTTAGCTCATACCATCTGAAGCTGGTTAAATCCCCAGATGAAGAGTCTTGGATACAAAGGAACCTTGTTTGTGTGGAGGGTTCCTTATAACTATTAAGCTATAAGAGTTTTCCAGTGCACTGAAGAGTCAGTACATTGTTCAAGGGCCAGTTGTACTTGAAAACCATGTAAGGATGAGACGAAAAATGGGGAATGAAGCTCCTGGCTCATTTTGGATCTAGAGGAATTTCTTACTTTGGGAAGTGGTTCAGCTAAAATACCTTTAAGGTCTGACTGCCAAGTCCATGAGGAACTGAAAGTAAGTGGAAAACAAAACAAACAGAAATGCCCAGTTCCTCTGAAGGCAAAGTAGATGAGACAAAATCTGGCTGCTTAATGCAACTTCCACACTCCTTAGAGACACACTGACCCAGTCTTGCAGGGTCTCGCTGCTCTTTTTGGAAAAGGGGCTGTTGTCATACTAAATGAGATAAATTACAAAGATACCCTTCGGATTCACTAATATACTTTAAAGAGGCATTCTCTTTACTATGCTTATATTAAAATAACCTTACGTACTACTGAATTAGTTTTGCTTCTTCTCTACAGAGAGGATGAAAAGAATGGACGATATTGAATTTTGTTGTACATTTGAATATCTTCGAACCTTTCTCAAGTACATGTGAATCAGAAACTTTTTTTTCATATTATAGTTATTGTGTTAAAGAATCACTTGGGTCCTTGAATTTCAGGGTTCATGAGCAGACATTCTTCTTTAGTGAGTCTAAGGTAGTAAGTAGTTCTCAATCTTGAATGCACATCAAGATCACCTAGGGAGTTTTGAAAATTCCCCATACCCAGGCTGTTTCCCAGACCCATGATGCCAGAATTCTAGGGCTAAGACCCAGGGATCCATGCCCCACATGCTTCTGGCTTGGGTGGTCCAAGAACCATCACCTAAGAAACGTGGATTTAAAGAATAAGTTTGTAAAGTGACCTTCAAATAATTACAATTTGTATTTTCCTGTTGTGTAAAATAAACAGTTCTTATGACAGATGTAATAGCAATGTTTAAAAATACTTTTAAAAGAAGAGCTGAAGTAAATATTCTAATTCTGTATGGCAAAACTTTATATAACTCTAAGATTATATTCTTAGACAGCAGTGATATTTTAAAAGCGCTCTTTATTGAGAAATGAATAATTAAAAGATTTGCATTTTAAAATCTTTTGGTGATAGGGTGGTAGGGTTCAAATATATTTTTGCATATCTGATATCTGCATGTTTTATTCCCTGTGCTTAATGTGTTTAATTAAATATTGATCCACACTTTACTAAAATCATAGTTGTTGATTCTGGTGCTGGTTCAATTTTACTCTGCTTATACTCTGAGATAAACTCCTAATTTCCTGCTTCTCAGTTCTTACCGGCTCTTTCCCTTATTTTTTAAGACATGTCTACTTCTAAGATGTTANTTGGTGAGCCAGGGAGGCCTGGCTGCTGCGATTTATGGGGTCGCAAAGAGTCGGACATGACTGAGTGACTGAACTGAACTGAAAATACATTTGAAGGCCGTTATAGACACAATGAAAATACTTGTAATGTTCAGTGAATAAAGGACAATAAAATATCATGTGTTCAGTTTTAGTGCAACAAAGTAAGTATATTGACAAAGGGTCAACAGGAGTATGCCAAAATGAAAATATCTGTTAATTAGATTATTGGGCATATAGATGATTTATCTTGAGTTTTGGTTAAACCTTTCTTTAATGTTGCAATAGTACTTTTATAGTCATTAAGGAAAAGAACAGAAAGATGTGGTATGAGTTTTCTAGAGCTCTTATATTAAGTTACCATAAACTTAGTGGCTTAAAACAAAAGAATTTATTCTCTGTCAGTTGGTTCTGAAGTTTGGAAGTCCAAAACCAAGGTGTTGCAGAGCTGTCTTCCCTCTGAAGGCTGTGAAGTGGGGAGGAATCTTCCCCACTTCTTTCGGCTTCTGGTGGCTCCAAGTGTTCCTTGGCTTCTGGATGCTTCACTCCATTCTCTGTCTCCCTCTTCCNAAAACCAAGGTGTTGCAGAGCTGTCTTCCCTCTGAAGGCTGTGAAGTGGGGAGGAATCTTCCCCACTTCTTTCGGCTTCTGGTGGCTCCAAGTGTTCCTTGGCTTCTGGATGCTTCACTCCATTCTCTGTCTCCCTCTTCCCATGGCCTTCTCTTCTCTACATATTTTACTGGTGTGTGTGTGTGTGTGTGTGTGTGTGTGTGTGTGTGTGTTTAATATAATGACATTTATCATTGCATTTAGGTTCCATTTGAATAATATAAGATGATTGTATCCTGAGATCCTTACCTTAATTATGTCTGCAAAGGTGTTTTTCCCAATAGGATCATATTTATTGGTTCTCAGAGGTTAGGATATAGACATATTGTTTGGAGGCTCACCATTCAACCCAGTCAAGACACATACTTTCCTGAAGCAAAAGTATAATATCTTCAAATGCTCCAGTATTTGGAGACCATGCACAGTCAGTTCAATCACTCAGTCATGTCTGACTCTTTGCGACCCCATGGACTGTAGCATGCTAGGCTTCCCTGTCCATCACCAATTCCTGGAGCTTGCTTGAACTCATGGCCATTGAGTTGGTGATGCCATCCAACCATCTTACCCTCTGTTGTCCCCTTTTCCTCCTGCCTTCAATATTTCCCAGCACATTGTACACATAAATTAAATTGCACTATCTATACACTACTTCTGCTTCATTGACTAAGCTTAAGCCTTTGACTTTGTGAAAATGAAAGTCATTCAGTCGTGTCTGACTCTGTGTGATCCCATGGACTACACAGACCATGGAATTCTTCAGGCCAGAATACTAGAGTGGGTAGCCTTTCCATTCTCCAGGGGATTTTTGCAACCCAGGGATCGAACCCAGATCTCCCACATTGCAGGCAGATTCTTTACCAGCTGAGCCACAGGGGAAGCCCAAGAATACTGGTGTGGGTGGCCTATCCCTTCTCCAGTGGATCTTCCCAACCCAGGAATCAACCCGGGGTTTCCTGCATTGCAGGCGGATTCTTTACCAACTGAGCTATCAGGGAAGCCCTGTGTGGATCTGAAGCCCTGTGTGTATTACAATAAACTGGAAAATTCTTAAAGAGATGGAAATACCAGACCACCTGAACTGCCTCTTGAGAAACATGTATGCAGGTCAAGAAGCCGTAATTAGAACCAGACCTGAAATAACAGACTGGTTCCAAATTGGGAAAGGAGTACGTCTTTCCCAGTATTGTCACCCTGTTTATTTAACTTTGTGCAGAGTACATCATGCGAAATCCCAGGCTGATTGAAGCACAAGCTGAAATCAAGATTGCTGGGAGAAATATCAACAACCTCAGGTATATCACTTTAATGGCAGAAATAGAAGAGGAACTAAAGGGCCTCGTGATGAGGGTTAAAGAAGAGAGTGAAAAAGCTGGTTGAAAATTCAACATTCAAAAAATGAAGATCATGGCATTCAGACTCATCACTTCATAGCAAATAGATGGGAAACAATGGAAACAGAGGCAGATTTTATTTTGCTGGGCTCCAGAATCACTGCAGATGGTGATTGCAGCCATGAAATTAGAAGATGCTTACCCCCTCGAAGAAAAGTTGTGGCCAACCTAAACAACATATTAAAAGCAGAGACATTCCTTTGCCAACAAAGGAGGTCCGTCTAATCAAGACTATGGTTTTTCCAGTTGTCATGTATGGATGTGAGAGTTGGACTAAAAAGAAAGCTGAGTGCCGAAGAATTGATGCTTTTAAACTGTGGTGTTGGAGAGGACTCTTGAGAGTCCCTTAGACTGCAAGGAGATCCAACCAGTCCTTCCTAAAGGAAATCAGTCCTGAATATTCATTGGAAGGACTGATGTTGAAGTTGAAATTCCAATACTTTGGCCACCTGATGCGAAGAACAGACTCATTTGAAAAGACCCTGATGCTGGGAAAGATTGAGGGCAGGAGAAGGTGGTGACAGAGAATTAGATGGTTGGATGCCATCACCAACTCGATGGACATGAGTTTGAGTAAACTCCGGGAGTTGATGATCGATAGAGAGGCATGCTGTGGTCCATGGGGTCAAAAAGGGTCGGACATGACTGAGTGACTGAACTGAACAGAACTGAGAATCACTGTGGACAGTGACTATAACCATGAAATTAAAAGATGCTTGCTCCTTAGAAGAAAAGCTTTGACAAACCTAGATAGTATATTACAAAGCAGAGACATCACTTTGCCAACAAAGGTCCGTATAGTCAAAGCTATGGTTTTAAAAGTAGTCATTTATGGATGTGAGAGTTGGATAATAAAAAAGGCTGAGCAGTGAAGAGCTGATGCTTTCAAACTGTGGTGCTGGAGAAGACTCTTGAGAGTTCCTTAGAGTGCAAGGAGATCAAACTAGTCAATCCTAAAGGAAATCAGCCCTGAATATTCATTGGAAGGATTGATGCTGAAGCTGAAGCTCCAGTACTTCGGCCACCTGATGTGAAGAGCCAGCTCATTTGGAAAGGCCTGATGCTGGGAAGGATTGAGGGCAGGAGGAGGTGACAGAGAATTAGATGGTTGGATGGCCTCACTGACTCTATAGACATGAGTTTGAGCAAACTGGGAGCTAGTGAAGGACAGGGAAACCTGGTGTGCTGTAGTCTGTGGGGTTGCAATGAGTCAGACAGGAGTTAAGGCCTGGACAACAGCATATTTTAAAAAGGAATTTGGCTGTGTGTTATTTTTATTAAAAGGACAAGAATGGGTAAACTTATTGATTGTGGCTTAAATAATTTATAAGTCCAACATTGATATGAAGGATAAGCTTTCTGTTTTGTCTCTTACATTCCTCACGAGTTTGGATTTTTGTTCATGTTGTTAACAAATATGTGATTTAAGGAGATGTAAGAGAAGCTTCACTTTTATGTGAAGCTGTGAATGTTAAGCAGAATCTTCCTCAAGCATCCTCTGCTTATTTCAATCATGTCTGTTCTCATCAATTTGATTGGAATAAGTGGCAGGGTTTTTCCCAGTGTAATCCCTGAGGGTCTACAAATCACAGTTTGCCTGACACACTTATCGACATTAAAAACACTGCCATGTCTACCACAACTTCTAAGTTGCAGTTATCTTATTTTGTCATGATGTTAGTTTAAATCTGCTTTCCTTCTCCCTCACGGAATTAAAAACATTAAAAATTTTTATTGTGGAAATGTTGGTTTATAACATTACCTAAGTTTCATGTGTGCAGTGTTGTATTTCTACCTTTGTATACACACTGGAATGTGTTCAACACCCAAACCTTAGTTTCCCTTTGTCACCGTACAATTGACTCCTTTACCCATTTCCTGCTCCCCGTCCCCTCTGGTAACCATCACTCCATTCTCTGTCTCTAAACGTTTGTTTTTGTTTGGTTTGTTCATTGATTTTGTTTTGGAGTTTGCTTTTTATAATCCACATAGGGAAAAGTGAACGTGTTGGTTGTTCAGTCATGCCCCACTCTTTGGTACCCCACGGACTGTAGTGTGTCAGGCTCCTCTGTCCATGGAGTTCTCCAGGCAGGAATACTATAATGGGTTGCCATTTCCTCCTGCAGGGAGTCTTCAAACCGAGGGCTTGAACTCAGGTCCCCTGCATTGGAAGCAGATTCTTTGCCATTTGAACCAGCAGGTCTTTGTCTATAAGACTTATGTGACTAGTGTAATATCCTTAAGGTCCACCATGTCATCACAAATGCAAGATTTCATCTATTTTTATGGCTGAGCAGTATTGCATTGTGTGTGTGTGTGTGTGTGTGTGTGTGTGTGTGTGTGTGTGTTCTTCAGAAGTAGAATAGCTGGACCACATGATAGTTCTGTGCTTCGTTTTTGAGGAATCTTCATACTGTTTTCCATAGTGGCTGCGTCAGTTGACATTCCTACCAGCAGTGCATGGAGGGTGCCCTTTTCTCCACATCTCATAGAATTTTCACCCTGTTGATTTTGCTGTGCATTTAGAGAAAATAAAATGAGTCAAATTTTTTTTTTTTTAGGGGAGCATTAGTTACAAAATTATTTTTCTATTTTTCTTCCCCCAAGCAGTCAAACACCTTGACCAGGCCAGTCCAACCTGCTTCTCCAGAAAGATAGGACCTGTCTTAACCATTATTAGTTTATTCCTCAAAAAAGTATCCTATCATATGTCCTTATATGATTATATTATCATTTTGCTCTGTGCATAATTTTTGTTTATTTATATTGGTTAGTTAAAAAAGGAAGTGAAAAGTGTTAAAATATGTTAGTTGTACTTCCTGGTGGTCCAAGCCTGAAAATTCAGTAGACACGAGTTTCACCCCTGATCCTGGAAGATCTCACCCACCATGCAACAACTAAGGCCGAACTCTGCAACGGCTGAAGCCCTTGCATCCTAGAGCCAGACTCTGCAAAAAGAGAAGCTACCACCATGAGAAGCCCACACTCCGCAACAAGAGCAAGCCTGTGTGGGCAGCAAAGAAGACCCAGCGCAGGCAAAAATAAGTAAATTAATAAATACATCAGGGAGAGAATCTGATCTAACAAGCATTCAATAATTGGAGATTTTTTTAAATACCGAATTTTTAAGGTTATTATTTAATGCGGTTTTTTTTGTTGTCATTCTTTACTTCTCTGGCAAACTTCATGTCCTTTCCAGCTTTCCATCTTGGCATCTGCTACTTTACACTGTTTCACCTTGTGGGATTTCCCAGTCTCTTGTCATTTCATTAGTTTTCTCCTTCTTGTGGCATTTGCTGAATCTTTGTGCCTGTCTCTTTCTATAGATGCCATTCAAAGCTATAGTCTGTCTAAGAAAGAGCAATCAACAGGGCCTTCAAGACACTTCTGTAGACAGGCAGGAATGCTCTCTTGTTCTTTTTAACTTCCATCCTCAGAGAAAAAATTCAGTAGCTTTGTTCTCCACCAGATGTTTGCCAGGGAACAAGGGCTAGGGCAGAGCCTCTGGAATCTTAAGGAGTAACACCCGTAGCCTGTGGGTATCATGAAAAGGTCACCAGACATCAGAGAACAAGGAGTTCTGACTCCCTTTTTCATTGACCTCACAGGGTCTCCTGGTCAATATCTATGAAGCAAAGGTGTGGAATCTACAAACTGTCCTCCAAGTCTAAATTTTATTATTATTTTATTCTAACTCACTAGCTGGCCCAGGTAGACTGCATTAATTTCATTTATGAAGCAGGTTACAAGGGCCTTTTACTTACCTCGACCATTTCTGCATTTTCCTGTCACACCAGGAAGCTCTGCCCACCCCCCGCCCACCTCTCCCAACTCATCATAGCCAAACTCATCCTTGCTCATCTCACTCTAATCCCACAGACACATGTTCTTTTCTTTTAACATAGTAAGACCCTGAAATGCTGCAAAATCTTTGCACTTGCTCATTCCTCTGCTCCACACATGGTTCTTTGGCTACCATCATTCTTTTTCTTCTCATTCTGCTAATACAGGACTTGGCATATATGCCGCCTTCTTTGTAGTTATTGCTTGCTCCCTCTGTAAAGACCTACCCTTTCAACCACTTACCTCTGGCTCCTGGCTGCTTCCCATCACTTTCTAATTTTCTTTTTTAAAAAAAGGTTTTAAAATGTTTATTTTGGGTGTGTGAGGGCTCAGTTTTCCCTTTGCATGTGGGATCTTAGTTCCCTGACCCGGGATTGCGTCCTCTGCATTGGAAGGAAGATTCTTAACCACTGGACCACCACAAGTCCCACTGATTTTCCTTACAGCTTTTATCGTAATCTGTAATGAGCTTACTTCCTTGTGCTAAGTCGCTTCAGTCATGTCTGACTCTTTTGTGACCCTATGGACCATAGCGCTCCAGGCTCCTCTGTGCATGGGACTCTCCAAGCGACAATACTGGCATGGCTAGCCATTCCCTTCTCAGGGTATCTCGTGACCCCGGGATCAAATCCCTGTCTCTTACATTGCCTGCATTGGCAAGTGGGTTGCTTACCACTAGTGCCACCTGCTTCCTTATTTCCTTTCTATTGACTACTAGTCTACGCGTAAGTACTTTAAGGGTAGAAATCTTCTCTGGGTTATTTCTGCTGTATCTCAGTGCTTAGAAAAATATATAGATAGATATCCAAAAAAACCTTCACTGAATAAATAAATTTGCCTGAGTAGATCAAATTGCTCTTGAATAAAGCACATTTAATAAATTACCATGATCCCTCTAAGAATCTCTATCTTCAAGCTGGTGACCTGGGTCAGTGTGTATAGCAGGGTGCTTATTTTGGTTCTCAATTATTTGTCTTTATTGCTTAGTAATATGTCTTAACACGAGATAAAAGCCAATTAACATGTGCCACCTAAACTCTAGAAAATTGTAATATACTAACTACACTTGACCTTGAATGAAAATTGAATGTTCTTATTTACTTGATGTGGAAAATACATCCTATGGATTTAATCAACTTAAATGTTACTGGTGAAGATTTTTTAATGAATAGTGCTGTTTGTTGCACTAGCATGTAATTAGTGATGCCAGAGGCCTTGGAAAGATAAAACTTTCTCTCTGTGTGTATATTTGTAAGGCTATATTTCAGTGATAATTTCAGCCAACATTTCTCTCTGGATTTATTTACATATTTTGTATTCAGTATTTTGAGTTCCTCGCATTTAAGTTCCTTAATACTCTGTTTTCTGAGCTTTGTAAGTCAGACAATATGGTAACCATGCCCTCAGAAGCATATGGAACCCCAAATGATCAACATACTCAAAGCTTCCACCAAGTAGGTGGGGTGACTCAAGTCATAAGAGCAGATGGAGTTAAAAAGGGTGGATAATAATATCCCAGAGACTAAGCTAAATAAAGAAAAATAAACTTGCCTCCGTGGCCTAGCTAAGATACAAGTGTATTTTATCTTTTATAGAACATATGTGCAAACACACTACAACTACCGTTTGTGCTTTTTTTGGGTTGATATTTAAAATTGCTTTTGGGTTGTTAACTACAGATGCTAGTATGTTACTGTTGTCTTCTGTAAGAGACTCTTGGTAAACAGACAAATGCTTAGGAGCTGTCGTGTTACCCTTCACGTCAAGGGTCAGATAAGAGTGATTTAACCCAGAGATAAATTTGTCCTTTAGTGTTATGTTCACATGACACTGATATGTCGTACTTTCATAATGGACTGTAATGTTTTGTTCGGGAAAGTTGCATTGCTTCAAAAATGTCTAAGCCTGGTAGCATAACAAGAGCCTGACGTATCAGGGCTTGAATTCCTGATCTGCCTTTTGCTAACATCTTTAGCACATTGTTTATGACATCTATTATTTTCAGCAAGTTCTGTAGCTCTTATGAAGTTCCTTATCTATAAAATGGGAAGAACATCACAGAATTATTGTGAGAAGCATTATAAATTCCTGGCATCTAGTGCATAAGTGATGATTTGTTCCCTCTTTTCTCCTTTCCCTTTCCCTAGCAACTTTGACTTTTGAAAGTTAGGAATTTATTCTTCCTAAGAAAATGAAGCTTAATTTTAAAAGCAAAAAAAAAAAAAAAAGCACACACATACATATATATTGTAATTACTGGTGGTAGCTCTTAGGTATTTTTGTTATATTTAATGAGATCTCCTAGGCATAGAGTGTGAGCACTAACAAATATTACTATAAAAGGAATGAAGGCAGTAGTTCTTGAGATTTTTTTTTCTCAATAAAGAAGCAACAAAATTTATTATGGATGTACAATCTATAAAATAATAAACTAACTGATATATTAAGGCACAGACTTAGCATTCAGGTGCTGACATCTGTGCTGTTTCTGTCTGATGCATACCTTCAATCAAAACAATTTTAAGTAATGTTATAAAAAGAATAAGAAAATCAAATGACTGTGCCAAAAAAGCAACATCGTTAAAGAGTGAGAGAAAATCCAGAACCGGTATACAAAGAAACATGTTACAGGACCAGAGGTAGTCAACAGTGGACAAGCGTTTTCTTACAGAATAACACACAACTTGGGTAAACAAACACTCAATGAAACCCTTGGTAGAATTTATCCTCCTTCATATCTGGGAAATCTCCAAGGCAAGCCTATTTTCCTTTATTTGTTGAGTTTTGATGTGCTTGATAGACTGAATTGTTACTTATACAATTAGTCTTGTTCATACTATTTTACAGTATTGGAGAAGGTTAGGAAAACCTTAAATCATGTTACCAAAAATGGGGTGAAGAATATTATTGAAGAATAGATTTTAAGAATTCTTATAGCCATGACTAGGCGCTGTCCAAGGTGCTAGACATACAGCAGTGAATGAGACACCATCCCGGACCTCTTTCATCTGTAGTCTAGTCGAGTGAGACTTACCTGTAGCTACTACAGTGAATCCCACATCAAAGACGCTTCCCCCTAAATTCATCCTTGAGTCCTTGTCTCAGGAATATCTGACCTCTATCAGATGAGGAGGGAAGGGTTTGCATGAGACATTAGGGGGCCTTTTCAGTAAACCATCCTAGAAGAATTCATTATGCATGTAGTATCTCATCCATCAATTAACGATTCCTGGGAAATGTTCCCTCCAGTGACTTTGCCATCCATTCCCAAGGTCACATCCCGAGTCTTGTTAGTGTCTCTCTGGGCACATTATGATTTGCATGAGGGATGAGTGGGAGCTGAAATCCAGTCTTTGTTATTGTTCTCCAGCTCTGGGTCCTGGCACAGGGTTACATCTGCTCATGGACAAAAGCACCTTCTAATTTGCCCAAAGGAGGCTTCCACTTACCAAGATGCACCCAGAGGTATACTTCTACATAGACAGTGATGACTTTTTCTAATTTTTACAAAGATACTGTATGAATTGGCAAAATGCCTGCTGGCTTGCACAAGTTCCAATTCTGACTCATAATCTGATGATAAGAAACTATCTCAGTGGCACCTCCACCTCTTGCATCTCCAGAGCTTGAGTTCTAGAACTTAACTTGTCCTTCTCTGTTCCTGTTCTCTCACGCCAACCCTCTCCACCACAGTATGCCTAACTATTGACTCACCAAGTCTTGTTGATTTAGTGAATATTGAAGCTCTTAAATATTATTCTTACCACCCTCTTTCCATTCTATGCTTTTTCCCAACTCCACATAAACTTTTGGGTTATTGTAATAGATTTTCTTGATTGCAGCTTCTTTCCCCTGAAATCATTCCCCACATCACCATAAAATCCTAAATTTAATGTTGCAGTTTGAACTGACTTCACATTTTCTAAAGCAATGTTTTTCCAAGTGTAGTTGATACAACCCTCTACCCCCTCCCCATCATCAGAGAGTACCCGGCAAAAATGCAGATTTATTCACCATATTTGGATCTCCTGAATTATAGTCTCTGGTGTGAGGCATGTTGGGGGTTGGGATGGGATTTAGGATCTGCATTTTAATAACTTCCTTAGGGGATTCTTACAAACTTAGGTTAATTATTGCCTAAAATGAGTCTGTACTTTATTAAACAGTTTGTAAGGAAAGTTTCTGGAATTTGGACACAGCCTAGTACTAAAAGAACAGTTTATTTTTTTTTGAGCAGAGAATGAATGGGAAAGAAGTAAAGTATTCTAATATCAGTTTATATTAGAATAATGATATTTGTGCTTTCTTTGAAAATCACAGTCTTGTGATTCAAACTGTTTTGAGAGGATTTGATTCAATCTTCATTCAGGCATAAGTTTTGGTTTCCACACCCTTGATGAGTAGTCATCAAGCACTCTATTTTCAGTGAAGGATCTAGTGCTTCTTAGATGATTCTGTTCAGTGTTGGTCATCCACAGTTTGACCATTCATGTGCCTATCTTCATGTGCTTGTGTTCATAAATGACATATGAATGGCATAACAAATATTAGTTCCAAATTATCACACTTTTTCAAAAGATGACAAGCTTTAAAAAATTATTTTTAGGGAACTAATTTACCACTTTATAAAAAATGGTAAATCCTATTCAAAACATTTGTCAAAATGTTCATAAAAAAATCTAACCTTCAAGTGAAGAACTAGTTTTGGACAAAATAAAGGATCTGCTAACATCCTGACATTTTCAAAAATAAATGGGTCCTTGCAAGACTATATTTACTTTTATATTCATGCATTTGTTTATTAAAAAAAAATCATTGAGGGACTGAGGTAGATCTTGGCTGTGTAAAAAAGAAATGAGTAAGACTTGGTTACTGCTCACAAACAGATCATAGTCTACAAGGAAAGAAAGATATGGGCATAATGAAGTGTGGCTCAGATGATAAAACATCTGTCTGCAATGCAGGAGACCTGGGTTCGATCCCTGGGTTGGGAAGATTCCCTGGAGAAGGAAATGGCAGCCCATTCAAGTATTCTTGCCTGGGAAATCCCATGGACCAAGGAGCCTTGCAGAGTTGGACATGACTGAGCGACTTCACTTTCACTTTCTTTCAAGTTATCCTGAGATGTTCAGCAGGTAAATGGAAGCATAGAATCTGGATCAGGAAATCTGAGCAGAGGTAGCTTGTTGTAGAGATATTATTGTATATAATTATATTTGTGTTTGAAAAATGAGTATGTTGTTGGAAAAGACAGGACCTAAGATAGTATTTTCAAATATTTTATATAAATTATGACTATAGAGGATAATCACATTTGGTGTGCTGCTTCCATGTTTGAGGCAAACTTTTTCTTCAGTTTGTACACTCAATTCATATGCTGTATATTAGTTGCTCAGTCGTGTCCAACTCTTTGCAACTCCATGGACTGTTGCCCACCAGACTCCTCTGTCCATGGAATTCTCTAGACAAGAATGCTGGAGGGGGCTGCCATTTCCTCCTCCAGGGGATCTTCCTGACCCAGGGATCAAACCCTGGTCTCCTGCATTGCAGGCAGATTCTTTACCATCTGAGCCACCAGGGAGATGTGTACGCTCAATAGATACCACTGTTTCTTAGTTGTTAACAGAACTGAAATCAGAGGAACCTTTGTAAACTGAACTTTCTGTTCATAGCTTATATTTTTCAAGTGTTTTCATCTGATGATAGTGTTTTTATAAAATCTATTTACCAGAGGATTCATTCATTCTGAGGCCAGGAGTTCTTTGGCAGTGGGGTGGCTCAGATGGTAAAGCGTCTGCCTGCAATGTGGGAGACCCGGGTTCAATTCCTGGGTTGGGAGGATCCCCCGGAGAAGGAAATGGCAACCCACCCCAGCACTCTTGCCTGGAAAATCCCATGGGCAGAGGAGCCTGATAGGCTACAGTCCATAGGGTTGCAAAGAGTCGGACATTGACTTCACTTTTGGCAGTGGCATTGGGATCTCAGCTCCATCCCTCACAAGCTAGTTATTCTGCTTCTTTGTGCTTCAGTCTTACCCTCTGTAAAATAGAATGAACAATACCTCGCAGGATAGTTGTTAAACTTAGATGAGGCAGTACATGTAAAAAGCCCAGAAAGAGCATGGCACATAGAAATTTCTCCCGAAGTGCTAATTTTCATCATATGGCGTGTGAGAGCAGTGGTTGTGGAGTCAGAAAGCGGACTTGGAGCATCCTTTCTGCAGTGTGCTTGCTCTGTGTTTTGATCACCTCTGCTTCACTGTGTTGGTGCCTGAAAGATGCTTCAACCAGGGCTATTGGCATGGCTCAACCTAGGACATCTCACACTAGACAGATGAGATACAGAACAGTTCTTAGTTACACATACTCACAGTCCAAGGAGGAAGATAGTGCATTGTAGAGTCACAAGGATTTACTCTTGGGAGCATAATGAACAGTCAGGATCTGGGAGGCAGGCTTTGTAGTATCAACAGGGTGGGGTGTCTCCTAGCTCTCATGGAAGGGTGGAGTCGTCTTGTGTGAATAGTTTTGTGGGTTGACAAGGAACTAAAACCAGCTACACAGAAAAAAAAATCAAGAACTGCGGTTGATCCCTTTGATAAGGAGGGCTGTTTGGCTAGAGGAAGTTTTCTATGGATGCAGAGAGGAGAGGGGAATTTGCAGAGAAACCACTGAAGACCCCCCTGATTTTACCAGATGTCAAGGTGGCATGAGATTGAACCTTAGCTTTAGGTCTTACATTATCTTCTAACTATGTTTCTCTCTCTGTAAAAGAGATATGACTTAAAATTAATGTGTCTTATTAGCTACATATGCCATGAATATGCAGAGTTATTAAATAACTGAATTTATTACTGAATATGATTTAGAAAGTACTGCCTATATTCTGATTATAATGCTTTGACATAAATACCTTGGTAAACCCCACTGCATAAGTTAAGATTTTTCTTCCATTCTTACTGAAACTTCTTTTCTTTGTTTTAGAGTCAAGGATTATGTTTCAATATGGAAAATTAATGAGTTTTAGTAAGATTCGTGATAAAATAACTAACATAGCTGTCAAACGTAGCCATATAACTTTAGTAACTGCAGCCCAAGGGCCATGCACTTCTAGAAAAGGGTGAATTTAATGACATTTATCTGCAGATAGCAAACATCTGGCTGTTCGTGCTGGTTTACTTCTCAGATCAATATTTGCAACTGACAAATTATGTCGAAGTTATGAAGAGCTCTGTAATTAAGGACATTTCTTGTCTCTACTTATCTACCTCTCTTAAACTAAGATTAATATATAATTTTAATTTTTTTCCTTTTTGGTACATTTTATTAATGGGAATGAACAGTCAGATGAAAGTGAGAGAATGCATACATATATTTTTAAATTTTTTGCCGTGTGTATTGGAGTGTCTGAGTGTGTTACAAATAGCATATCCTTGATGAATCTACAGACTAGGTATGGAAGGCCAACAGTCCACTTCCCACTGTGATGTAAATTAGTACCCACTGGTTGGTGGGCTCAGGGGCCCACATAGAGGCAAGTCTGAGAAGTGATGGATGGAGTGAGGATGGGAGAAAGGGACTTGACGGAAACCAAGTACAAAGGATATTATAGGAATCCATCATGGGAGAAGAATTTTCTGGAACAATGAGTCATACTGGACAAGAGTTTGAAGGCCAGAGGGGAGTCATGTTTCTGGGTCAGGTGTGAGGTTACTGACTGTTCCTGCTCTTTGTCAGGCCCTTGATAGTTTGTGTACAACCAACACAAACACCTATTGATGAGCCCCTAAATAGGGGTGAACACCTAAAAGGACCAAATCCTGGGAGTCAAACAGCTCTGCGGTACAACCTCTCAAGGAGAGGAGGACCTGGAGGAAAGGGAGCAGATGGCCGAGGGAGACGGACACGAAGTAGTGGAGAGCAGCCGGCTGGCCACGAGGTGAATGTGAGTAGGCAGATAGCATCTGACGGAGATCACGAGACAAGATGAAGTCCCGGCTTCAGGGTGAATGTTAGTGGAGAGCTAGCACCTGTGGGAGGCCAGAGGTCAGGATGAAGTCCAAGAGCCTCATAAGGCAGGTCAGTGCGGCCTGTGCTCAGTTGCTCAGTCGTGTCCTGAAAAGGCAGCAACAGTCTGGGAAATGTTCTGGTCCCCCAGGCAGCCTGGGAAGAAACGCTGGGGGAAGGAAGACGGTCCAGGGCAGGTGGTGGCATTGAGACAGCTCCCGAGGGACCTCAGACCACATGGCGATTTCCTCTTGAGAACTCCTAAAGCCACCAGAGGCAGAAGTGAACCATTAAAGGGGGAGGCTATTTGACACCTTGAAGTTATATGTTTGGAAAGGGTTCAGGCCATCACTGACTTTATTAATTTAACCTTCCATGGTATTACATTGAGTTGTCCTTAGTCTTTCAGCTTGTGACTATAAGTAAAGTTAAATTTATTGTGATTTTCAAATTATATTAATAACCCTGAGCTCCTCCCTTGCTTGCAGTTAAGTCTAATGTTGCTTTTCCCAGAAATTCCTCCGATGTTACGTCCAAGATGGCAAGAGTGATAACTGAAAACCAAAGGGCATTCTTCACTAATCTTGTCTTTAATGATATCCAGGAAGGTGGGAGTATTGGTTCCTTTGCCAATGAGAGTTTTTGCTGTTGCTAAGTAGCCCTGTCCACTGCAGTGTCTATGGCTGTGGGTGAGAAAGGCCCTTCCTTACACTGGTGTTGGNAAATATTTTATATAAATTATGACTATAGAGGATAATCACATTTGGTGTGCTGCTTCCATGTTTGAGGCAAACTTTTTCTTCAGTTTGTACACTCAATTCATATGCTGTATATTAGTTGCTCAGTCGTGTCCAACTCTTTGCAACTCCATGGACTGTTGCCCACCAGACTCCTCTGTCCATGGAATTCTCTAGACAAGAATGCTGGAGGGGGCTGCCATTTCCTCCTCCAGGGGATCTTCCTGACCCAGGGATCAAACCCTGGTCTCCTGCATTGCAGGCAGATTCTTTACCATCTGAGCCACCAGGGAGATGTGTACGCTCAATAGATACCACTGTTTCTTAGTTGTTAACAGAACTGAAATCAGAGGAACCTTTGTAAACTGAACTTTCTGTTCATAGCTTATATTTTTCAAGTGTTTTCATCTGATGATAGTGTTTTTATAAAATCTATTTACCAGAGGATTCATTCATTCTGAGGCCAGGAGTTCTTTGGCAGTGGGGTGGCTCAGATGGTAAAGCGTCTGCCTGCAATGTGGGAGACCCGGGTTCAATTCCTGGGTTGGGAGGATCCCCCGGAGAAGGAAATGGCAACCCACCCCAGCACTCTTGCCTGGAAAATCCCATGGGCAGAGGAGCCTGATAGGCTACAGTCCATAGGGTTGCAAAGAGTCGGACATTGACTTCACTTTTGGCAGTGGCATTGGGATCTCAGCTCCATCCCTCACAAGCTAGTTATTCTGCTTCTTTGTGCTTCAGTCTTACCCTCTGTAAAATAGAATGAACAATACCTCGCAGGATAGTTGTTAAACTTAGATGAGGCAGTACATGTAAAAAGCCCAGAAAGAGCATGGCACATAGAAATTTCTCCCGAAGTGCTAATTTTCATCATATGGCGTGTGAGAGCAGTGGTTGTGGAGTCAGAAAGCGGACTTGGAGCATCCTTTCTGCAGTGTGCTTGCTCTGTGTTTTGATCACCTCTGCTTCACTGTGTTGGTGCCTGAAAGATGCTTCAACCAGGGCTATTGGCATGGCTCAACCTAGGACATCTCACACTAGACAGATGAGATACAGAACAGTTCTTAGTTACACATACTCACAGTCCAAGGAGGAAGATAGTGCATTGTAGAGTCACAAGGATTTACTCTTGGGAGCATAATGAACAGTCAGGATCTGGGAGGCAGGCTTTGTAGTATCAACAGGGTGGGGTGTCTCCTAGCTCTCATGGAAGGGTGGAGTCGTCTTGTGTGAATAGTTTTGTGGGTTGACAAGGAACTAAAACCAGCTACACAGAAAAAAAAATCAAGAACTGCGGTTGATCCCTTTGATAAGGAGGGCTGTTTGGCTAGAGGAAGTTTTCTATGGATGCAGAGAGGAGAGGGGAATTTGCAGAGAAACCACTGAAGACCCCCCTGATTTTACCAGATGTCAAGGTGGCATGAGATTGAACCTTAGCTTTAGGTCTTACATTATCTTCTAACTATGTTTCTCTCTCTGTAAAAGAGATATGACTTAAAATTAATGTGTCTTATTAGCTACATATGCCATGAATATGCAGAGTTATTAAATAACTGAATTTATTACTGAATATGATTTAGAAAGTACTGCCTATATTCTGATTATAATGCTTTGACATAAATACCTTGGTAAACCCCACTGCATAAGTTAAGATTTTTCTTCCATTCTTACTGAAACTTCTTTTCTTTGTTTTAGAGTCAAGGATTATGTTTCAATATGGAAAATTAATGAGTTTTAGTAAGATTCGTGATAAAATAACTAACATAGCTGTCAAACGTAGCCATATAACTTTAGTAACTGCAGCCCAAGGGCCATGCACTTCTAGAAAAGGGTGAATTTAATGACATTTATCTGCAGATAGCAAACATCTGGCTGTTCGTGCTGGTTTACTTCTCAGATCAATATTTGCAACTGACAAATTATGTCGAAGTTATGAAGAGCTCTGTAATTAAGGACATTTCTTGTCTCTACTTATCTACCTCTCTTAAACTAAGATTAATATATAATTTTAATTTTTTTCCTTTTTGGTACATTTTATTAATGGGAATGAACAGTCAGATGAAAGTGAGAGAATGCATACATATATTTTTAAATTTTTTGCCGTGTGTATTGGAGTGTCTGAGTGTGTTACAAATAGCATATCCTTGATGAATCTACAGACTAGGTATGGAAGGCCAACAGTCCACTTCCCACTGTGATGTAAATTAGTACCCACTGGTTGGTGGGCTCAGGGGCCCACATAGAGGCAAGTCTGAGAAGTGATGGATGGAGTGAGGATGGGAGAAAGGGACTTGACGGAAACCAAGTACAAAGGATATTATAGGAATCCATCATGGGAGAAGAATTTTCTGGAACAATGAGTCATACTGGACAAGAGTTTGAAGGCCAGAGGGGAGTCATGTTTCTGGGTCAGGTGTGAGGTTACTGACTGTTCCTGCTCTTTGTCAGGCCCTTGATAGTTTGTGTACAACCAACACAAACACCTATTGATGAGCCCCTAAATAGGGGTGAACACCTAAAAGGACCAAATCCTGGGAGTCAAACAGCTCTGCGGTACAACCTCTCAAGGAGAGGAGGACCTGGAGGAAAGGGAGCAGATGGCCGAGGGAGACGGACACGAAGTAGTGGAGAGCAGCCGGCTGGCCACGAGGTGAATGTGAGTAGGCAGATAGCATCTGACGGAGATCACGAGACAAGATGAAGTCCCGGCTTCAGGGTGAATGTTAGTGGAGAGCTAGCACCTGTGGGAGGCCAGAGGTCAGGATGAAGTCCAAGAGCCTCATAAGGCAGGTCAGTGCGGCCTGTGCTCAGTTGCTCAGTCGTGTCCTGAAAAGGCAGCAACAGTCTGGGAAATGTTCTGGTCCCCCAGGCAGCCTGGGAAGAAACACTGGGGGAAGGAAGACGGTCCAGGGCAGATGGTGGCATTGAGACAGCTCCCGAGGGACCTCAGACCACATGGCGATTTCCTCTTGAGAACTCCTAAAGCCACCAGAGGCAGAAGTGAACCATTAAAGGGGGAGGCTATTTGACACCTTGAAGTTATATGTTTGGAAAGGGTTCAGGCCATCACTGACTTTATTAATTTAACCTTCCATGGTATTACATTGAGTTGTCCTTAGTCTTTCAGCTTGTGACTATAAGTAAAGTTAAATTTATTGTGATTTTCAAATTATATTAATAACCCTGAGCTCCTCCCTTGCTTGCAGTTAAGTCTAATGTTGCTTTTCCCAGAAATTCCTCCGATGTTACGTCCAAGATGGCAAGAGTGATAACTGAAAACCAAAGGGCATTCTTCACTAATCTTGTCTTTAATGATATCCAGGAAGGTGGGAGTATTGGTTCCTTTGCCAATGAGAGTTTTTGCTGTTGCTAAGTAGCCCTGTCCACTGCAGTGTCTATGGCTGTGGGTGAGAAAGGCCCTTCCTTACACTGGTGTTGGCCTTGCCAGAGGTGCTCCCTCTTGTGCTGAATTTGATCTTTTCCAACTTGGCCTTAGTCAAGGCTCACTTGACAGGGTTCAACAACATTGAGTGTCAGAGAGAAGGCTCAATACCTTCATCCTAGAAGAACCCCAAGATGTAAATACCTACAACCCCTTGCCAATAACCTAGTTTCACCTTCATACACCAAAGGCTGTGTGTGAGGGACAAATCAATTTCATGCACTTACTAACTCAAGTTCACATTCTCGTTAGGTTTAAGTCCAGTTGTAGACCCTCAAGATAAACATTGGTAACTTGCTTTGGATACATATAATTAAGAAGTGCTTTTAAGGTGGGATTCTTTCAAGGTCCTGTTGGGAATCGGCTCGCACAGCAGGAGATGAGTGTCAGGTGAGCAAGTGAAGCTTCATCTGTTGCTCCCAGTGCTCCCTATCTCTAGAATTACCACCTGAACCATCCACCCCCCATCTCCTGTCCATGGAAAAATTGTCTTCCATGAGACCAGTCCTTGTGACAAAAAGTTGGGGACCATTGCCTAAGGAGAAACTCTAGCTCTGAAACAGAATATGTGCTGATCGTTGTCAAAAGACATTTCACTAACCTTGCAAAAATAAAGTCTTCTGCTCCAACAACTATTTCATGTCCACAAGACTTCAATTAACATGCCTCTTTGCTCCCTGTTCACACTGGAGCACAGCATTAGTTGTAGGAATGTATTAAAATCACAGTGAACATTGATAGTTAATTCCAGCTTTTAACCAGCCAGATAGCATTGTGAAGAAGTGGTTCAGGCACTCGCTGGCTTGGAAGACAGAAAACCTTGGGTGGACTCAATCCTACTGCTTATAAGCTATGTGACTACAGAGAAGTTACTTCATCTCTATGGACATTAATGGAATTAGAGGGTTTGGACAACGGTCCTCAAAATTTATTCTTTGAAATTCTTTTCCATCCCTTAATTTGTAAAGGTACAGCAATGGTATTGTTGGTCACAGATTATTATCTTACACAGTAGAGTAGATTTCATACTAAGGACAACTATAATAATAATAATGATGATTTTTTAAATTGAATTACGGTGTTTATGAGTATATGTTGGTGTATCCATTTTATGAAATTTAAGTAACTTGTATTTAACAAGAAGTTAAGTAAATTAAATCATGTACCTAGTAGGTAGCTCTTTTTATGTACAGAGAGTGCATGCAAAAAAATACACAAACCAAAGTTCTAGCATGATTTGGACATAAAGAAACTGAAATCTAAATAAAAATGAATTAGGTAATAAGAGAAGAACAGGAATAAATTGGGTAGAAACAGAAAAAAAAAGATCCATAGGTGAAAAATCCCTGGAAAGTTGCTTTATGGTGACAGATGGACTGAATGCCTTCAGAGACAAAGCAACGAAATTGATTCTTGAGAATAAATATTGATTTGACAGGAAGTCAGACAAACTAATTATGTGAGTAAGTGTATCTATTGTATTTTAAGCAAAGTGGCACCAAAAACAAGCTGGGAAGAAAACTTACTGCAGCCAGTTGCTGATGTAACTTGGGGTTTCTCCAGTCCACGGAGATTCTCCTATCTCCCAGGTTTCGTGTTGGAAATGTCACAGGCATTTAGACCCCCTTCTCTCCTTTGGTTCCTCTTTGTTAGTTTCCTTTTGCTCTTGTGTAAATGCTGAGCATCAGTTGAACAAGGGAAACACAGCTTGCTTTTTTATTGGAGGCTACTTCTGGCTGAGGCTACGAATGCTGTGAGAATGATCTTAGCAGAGTGGGGTCTTGCTATGGTTAAATTCTGGTAAATCACTGCCTTATTAATTTTTCTGATGTATAAAAGTCACTGTTTTACCGTTTATACATTCTTTTAAAAAATATTCTTTTCCATTATTACAGGATAGTGAATAGAGTGCCCTGTGCTATACATTTAGGACCTTATTGTTTATCCGGTCACTGTTTTACTTTTAAACTAGAGACTATTGTGTATTCTGTGTCCCTATTGTTTCTCCAAGTCAAGGCCAAGTTCCTGATTTCATAATTCGAAGATCTCTATCAGTTGTTTACTCCTTCCCTATTCATAGATCTTAGCCCCAGTTCCATCACTTTGTAGTGCCATCCATCCACCTAATCTATTCCCATCTGACTCATTATTTCTCTCCCCACAACTATTTATTTCACGAGATTCACCAAAGCCACATTTGCTTTATCTCTCTCTTCAGGGGTGTGTGTTTATTTATAGATTTGTTTCTTATTTATTTATTTTTTTTTAGTGAACGATTTGAGACTAAATTGTAGACATGATACATCACCTCTAAATACTTCAGCTGCATCTCTTAAAAATAAGGATGTTCTCCTACACAACCATTATCACATCTAAGAATTCAGCATTGATTTATAATATTATCTAAAATACAGTATATATTCACATTTCTCCAATTTGGGGTGGAAAAAGTCATTTCTGTTTCTTTCCAGAATCCAGTCAAAGAATTGCATTGTGTTAGGCTGTTAGTCTCTTTAATATAGGACACTCCTGGACGATGTTTTGTGACACTGGTACTTTTGAAGAATATACATGAAGTGTTTTGTAGAATATCCTTCTATTTTGATTTGTCTGATAGTTTCCTTATGATTATGTTCTAGTTAAACCTTTTATCAAAAATACTGTATACGTAATATGCTGACTTGTTACTTTTTCTTTCTTCATGTTGCTCTCTTGGCTTGAAAGACCTCCTACTTCTGTTTTGCAAACCCATTTTAGTTAAATTCAGAAAAATTGTTATGTGACCCTGTTACTGTACTAGGTGATCTGGTTGTGTGATGGGAACATGAAGGGTATCCTTCCAGGGAAACTTTATGGTACACACCCACCCTCCAAGGAATCTTTGATTAATACTGTTTCCAGTGATCTTGTCTGCCTGAATTTCTATAGCACTATCAATGGCCTATTAACCATAAGATTAATTTGATTACTTATTTTCAACCTTGTAATATGGTATAATGTGTTAGTATATAATACATTAGTGTATATGAATGTATTGAACAAGTTTCCTTGTCCAGTAAGACTCTGAGTTCCCCTTAGGCAGATGTATGCCTTTTCCCATTTTTTTCTCTTGTTGGTTATAGAACTCAGCACTGTGATAGACCAAAGGCAGTGTTTAAGAAACATTTTTTGAGTTTATTCTGGTAATGGCTTCTTCATTTGAAAGCCTTTTGCCTCTTTTTCAAATGAAGGTAATTCTTAACAGTCTTCTGCATTGAAAAGAAGTTGTGGCATAGATAATACAATAATATATAGCTTTGGAATGCATTACATGACTCTTGAAAAATCATCCTTTTATGTCATCCTTATTATGTTTGCCTAAGACCATGATCACTTTGTGTTCCTTGAGTATACATTTGAACACTGTGGAAAGATAATCAGAAGTGTGTTGAGTGATTCAGATTTTTAAATTAACCATGGGTGATCATCAAAGCAAATAATCCACACCTGCAAAATTAATCATTTAAACCCTTTGTCTACATGTAAGATTAGATGGTTGAACCATTATGCTATTCTGTACAGGAATCATTCTTCTCATGGAGCTATTTATCATCTGTCTGTGTATGTTGGTTAACACATTTTCCTTTGGAAATAAAAAAGACAACACAGAATGCAGAGAATTATAATATTGTCACATCCATGTTGAACAGAATCCAGTGGGGAGGCTGGTATTTTTATAAAAGGTTCTTAAATTTTGCATTGTGCTTTATTATTCTACATTGCGGGAAAAACATGGTTATAGTCATGGGCCGACTGGATCACTCCAGTTTCCCCAAAGCCCTGATATCGTCTGCCCCATAAAGAACTAATCAATTAGTAAAAAGTGAAACTTTGATGCTTTACTATTTGCCTGTTTATTCAATTATTTATTTATTTATTTGGGATCCACCATGCACAGAAGCTTTGCATGATGCTCTGAACAGGGAATTCTACAAAGCCTGTATTTTCTCCCATTTTGTGCATTAGGGGCCATTGTAGGCTGCTGTGCCAGGTCTCTTGATTGCTGGCCATCTGGCACAGCCATGGCCTCTGAGTCTTAGAGCCACAGAGCCCCCAGCATGAATTTACCGCCCATTCTGGTATAAAACAACCATTTGGCTAACTTTGATGATTTTTATACTGTCAACTACCCCCTGGTCTGCCTTGACTGTCACAAATTCATCTGTGGTTTGGTCACTGGAAAATAAGCTTCAAGGTATTTAATCATATGCTTCTGGTTACATCCAAACAGTATGTGTTGCATTTGAATTACTGGAGCTTAATCAAGGAGCACATGTGAAAATATTCTATATGGATATTCAGAATGGGTCAAAATAGCCTTGTTGAGTTATTTTAGTAATAAGTTAGATGTGGTTTTAAGAACAGTGAGTCCATGGATTGTAATTAGAAGAGTTTAATATTCACAAGGATGGAGTGTCATAGTTTCTAAAGGATTGCCATCATACTTATGCCTAACAAACATATTCTCAATGAATATGTTAAGGCAATATTAATTTGCTAAACAAGATGGTGATTATAAGCAACAATTAATTAAAATGATTTCAAAGACTTCTGCAAACAAAGCACATTGTATAAACAAACCTTTGAATTAGAATGGGCCCATAGGCCTAGCTATGTCAAAAAATGTGATCATATCTAAAATTTCTGACACTAGAAAAAGAAAAATCTCATTCATCTTAAACCTTTTTAAAGCCTCTAAAACTTCTTGCCATTGGGTACCATCCTTTTTTCCTCAGTTCCATTGAGATATAGTTAACATACATCACTGTATGATTTTTAAGTATACAGCATAAAGGTTTGACTCATATATATATGTATATATGTATTATGTACATAGTGAAATTATTACCCCAATACATTTGGTTAACATTGTCTCTAAAGATACAATACAAAGAAATGGAAGAAAAAGGGAAAACATTTTTTNTTTTTTCCTCAGTTCCATTGAGATATAGTTAACATACATCACTGTATGATTTTTAAGTATACAGCATAAAGGTTTGACTCATATATATATGTATATATGTATTATGTACATAGTGAAATTATTACCCCAATACATTTGGTTAACATTGTCTCTAAAGATACAATACAAAGAAATGGAAGAAAAAGGGAAAACATTTTTTCCTTGTAATGAGAACTCTTAGGATTTACTCTCTTAACATCTCATACACAACAGTGTGTGTGTGTGTGTGAGTTGCTTAGTCATGTCTGCCTCTTTGTGACTCCATGGACTCTTCTGTCCATGGCTCTTCTGTCCATGGAATTCTCCAGGCAAGAATACTGGTGTGGGTTGCCATTTCCTTTTCCAGGGGATCTTCCTGACCCAGGGATTGAACCTCGGTCTCCTGCATTACAGGCAGATATTCTTTACTATAGAACAGTGGTAACTATAATTATCATCTTGTGCATTACATCTCTAGTACTTATTTATCTTTCATTGGAAGTTTGTATCTTTTGACCACTTTCTTCCAGTTTCTTCTCCTCCACCCCCATCTCTGATAACCACAAATCTGATCTTTTTTTCATAATTGGCTGAATCCTTACCCTAATAAATCTGAGAAAGTTTTATGGAAATCTTATGGATTTGTCAAATATTCAGCAAGTTTATAGATTAGAAATAAACATGTATACCAAATTGATATAAATAACTGTAAATTATTTTTAAAATCTACCCTGGGGGATATATTTAGAATTTTTTTCGTCTCTATGGGGCACACTGATATGGATGCTTAGCACTAAAAATATGTATTCAGAAATTTATTTTGTGAGGTAATTAGTGAATTTTAATTCCCTAAACTCACCTTTTCTCTAACAAAAAGTACTATGTATGAGAATTTGAGCATCTAATATGTAATTTACTTTAAGTAGCACAGAGACTGTTAAAAATGGAAGAGATCTTCAAAAGCAACTGGCAGAAAGTCTTTATTTTATAGGTGAGGAAACTTAGGACTCAGTAGCTGAAAGAACTTGTCCAGGATTTTAACAGAGACAGAGTCGAGATTTGAACTACAGTTAGACTTCCCTGGAAGCTCAGGAGGTAAAGAATCTGCCTGCAATGCAGGAGACCTGGGTTCAATCCCCTGGATTGGGAAGATTTCATGGAGAAGGGAATGCAGCCCACTCCAGTATTCTTGACTGGAGAATCCCATGAACAGAGGAGCCTGACAGGCTACAGTCCATGGGATGGCAAGGGTTAGATGTGACTGAGTGAGTAACACTTTGACTTTTGACTTCCTATATCTTATTATTCTTCCCACATTCCAAGAGAAAGCAGAATATTTTAAATAATGTTGTGGTTACTGAGGACTACCTCAGCAAGGAGACAAGTAACCAAGCTGTCACTTTCGAACTTGGTTTCTAATATCTTTTCTTGCTTCCTACCCTTTGTTGCAGTATGGATAACAGTATTTCTTCAGGCTTGGAATAATTTATTTTTCTTTGTTATTTTAAATTCAGTGGAATGTAAGAATGCATTTATTATTGATACAAACTTTTTATTTAAATATTTATTTACAGTTATCTGTAACTTTAATATTAGTCAAAATACTGCAAAGCATATTTAATTTATTCCAATAAGGATGAATTGAATGATCTTCCTCTATGAGAAGGTTGTGCGTTAGTCGCTCAGTCGTGTCCGACTCTTTGTGACCCCATGGACTGTAGCCCTTCAGACTCTTCTGTCCGTGGAATTCTCCAGGCAAGAATACTGGGGTGGGTGGTCATTTCCTTCTTCAATGGGAAGCTTGCAATCTACTTATAAATAGATATTAAACATATTTGTAAATGGCAATATATTTAGATCATTCTTCCCTTTCTTTCATCATCCACACTCAATCCGTCACCAAACTCTGTTGATTTTTACCTCTTAGGTATGTGGCAATATATACCCCTCCTCCTTCCCCTTCCCTCTAAACTGCTCTAATTCAGGCTGTATCCCCCCTGGGCTGACTTTTGCCACAACTTTTTAACTGTCCACCAATCTCTTTCCTCCTCTCTTAATCCCATGCAGTCCAGCTTCTTATCATCGTCAAATTATTTTTTAAAAGTTTTCCTGTCACTGCATGGCTTAAAATCTGTCATTTGCTCCCATTGTTGAGCGGCTGAAGTTCTAGCTCCATTTCATCCACTCACAGCGTCCTTTGCTTCTTTATCTCCCTGTTCTACCTTTCCCCCCAATCTGATCCTCAATACCTAACACACCAGCTGCACACTCCACGTCTCTGTTCCTGTGACCTTTTGGACTTTCTTTCTAGTTCCACCTCCTCCTCACTCCCAACCGAGGAGGCCAGCAAATGCCTTCATCTTCAAGATGTATATCTTCTCTCTCCTCCCTTGATAAATTGCATTCTTATTTGTTACATTTGATTCTCAGTATGAATAAATTCAGGAACATGTTTTTTGGCCGTGTATCATCATCTTGTATTTGGAGAAGCTCAAATACAGTGGGTCTTCATTATTCATGGATTCCTTTCTGAGAATTCGCCTACTCACTAGAATTTATTTGAAACTGCAAAACAAATGCTTTCGTGATCATTCACAGATAGGCACAGAATGGGAAGATTCTGAGTTGTTTGAAGTACACTTCCCCAGCTGGTTTGACACTGCCTTCTTGTTTCAGTTCTCATACTGTAAACTCATGTCCTTTTAACAGTCTATTTAGTGCCATCTTTTTCATATTTTTGTGCATTTCATTGACAATTCTGCTTTTTAAAATGCAACCCCACAAAACATAATGATAAAGTGCCTCATGGGGAAAATGTGTATATTAAAGAAGTTCAAACAGGATCTATAATACTGTTGGCTCTGAATTCATATGTTAATAAATCAAGAATATAAATTAAAATGAGGTGGCTTTAAACAGAAACACACATAAACCAAAGTTATGTGTTGATTGGTTGAAAATGTTGTGCCCAGGAGCCGGCAGGAACTTAACCCTGTGTTTTACCTAGCTTTCAGTGTTTGCAATGACTGTATTACAGACCTACTGTGAATAATGAGAGCTCTCTGTAGATATTTGGTGGAAGGTCAGATGACTAAATGAGAACCATTCATAGCTCTCCTCCCTTCCAGTTTAGGGGTTCATGAGAAGATCAGTTTCATTCTAACAGTCTCAATGAGGAGACCTGCTGAAACGCCTTTTTACAAATATGGATAGTCATTTTACCCTTTTCTCAGATTGAGTAACACAACACACTTGTGAGTTAACATGGTACAAGGAAAGAGAAAGGAACCAGGCATTGAAGATCTAGTTTAAGCCCTGCACTGTTCCCTTGGATGAATCATTCTTTAAGATTATTTGATCGTTCATAAAATGGATGTGAATAATATCTGCCCTACCCTGCTTACCCTATCGTGGAGAAGAAGGAGTGAAGAATAAGATAACTGATGTGTAATTTCAACTATGCTGCATAAACTTGAAGATACATTATTACCATATATTCACTGCTTGACGGGAATGAATAAGGCCCAGTCTTTGCTGCAGCAACTGCGTTTCTAACTTTGCCCACCCCCCAACCCCCTTTGTCATTCTTTTTTTCCTGGCATCTTTTTTTGGGGGGGGNTTATTCACACTCTCTACTTAAGAAGAAAGACTACCTTCATAGAAACAGTCCATTAAGCATTTTGTACGGTATATACAATATACTTTGGTTCATACTTACAGGCCGACTTTGCCTTACAGATTTCCACTGGCGAACTCCTGTTAACTTATCCTTTGACCTGGGTCCAGCCACACAAGAAAGGACAGACTGGTTCACTAATTCATTGAATAAGTAGTTATTGAGCATCTCCTCTGTGCCAGGCACGATGATCAGAGATGGATTTGGAATGATGAGCAGGGAGAGAGTGATGCCGCTGTCCTGGTCCACCAGGGGTGAACTCTCAATAGTTAGCCGTGATAATAAAACAAATGGGAAGTGAAGGAGAGAAATGACACCTTACCTAGAGGTGGGCTTGAAGGAAGTAGTGGTGTCCTGAAGAAGTGACCCATGATCTGACATCCAAAGTATTTAGTGGGAGCTAACTTGATGAATGAAGTGGGAATGGAGAGAGGCGAGAGTTCTGAGTGTCTCAGATGAGTGTACAGCCTGTACCAAAGCCCAGTGGCAGGATGGAATGTGACATATTTAAGGAACTGAAAGTAACTTGTACAGCCAAAGAGCAATAAGGACATGGGAGCTTGGTAGGTGGAGAAGAAGCTGCAGATAAGACGAGCAAGCAGATCCTCAGGGTCTCAAAGGCAGGCTTTGGTCCTTGTCTTACAAGCTGTAGGAAGCCATTCAGGGGATTTAAACATGGAACTTCCATAAACGTATTTGGATTCTAAAAGGATCACTCAGCCTCCAGATGAAGAATGGATCTTAGAGGGGTAGAAGTAACCTAGGTAGTCTCACATAGGAAGTTATTATAATTATCTGGGAAACTACTAAATGTATGAAGATTTGCTCTAAAACTTATAATTTAAAAAGCAAATGGTTCAAATAAAGTTAAATTTCTTGCCTTTAGTTTGAAAAGCTGAGTTAATAAGTATTGCCTTCATACTGATGGCATAAATTTTTAAATAATGTTCATAGCCAAATAGTTATATTTGGTAACACCTAAAGTATATAATGATACTGTATATAAAGACTCTGATGCTGGGAGGGATTGGGGGCAGGAGGAGAAGGGGACAACAGAGGATGAGATGGCTGGATGGCATCACCGACTCGATGGACGTGAGTCTGAGTGAATGGGAGTTGGTGATGGACAGGAAGGCCTGGTGTGCTGCAATTCATGGGGTCGCAAAGAGTCGGACATGACTGAGTGACTGAACTAACTAAAGGATATAAAAAAAGGTTGTTTGCTTGCCAGTAAAATTCTTGAAGTGGAGTGAAGTGAAAGTTGTTCAGTCGTGTCCTACTCTTTGCGACCCCATGGGCTTCACTTTCTAAGGATAGAAAAGCACTTAAGAATTTAAAACGGGGGGCTATGCTTGGTTGTGATAGTGAACATTTGAAGTTACTGTTTTGGAAAAAGAACTCAGGCTGCAGAACCTGTGATCAAGAAGGGGGATGGGTTTGTTTAGAGAAACAACAAGAATCAAATTTCTTGTCATCTCATAAAATGTTAGTAGTGAACTTCCAAGTTAAAAATAATTTTTTAGGATTGAGTTGAGGAAAACGAGCCAGCCAGAGTTTTAAACAGACCAAGATATATTCTTAGTGGATGAAGAAGCAGGTTAGCATTCTAGATGCTGGTAACTATTTTGAGCCCCTGATGCCAGAAAATTGTTCAGTAAAGAAATAATTGTGGGGAAGGAATGATCTCAGTCCTATGTCCTATGAAATTTGATGTTGTTGTTTTGTCACTCAGTCGTGTCTGACTCATTGTGACCCCATGGACTGTAGCCCTCCAGGCTCCTCTGGCCATGGGATTTCTCAGGCAAGAATACTGAAGTGGGTTGCCATTTCCTTCTCCTGGGGATCTTCCCAACCCCAGGATTGAACTGATGTCTTGTGCTTGGCAGGTGGATTCTTTACCACTGAGCCATCTGGGAAGCCCATGAATTTTTTTATAATGTATCCATTTTAAATGATTGAGCAAATAAAGCGAAACATGCTTTTTTCCCACTATGTTCAGCCTTTCTTGGCAGATTGCAATCTCTGTACTCTCTTAGCTTCCTCTCTCTACTGTCTGCACAGAGGAAGCAGGGTAAATCAGATGTCTGGTTGTAGCTGTGGCTCCTTTATTGCTTGCACTTCTGCACAGCTCTTCTTGTGGTCTTCTAAATGCCTACTGAGGGGAGTGCTTTAGCTGAAGACAGGCTGAGCCTAGATTTCGTCTAGAATGCAGTGGTCACAGCTGTTAATGAAGAGTTCAGAGTGTTTAGGGCTCAAAGTCTTGGCTTGCTATAGCCCTCTTTCAGGATCTACTAAGGGATTAAGCTTCTCTTCCAGTCTTAACCCCTATCTTGCTCTCATTTTAACTCTCTTGACAAGGGAGGGGCTCTTCTGTCTTTGTAGCCTCAGTTTTAAATCAGCATGGTGTCATCTTTGTAAAGCTATGCCTGAAGTTTGATAAATTAACTTTAAAGGTGACACCATGCATATCTGGTAGAAATACGGTTTTGTAGAAAATTGTATAATCCTCACAGTTAGACATGAAGAAAGGGATGAATATAGCTCTTTGCCAATAATCGTTGTAATAAAGCGCTTAGAGTGTGATCCTATTATTTGAATTTTCCTTGCCTTACTGTGCATTTTTTAGTACTATGCTACAGAATATTATGAGAATGCTGCAAGCTCAAACTCATGTTTGCACAAAGTGAGGCTTAGATCTTTGAAAGAAAAAACATACATTACAGTGAGAGAACTGTAATATCAAACACTCAGACTCGTTCAGTATTATATACTGTGTGAAAACTAGGACCTATTTTATTATTTTGTTTTGCTAACTGTAGAAAAAAAATTAAGTGGTGGATGTGACAAAAACATTAAAATATCACTTTGTCTTCCTAGTTATCCTAAGAAGATCTTTCTATTATGTCTTCCTTTGTTCATTTATTGCTTTGTGGTCTTCTCAAAAGGAAAGCTTTTGGCTAACGCACTCATATAATTTGGAAGATTTCTCTTTGTTCCAGAGGATATTGGAAAGACTCTATTCCTTTTTCCAGCGTCTGACTTTAAAGATAAATTGTGTTTTTGTAATAATAACAGTATTGTCAAATTTTTATACTGCTTCTGGAGAACAACAAAGAGGGGTGTTTATTAGCATCCCCGTGAAATTTCCAGCAACTGCAATCATTCCCTATTTTGTAAAAAGAAACAAACTAGTTAGGTCAGATTTATCTCTAACAGCAGACTAAAATCCATTCTCATTTCTAAGTAGGTGGCCTTGTGCTGAGTCTGCTTTCATAATACGAATATGTTTTCTCTGTCTCTTTGGGGTCCCATATGACTCTTTCCTTCCAGCGTGTGTCAAACTACCCTCGTCACTGCAGTAACAGAAAGCATCTAGGGATCAGACTTCGTATACTGACTTAGGTAGTGACTTCCACCTCCTGGGCTTTACCCCAGCGTGCCTGCTCACACTGCTATCATGGCCCTACCTCATTCAAACCACATTTTTCTATTTGTCTTGACTCCTGCTCTCCCCGGGTCTCAACAGTGTTGACTCCTTGAAGACAAGATTTTTTAAATATTTGCTTGTTTACTTGTAGTATTTTAAAAAATATTCTGCTCTACGCACACTGTCTTGGGCACAGTAAACACTGGATGAATATCGAGTGAAGTAGGGCCATAAAGGAGAGAAGGAAAAAGAGAGGGAAAGAGAGAAGGGAAGGAGAAAGAGGGAAGGGAAGGAAAAAGAAAGGAAGAAAAGTAGGGAAGAGGTATGGAAGGGACAAAAGGATGGACTAGTCTGCTGCTTACTACCTATGGGGTTGTTTGCCTGAGCCTCTCAGGTTTTCCTATCTGTAAAATGGGGGTAATGATATTATCTACCTTTTGTGGTTGTTCAGGAAATACATGCGAGAACCTTTGTAGAATATGCAATATGGTTCATTATTTTCTTTCCAAACTTTCCCTTTGAAAAATCCTATACTTCCTCTAGAAGTTTTTTCCAAATGTGTCCCACCCAGCCCAGTTTGGAAATTCCAAGACTTCAGCATGTAGATACATAGGTTATACATTAGGCTAAATTTGATGTTCTCTTAATGGTGTCCTTCTGATCCTTCCAAGTGAGCCATGTAGTATGCTGGAGCCACATTTCCCATCTCCTGAACAGTGACATCCTACTGGTAAATTGAAATTGGCTTAGAAACTGACCAATGTTTTCCTAGGATGTTAGACACTTGCCAGCACAGCACTGCCCTAATCCTTCCTGCCTCCGTCTTACAGGTGGTCCTTGGGCACGGGCAAGAGGTGTCCTATTTGTGACTGTCTCGTATGGTAATTCAATACATGTAAATGTTGCCAGCAATGATCTGACAGTAACAAATAAAAATGAAATAAATGTATGGCAAAGATAAAGCCAAGGAATTCAAGGAGAAATATGTTACCCCAAGTCTCAGAAATATCTGCCTTTTTAGACTGGACAATTAATGATATACGTATTGAATTTTTAAGCACGTTGTAGTTATTAAGGGCACCTGTAATACTATTACTGTATTATTAAATATTTCTGAATATCTTGATTTTTTGATCCGCTCATTCTCTTGAATAATCCATTTTTGTCTATCTTAGTACTTTACATTTTAACAAAGGCTAACTCAACCATTTGGAGAAGAAAATGGCAACCCACTCCAGTGCTCTTGCCTGGAGAATCCCAGGGATGGGGGAGCCTGGTGGGCTGCCGTCTATGGGGTCGCACAGAGTCGGACATGACTTAAGTGACTTAGCAGCAGCAGCAGCAGCAACTCAACCATTGTTAACATGCATGTGATCAGTTCATGTTTTTGACCCACCAAAATGAATTGTTAAAAAACATCTTTTACATTTTTCAATTTATTTGTGGATAAGAGAGTTTTATTGCTTCTCCTACAGAAAGATAGATGGATTGTTTATTCCTTTTTATCCCTTGAGGGCCTTTCAACCATAGAAAAGTAGTGGGCTGATTGCTAAAGAATCCTGAAAATTTCCTGCCAATCAAAACAAACAAATAAAACATAAAAAATCCATTAAATTCATTGTCCTTATACATATAATATATTAGGGTTTACATAGGGCCTACAACAGAACTGATATGATACCATACATACTAATCACTTAGCAAGTGTCAGTTTTTGAGCAAAGGCTTTACATATTCTATTATCATTTTATCCTCACAACAAGCTTGGGAGAATTCTACAGCAGGTATCATTGTCTCCCCCATTTTACAGATGAGAAACCGAGGCTTATGGCTATTATGATTTGCTAGGAAATCTAGTTACTAGGTTTACAAAATTACTAGACATTCCCTTTGCTGCTGTACATGGAACTGAATTATGGGTTCTGAGCATTCTCTGATTCTTTCCAATTGTGTGGACTTGAGCAAGCTGCGACGCCTGTCTTTCACATTTCTTACTGTGTGATGAGCCTAATCTACCTGGTGGACTTACGTTACTGCTGAATGTAACACCATGTGTGCAGAGCTCATTACTTAGAAGGGTTGCACGTGTGCTTTCTACTCTAGTTCTTGTCATGGCTGCTATGATAAGAAAGCTTTCTAAGAGTGGCCTTCCTTTCTCATTTAGGTTAACTATTCATTTTTTTTTTAAGTTTTTAATTAACAAGAAGAAAGTCAGGCTGCTATAGTAATGTTGTTGTGTTGTGTTCCACATTTTGGAAACACACCCTGAGGTGAGCCCCAGTGAGTCCTGCCCTTGTAAAATCCACCAGCCTTGAACAGTGAATAGAGGTTGTGAATTGCTTCTAGCAAAAAAAAGATTTGACAAAGGTGATGAGTTATCCCTCCTATGGAGATGTTTTGTTATAGAATTCTTTGTCTCAGTGGATAAGAACATCAGATTCTCTGGCTGGCCCTGAGAGAGTAAGGTGTTGTGTAGTGAGAAACCAACAGAGAAGATCATGTGGCATGGAGCTGCAGACAGCCTCTAGGGCATGATGGTGACTTCCAGATGACATCCAGCAAGTACTGGCTATTCCCACTGCCATTTGAGCGTGGATGAGGACACCAGGCTCCAGAAAGGCATACACACTGGTTGATACCATGATTACAGCCTTGTGAGAATTTGAGCAAAGGACCCAACAGCCTGTACCAACATGAAAAACTGAGGCTTATGGCTATTATGATTTGCTAAGAAATCTATTTACTAGATTTACAAAATTATTAGACATTCCCTTTGCTGCTATACATGGAACTGAATTATGTGTTCTGAGCATTCTCTGATTCTTTCCAGTTGTGTGGACTTGAGCAAGCTGCTACGCTTATCTGCTTTGCTTAACAGTTTCTCGTATTATTTTAAGCCACATCTATTTCCGTATTTGTGGTACTTTGTTATGTGGCAGTTAATAAGAAATATATACATCTAATCAAGTTTCTGAATACCTGGCAAACTGTTCATTTTTTCCACTTTAGCGTTAGACCTTAAATTATGTCTTAAATTTTACTCATAATTGGAGCAAAATAAAAGCTAGTTTTTAAATTGTCAGAGGGCTAGTAAATTTTCACTACTGACATATTTAAAATGACCTAGAACAGAAACTTTTCAGCTCAAAGAGATGTTAGTCTAAACCTTTTCTTTTGTAGATGAGAAAACGGAATCACCTTTACACTGCATTCCATTGCCTCTGTGCATTTTGAAGTTTTCACTGAGATTTTTTATCATAACCTTTATATTGTTTATTTATAGAAATGAAGAAATGCCCCAAGTTGCATTGTACAAATACAAGGAACTTTAATGTTAGCTCTTCCATTATAGACAGTCACTGAAGGTTGAAGGTTGCCAGAGTGGAGGTAAGCAGAGACATATCTGAGGGTCATCCATATCCACCACCTGGGGCCAGTGATCATGGCATTCCTCTTCTCATGAGCTATCAGTACATCAGCTTCTGATTTAGGATTGGGAGACCAATGAATAATAAGTTTATCTGGTGTGTACTGCAGAGGATGCAATGTTTAGTTGAGCCGTTGACTCCTTATGCCTGTAGAATAAGTAAGAACTCTATACCTTGCTCGGTAAGGTCTTTCTTCACTTTCTTTCCAAGGAATACTGGCCTTAAAATATCCACCTTTGGGTTTTGTTCACTCAACTCACTACAAGTTTAAACTCTGCTCTTCCTTGAGACGGGGAAGCTCAAGTCATCCATTGCTGCCTCTGCTCATCTCAGCACACTGGCATGTTCCATTTGATTTGGTAGTGCTGAAATCAAACAACCATACACACACACACACACNGCTCTCAGCTTTCTTCACAGGTACATATAGTAAAAACTATGGCTTTTCTAGTAGTCATGTATGGATATGAGTGTTGGGCCCTAAAGAAGGATGAGCACCGAAGAATTGATGCTTTTGAACTGTGGTGTTGGAGAAGACTTTTGAGAGTCCCTTGGACTGCAAGGAGGTCAAACCAGTCAATCCTAAAGGAAATCAACCCTGCTATACACTGCAAGGACTGATGCTGAAGCTGAAGCTCCAAAACTTTGGTCATCTGATGCAAATAGTTGACTCATTGGAAAGGACTCTGATGCTGGGAAAGATGAAGGCAAAAGAAGAGGCTGGCAAAGGATATGATGGTTAGATAACACCACTGATTCAATGGATAAGAGTTTGAGCAAACTCTATGAAATAATGAAAGACGGGAAAGCCTGGCATGCTGTTGTCCATGGGGTTGCAAAGAGTTGGATACTACTTAGTGACTGAACAACAATAAATAATGTGCTGGAGATATGCTCCAGTAAGATTATAGCACAGTTTTTTTTCTTCCTCCTAAGAGTAAACTTATCCCCTGGCTTCTAGACCCAGAGTGTTAATTTGAAGATAACAAAGGGAGAAACGGACAGTGTAAAGAGCTATAATATATTTAAAAAATTCTTTAAAGCATAACTTTCTGGGATGAAAATATTTGAATGTGAGACTGGGTATTTCCAACTTAAAATATGTTGATTATTAAATGTTTGTTTTAAACAAGTATAGAGAAGACAGTAAAGTAATTAAAAGGTTCTGGATACTGGTAGAGTATGCAAGAGACTACAAACTCCTAGTAATGGGAATCTTCAACAGAAGATTGTCCTTGTCTTTTGCACTTTTTCCCTTTCTTTTTTTAATTGGAAAAATCTATCTTTGTTACTATTGAACATCATTCTGTTTTTAACTCCGACTTATAGGGGTTGTTTGAAACTGTGTCTGACCATTTAAGTCTTCAAGTTGAAGGTCAATATAGCGTTAATAAGTATTCTTTGTTTTCTCATCACCCGAGTCATCCTTCAAAACCCTCAATCAGGCCCCAGAATCCCCTCATTGGATGTCTCTTCAATTCAGTTCAGTCTCTCAGTCTGACTCTTTGCAACCCCAGGCTGTAGCATGCCAGGCTTCCCTGTCTATCACCAACTCCCGGAGCTTGTTCAAACTCATGTCCATTGAGTCAGTGATGCCATTCAACCATCTCATCCTTTTGTCCCCTTCTCCTCCTGCCTTCAATCTTTCCCAGCAACAGGGTCTTTTCTAATTAGTCAGTTCTTCAAATCAGGTGGCCAGAGTATTAGAGCTTCAGCTTCAGCATCAGTCCTTCCAATGACTATTCAGGACTGATTTCCTTTAGGATTGACTGGTTTGATCTCCTTACAGTCCAAGGAACTCTCAAGAGAAAACTGATAACTTTCCCAGAACTGTGTCTATCTATCCTGCCCCTACAAGTTGATAGTGCCTGAATGTACTCAATGAATCTTGATAAAAATTGTCCTCAGTTTCCTATATCTTTATTTGTTAAGTGTTATAGTTGTCATGGGGCTACCTGAGCGGCTCAGTGGTAAAGAATCTGCCTGCCAGTGCAGGAGACGCAGGCAACTTGGGTTCTCCCAGGGTCAGGAGGATCCTCTGGAGAAAGAAATGGTAACTCACTCCAGTATTCTTGCCTGGGAAATCCCATGAACAGAGGAGCCTGGTGGGCTATAGCCCACGGATTTGCAAAGAGTCCAGCAGGACTGAGGGAGCAAGCATGCACACACACACATCGTTGTCACATGTGTATGCATTTGTGAATCAGAGATACTCCATAATGACCTTCTATTTACCACATAACCTTGTGTAATAATAATTCAGTAGTTCATGAATTAAAGAGCTCATTGACCCAGACTCTGAACTGTTTAGGAGTCTTTAGAGCTGATGCAGGATATGTTTAGACTTACTGTCTGTATAAGATGTGATGGATGTACCACCTCATTAGTCCTTCAGGTTATCATCAATGTAATGGGGATACCAGTAGCATTTACCTCTTAAGATTGTTAGGTGGATTAAGTAAGATAATGTATGTAAACTGCTTTGAACAGACTGGTATGTATTCATTCTATGTAAGTTTTTGTTGTTGTTTTTGTTCAGTTTCTCAGTCATGTCTGACTCTTTGTGACCCGATGGACTGCAGCACACCAGGCTTCCCTATCCTTCCCTATATCCCAACGTTTGCACAAACCCATGTCCATTGAATTGGTGATGCCATCCAACCATCTCATCCCCTTTTATCCCCTTCTCTTCCTGCTTTCAGTCTTTCCTACCATCAGGGTCTTCTCCAATGAATTGGCTATCTGTATCAGGTGGCCAAAATATTGGAGCTTCAGCTGCAGTCCTTCTAATGAATATTCAGGGTTGATTTCCTTTAGGATTGACTGGTTTGAGCTCCTTGCAATCCACGGGACTCTCAAGTGTTTTCTCCAGCACCACAATTCGAAAGCATCAATTCTTCAGTGCTCGGCATTCTTTATGGTCCAGTTCTCGCATCCGTACATGAGTACAGGAGAAACCATAGCGTTGACTATGCTTTTATCATTAGGTGACATGACATGGTCAGTGTAACTATGACATCATTTTTAGATCTGTATTTGTTTATTGAGGAATACTTTACGTTGATAGAACAGATCATTTTTTATGTGCAGTTTGATGACTTTTGATAACTGTGTGCAGGTGTGTTCAGTTGGTCAGTCCCGTCCAACTCTCTGTGACCCCCTGGACTGTAGCCCACCAGGTTACCTTTGTCCCTGGGATTTTTCCAGGCGAGAATACTGGAGTGGGTTGTCGTTTCCTACTCTGGTTGACAACTGTGTACATTCATGTAATTCACAGTCTAATTAAGACATAGAATTTCTATCATTCCAGAAAGTTCCTTGTGGACCCTTTGCAGATAATCACATCTCCCAGAAAACAAAATCATTCTATTACTTTTCTCTGTCATAGTACATCAGATGAGTGGAATCATAGCATATGTACTCCTTTGTGTGTTGCTGCTTTTCTGCATTATATATAGTTTTGGATTTTTCTGGGGTGTTTTATTTATTTATTTATAGTTGACTTATAATATTCAATTAGTTTCAGGTACACAGCATAGTGATTCAGTATTTTTACAGGTTATTCTCGATTAAAATTTATTACAAGATATATTGCATAGCACAGGGAATTATAGCCACTATCTTACATCACATTTTTGACATTCACCATGTTGTTACATATGCTGAATGGCATTTCTTTATACGAAGATATAGTTCGTCTATCCATTCTTCTATTGCTGAATATTTGAGTTTCCAGTTTGAGGGCTCTTAATGACGTTTCAGTGTATATTCTTATATGCATCTTTTGTGGATATATGTTCATATGTTCATATATCACATGTTCTTTCAAGAGATATCTTCATTTCTCTTATAACACCTAGGAATGGAATCACTGAATTGCAGGGGAGACACACATGAGCTCTTAAAGAAACTAACCTTTTCTAAAATGGCTTTTACCATTTTCACATTCTTAGTAGAAGTGTGTGATTCCCAGTTGTTCCAAGTCTTTCCTGACCCCCGTCTGTCATTTCAGCCGTCCTCATGGCTGTGAAGAGGCTCTCGTTATAGTTTTCTTGTTTATAAATTGATTAGAATTGGAGTACAGTTGGTTTACAGTGCTGTGAGTTTCTACTGTACAGTAAAGTGAATCATATATCCCCTCTTCTTTGGAATTCCTTTCCATCTAGGTCATCACAAAGCATCCAGTGGAGCTCTCTGAGCTATATATACACTAGGTTCTCATTAGTTGTCTAATTTATACATAGTATCAATACTGTGTAGCCAGTCCCAGTCTCCCAGTTCATCCCACCCCATCTTCCTTCTTGGTATCCGTACGTTTGTTCTGTTCATCCACATATAGTTTTTGTTTCTGCTGTTTCCCAGTTGACTGGTGAGGAAGGACTTTGCACGTGCTTGTCGGCCATTCATACATCTAACTTTGTGAAGTGTCTATTCACATCTTTTGTCAAAGTTTAACTTGTTTGTTTTTGTTATTAATTATTTTCATGTAATTTGAACACTTATGTTACAAATTTTTTGCATCTTGACGGCACATTTATTATGTATTTAATCCATTTGTCAATGGGAGAAAAATCCCTGCCAGAGTGGTTTACTTATCCTCAAATAGACTCAGTGAAGTTTCAGTACCTTTGCTGCAGAGTTTCACACCAAAACCAGAGCCAAAGCAGGTGTTGCTACCATCTGAGAGTGATAATCTTTCACAGATGCTACATATGGTATCTCTAGGAACTCAAAGTCTACATCATGTAGTTCTCTGCATTCTTACACTTTTGTGACTTAATCATCCCCTTCCTACACTTGTTTTAATTTATCTGTTAAAGGTGAAAAAGAAAATCCCTGTGAGAATATGAGAGTAATTAATTTCTATGAATTGAGTATTTAAATTATAACCTTTTTTTAGGTGAGAGAGTGACTGTCTCTTTTTTGTAGGGGCCATTACATTCTATGGGTGCTTCGCAGGTGGTGCTAGTCATAAAGAACCCACCTGCCAGTGCTGGAGACATAAGAGACCTGGGTTCGATTCCTGGGTTGGGAAGATCCCCTGGAGGAGGGCTTGGCAACCCACTCCAGTGTTGTTTCCTGGAGAATCCCATGAACAGAGGAGCCTGGTGGGCTACAGTCCGTAGGGTCACACAGAGTTGGACATGACTGAAGCTACTTAGCACACATGCAGTACATTCCGTGGGCTTCCCAGATGGCTCAGTGGCAATGAATCCACCTGCCAATGCAGGAGACATGGGTTTGAGCCCTGGTGCAGGAAGATCTCCTAGAGAAGAAAATGGCAACCCACTCCAGTATTCTTGCCTGGGAAATTCCATGGACAGAGAAGCCTGCCAGGGTCACAAAAAAATTGGATATGACTTAATAACTAAACAGCAACATTACCTTCTATGTACAGTAATGTAGCTGTGCAATTTGAATGCTTTCATTAGCTTGTATCAGGGTCATTACAATAGTGACAGCTAAGAAATGTTAATACATACTTAGAAAATGTGTTTGTTAATGGTTCTCAGGCAAAGACTGTGACAGAACTGCCCCTAATTCCATAAACATAAGGCATATTAATCCCTTTAGTTGACAGGTGCTTAAATGGGCAGATTGGATGAATAATTGGGTGTTCTCCTAATCCTTAGCTTTGAATATAAATGAGAAATATACCGATATTTTTATTTATCTTCAGTAACGTCTTCTAATTGATTTATTTTAAAATAAACTGTTTCTGCAGAATAGTGTTTTTTTCAACATCTGTTGTTCACACGAAAAAGGTTGTAATCATAAAACATTTTTTAAAAGCTCATGCCTTTTAACACTCAACTTTCTTTCCATATCCCATAGAAGGACTGGAGAAGTCATCCTCCAATGATTTCATTTTAAATAACATTAATTTTTAAGGGAAAAAAACCCAATTCCCTAGGAAGAAGCTGAATTCCTCTGGAGGATGTTCTGTACCTTATATGCCCCCAGGATACAATTTACTGTTCTACTGTGACCCAAAATTTTTCAGGTAGTTTCCAGAAGAGCCTAATATACTCTCAGGAGGCAGCGCTTGTCCTGGAAAGACCCAGCTCAATATTTCTCTTTACTTGACGACAGTGAAAGAATTACTTAACATTTTAAAGAGTGGGCTGATATATTTCTGAACCTTTTGTTGCTGTCCCTCATCTGTCAGTGTGATGAAGGATTAGGAAAAAAATCTAGAGTAAGTGAGAATTGTGGCAGGAGAGACATGGGAGACATTTTTAAAATATCGGAAGAAAAGTTTAGGAAAAAAAAAAAAAAACTTGGGGAGTTCTTCAGCACCAAATGAAACCAACAAGCCGAGAGGCTCCCAAAAGGTCAGCACCTTAAAAACTGACAATGCAGCCAATATCTCACACTAAAGCCATAATGAGTGAGAGAAGGACGGTGAGAGACAGGGGACAAGGAGGTCAGGTTATGAAATGTGGTACCGTGTCCAGAGGGACCCCAGGGCAGGGAACATCTGAATATCCAAATTATGTGTGTGTATGTATATATGTATATATATATATGTATACACACACACACACACATATATGTATATATACATATATATATACATATATACATATATATATATATGTGTGTGTGCATGCTAGGTTGCTTTAGCCGTGTCTGACTCCTTGAGACCCTACGAACTATGGCCCACCAGGCTTCTCTATCCATGGGATTCTCCAGCAAGAATACCACAGTGGGTTGCTGTACCCTCTTCTAGGAGATCTTCCCAGCTTAGGGATTGAACCCACATCTCTTATGTCTCCTGCTCTGGCAGCCAGGTTCTTTACCACCAGTGCCACCTGGAAAGCATGTATATATATTTGCACCAAGTTTAGGGCTGATGACTGAAAAAAAAAAAAAAGCTTAACTTAAAAGTTGAGAATTGTGTCTAATTAAGTGGACTTACTGAGGACATAAGGCCAGGAGATGGCCTCTCAGATAGCTCTGGGGGNGATGTCCATGTGTAGAGTCTTCTCTTGTGTTGTTGGAAGAGGGTGTTTGCTATGACCAGTGCACTTTCTTGGCAAAACACGAATAGTCTTTGCCCAGCTTCATTCCGCATTCCAAGGCCAAATTTACCTGTTATTCCAGGTGTTTCTTGACTCCCTACTTTAGCATTCCAGTCGCCTATAATGAAAAGGACATCTTTTTGGGTGTTAGTTCTAATAGGTCTTGTAGGTCTTCATAGAACCATTCAGCTTCAGCTTCTTCAGCATTACTGGTTGGGGCATAGACTTGGATAACTGTGATATTGAATGGTTTGCCTTGGAAACGAACAGAGATCATTCTTTCATTTTTGAGATTGCATCCAACTACTGCATTTCCGACTCTTCTGTTGACCATGATGGCTACTCCATTTCTTCTGAGGAATTTCTGCCTGCAGTAGTAGATATAATAGTCATCTGAGTTAAATTCACCCATTCCAATCCATTTTAGTTCGCTGATTCCTAGAATGTCGACGTTCACTCTTGCCATCTCCTGTTTGACTGCTTCCAATTTGCCTTGATAAATGGACCTGACATTCGGGTTTGGCATTGCCTTTCTTAGGGATTGGAATGAAAACTGACCTTTTCCAGTCTTGAGTTTTCCAAATTGCTGGCATATTGAGTGCAGTACTTTCACAGCATCATCTTTCAGGATTTGAGATAGTTCCAGTGGAATTTCATCACCTCCACTAGCTTTGTTTGTAGTGATGATTTCTAAGGCCCACTTGACTTCACATTCCAGCATGTCTGGCTCTAGATGAGTGATCACAATATGCAATATTGCTCTTACAGCATCAGACCTTGCTTCTATCGCCAGTCACATCCACAGCTGGGTATTTTTTTTGCTTTGGCTCCATCCCAAGAAACAAATCGCCAGTCTATGTTCGATACAGGATACAGGATGCTTGGGGCTGGTGCATGGGGATGATCCAGAGAGATGATATGGGGTGGGAGGTGGGAGTGGGTTTCAGGATTGGGAACTCATATACAACTGTGGCGGATTCATGTCAATTTATGACAAAACCAATACAGTATTATAAAGCAAAATAAAGTAAAAATAAAAATTAAAAAATAAATGATTCTAGTAAATGATGGAGATAATAAGAATCTTAGGAGCTAAATGAAATTTCAAGCCTCAGAATTCAAGGGAGATTTAGTTACACCTCAGAACTTCAATGGGCTTCCCTGATAACTCAGCTGGTAAAGAATCTTCCTGCGATGTGGGAGACCTGGGTTCGATTCCTCGGTTGGGAAGATTCCCGGGAGGAGGGCATGGTAACCCACTCCAATATTCTTGCCTATAGAATCCCCATGGACATAGGAGCCTGGCGGACTACAGTCCATGGGGTCACAAAGAGTTGGACACGACTGAGCGACTAAGCACAGCACAGAATTGCGATATGGGTAACATTTGGGATTTTATGCATTTTTGCAACTGATATTCTGTTTTTCTTCCATATTCATATTTTGAAGTTGGTGTTGTTCAGGTGTAAGGTTCTGTCTGATTCTTTGTGACCCCATGGACTGCAGAACTCCAGGCTCTTCTATCTTGCACTGTCTCCCAGAATTTGCTGAAATTTATGTCCACTGAATCAGTGATGCCATCAACCATCTCATCCTCTGATGTCCCCTTGTACTTTTGCCTTCAGTCTTTCCTGGAATCAGGGTACTTTCCAATGAGCTGGCTCTTTGCATCAGGTTGCCAAAGTATAAATACATGTTTTACATATAAATATACATTATATATAAACTTTGTATGAACATATACAAGTATAAAATATGTATAGTAAAGATAAACATATTTTTATATAAACCATATATTTAGAAGTATATAATATATAAATAATGTACAATATTTATGGTTTACTGCTTGAGGACCAACATGACCTACTAGATAAACAAAAATGAATGGAAAATATCCATAACCTGGAGCATATTGTACAAATATGCACATAACAATGAGATATAATATATGACCCCATGGAATTCTCTAGGCCACAATACCGGAATGCATAGCCTTTCCCTGCTCCAGGGGATCTTTCCAACCCAGGGATCAAACCCAGGTCTCCCACACTGCAGGCAGATTCTTTGCCAGCTGAGCCACAAGGAAAGCCCAAGAATACTGAAGTGGGTAGCCTATTCCTTCTCCAGCAGATCTTCCCCACCCAGGAATTGAACTAGGGTCTCCTGCATCGCAGGCAGATTCTTTACCAACTGAGCTATCAGGGAAGCCCCTATAATATGATAAGTTCATTCAACCAGCATATTTTACATGGGGAAAGAAACTGAACATCGTTTACATGTTCTTATTACTAAATGGGCAATGTGTTTGCTAGGGCTGCAAAGGTGAAAAAAATATAGATCCGACATTGAGAAGAGGAGAGTCAAAAAGTGGATGAGTGACAGACAGGCATACAGATAAACACAGCAGCGATACACAACAGCTGGAACAGATGCTCTAGGAAGCCAGAGGAATGTGATACGTGAGACTCCATTAAAGAGAAATAGGGGGATTCTGAGTAAACAGAATAACCTCTCATGGAGAAATCAGGGAGGAGTTCATGAAGGAGAAGGTATTTGTGTTGAACTTTGTTTGGGAGATTATCTCAATAAATTCCCCAAACTGGACATATTTGTTCACATCTTATATGTGCAGATTTATATGGGGAATCCTGCACAGAATACTCTGTGTTTTAGTATTCAGCCCCAGCACTGTGTCTGCGTATAGCAGAGGCTAATAAATATTTGGGTGAATCAAAAATATTGCATTTACATTGTACTTTAACAGAAGGATACTGAGGTTAAAAAATTGCTGAACGGCGTTCCTGGTTCTCATTTATCTTTGTATCCCCTACAGTGCCTAATACAGTGTCTTGCATCCTGCATGTGCCTAAATAGTTGTTAAATTTATGACTTCTGGGTAGAAGTTGTTGATAATTAGGCTTTTGTGGTAAGTAAACATGTCAGTTTCCCCATGCTGATGTGTCAGAGCACATGGTAAATTTCAAAATGTGTTTGTCATTGTGGTGCTGGTACAAGATGAGATATAGATCTCAACTAAAAATAATAATAAACAGGAACTTGTATTTATTGAGTGCTTCTAATTTCTGTATGCTTGTGATAAGCATTTCACATGAATCATTTCTGATCTTTAAAATGAGCTGCAAGTAGATCTAGCTCTGTTTGGCAGATAACGGAATTAGACATTGAAGTGAACAGACTGGGACTTCCCTGGCAGTTCAGTGGCTGAGACTCTGCACTTCCAGCACAGGGGGCGCAGGTTCAATCCCTGGGCAGGGAACTAGGATCCTACATGCCGCAAGGTATGGTCAAAAAAGAAAAACAGAAAAAAAAAAAAACAAAGGCACGAGAAGTGAACTGACTTAATCAAGGACACAAAATTAGTAAGACCTAGAAATGAGTCTAGAAGCAGAAAACTCCTAAAAGGATTTATTACACAGCATAAAATAGTCTATGATGATATAATCTTTAAAACATGTAAAAATAAAAGTTAATTCAATAAATAGGAATGAGATTAATTTTAGTGGGGAAAATTTCCATTTTTACCTTAAACAGTATTTCAGTGTAAATTCCAGATGTAGTAAAGAGTTAAATGTAAACAAGGATAAAAGGGAAAAAGAAATCATAAATCACCATAAGGTTAATATTTTGTCATATTCCTTTGTAGAAAGATATTCTGTATACAATATCAGTAAAAGAACAGCAATAAAAATAAAGATTGATTTGACTATGTAAATATTTATACCTTCTATAAATCAAAAGAATCAAAATTTAAAAAGCAAATGACAAGTTGTAAAAAGCACAAAATGTGCATTAGTAGGTTAAGATTCAATATAATATAATATAAATGTCATAATTCAATAAAAATTATAACTTCTTAATGAAAAATAGGCAGAAGAAATGAGCAGTTTTCCAAAGAAATACAAATTGACAATACATATGTAAAAACATATGTACAACCTCACTGATATTCAAAAATTAAAGCCATAAGGAGATGTCTCATATTATCTACCAAATTGTTAGAGATTAAAAAAAGAAACAGAACTTTGTCCTGAGGAGAAATTGTGACTATAACACTTGAATAAAGTATTGAATATTTGTTGCAGTGTTACCTCTAAGAGTGAAAAAATTTTAAAAATATTAAATGTGTAATAAGAAAGGGTTGAATTATGATTTCTTGATCATAATTGTTAATCAAAATTATTCCAGTTATATCCCATGGAATATTAGTTAGCCACATTATAGATAATATTTAATGATACAGAAAGTACCATCTAACATTCTCTTAAACAAATAGCACAAACATAGAGAATATCTTTTGAAAATTTTGGATCCTGCTGCTGTCTAGCATTTGACTTAAAAATCCATGATAGAATTCCTTTCCTCTAACAGCTAGCTTTTGATGAGATGAAAAAACAGACTGTTAGAGCTTAGGGTTAAATTATGAATGCATATCATGTTTGCAATTATGTTAAACACAGCAACAAAGTGTTACATAAATTAAACTGGACAATAGCCAAATTTCCTTCAGAGGATGGCAAAGTCAAAAAATAAGAATGAGATTTTCAATGTCTCTTTGAACCCACATGGTGAGTTTTACTCTTTTTGTTACAGTTCTAATTCTCCCTGAATGGCCATGTTTAATCTTAGACCTACCCTTAAGAAATGATCTATTTTAATCATGTGTATTAAGGAGATAAAAATTTTAAAAATGTTCACATAGAACACTTTCTTCAGAGAGAAGATTTATTCCATTGTGATTTACTAAGTGTTAACTTAAGACATCATTTGTAATCATTTTTGTCCGTAGTTGATTAGAAGAGTGGAATTTTAGAGTCTGAAGGGATCTTAATGTCGTTTAGTCTGGCCTTTTAATTTGTGTACGCAAAATATGGGGCCCCCAAAGATGTATTTACCCAAAGCCAAATTTTACCTAGTTTCGTGATTTCAACTACAACTCAAATTCTTTGATTCCTGTTTCAGTAGTCTTTCTTAACCCGGTGCTCCTTCTTGCAGAGTAAATATGGGCTTGTTTTCATTTTGCACAAAGTCCAATCTCAGGTGTTCAAAGGAAATGATATGTTTTATAAGAAATGATGGAGTCTTTCTTAGAACCCTGTGATATTTGAACAAGAAATTAAACTCCACCTCCCTTAAAAAAAATACACACACAACCCCAAACATCACTTGGGGATTCAACAGATTTTATTTTCCTGAATGGAGTCATCATAGTTATGATAATTAACTACATTAAAAAATCTACATCAAAAATGTAGATTTAAAAATATAATATTTTATGTATAACTGAAAAACTTCTGGCTGGATACTGCCTTCCAATTACAGTTCTTTAGGGAATGTGGTGACCTGCTCATCCATTTTGCATCTTCTCACAGCGTAACATTAATCAGAAAATTACAGTTCCGGAGGGAAGTTGTCTGGGAACATGGTGTTCAGTACAGATGGGGTGGGAGCACAGGAGAAAGGAGAGGAAGAGTCAGCCGGCTCCTTCACCTGGGAAATCTCAGGACTCGGTGAGGAGTCCTCAAGTCATGTGGATGGAAAGGACACAGTTCAATACAAGTCTTAAGCCTCTCAGAGCCCAGTGATGCATTTCTGTTATCTTGCTAAGCTACAGCAATTTTCATTGCCTTTTAAAGGGAAGAAGAAAAAAAAAAAGAGTGCTCTGCTTTTATTTGGAATCAAGGGCACACCATTTCCCGAACACTGTCTTTGCTGGTTCTGCCTAATGAAGCAGTTTAGGTGCCACGTGACTAGAATAGCTGGAGTTGGGGGAAATAAGACCAGCTTGCAGAGCTGTCGAGATGAGCATATGGGCTCAGAAGACCTCTGATTGGCTTTAGAAAATAATGGTTGATGTTCTCTATGGATCTTGCAGGAGAATCTTACCGAAAAAAGACATGTATCATTTATGCCACTTCCTTCTGTTACTGGCAGCCCTGCAAACGATCTGGAACAGGTGGGCATACCAATAAGCAAAAGATGTGCTTTATAGTCTGTCATACTCCACTTAGCTTATTTTGATGAAGATATATAAAGGGAAGATCGCATTTACACTTGATCTTGTGTTAGGAATCTGTAAAGCCCTAACAAAATAAAAGGGACGATTTCTCTTTGCTAAGTCAGTTGACTATTAAAATTGAGAATAATTTTCCTGCAATTTCACAGGACACGGTTTCAGCGATGGCAGTCATCATTTGGGGCAGGAGGGGGAGATGCAGTCTATCAAAAACAGATAAAGAAAAGCCACACCACAGCCTGCTGTTTCTGCTATTTTGGATGATCGAGCTCATGCACAAATGAAATCATGACAGATTCATTTATATGAAATGGCCATTGCTGATCTCCTTGCCAGAAACTAGATTGCTTTTTTATTTAGGAGATTTGCAGAGCAGTCTTTGGCTTTTTTAGTTAGTGACAAAATGGCACCTGGCCAAACTGCCTCTTCTCATCCAGTTGGTGTTGCCAAGATCTTGGGATGCACACATTAAAATACATTTGCAGTCAGCTGAAAAAAAATATTTTCTGTTGAGATGTTTAAATCATTTGCAGAGTTGGATTGGGGGAATACCCCCTTTAGCATAATATTAAGATTAATAGCTGAAATGGTATAAATTTTTCAGTCAATAACCAAAGGGTTATGAATGAAAAAAACAACAAAAACAACTTCTGGGTGTTTTTTTTTTTTCTCCATTAATGACATTTACTATTATTGATCATCTCTGAAATGCTTAAAGTATTTTCATTGCTGGTTATACAGGCCAAATTTATTGAGCAACTGAAATCAATACATTGATTGGAGAACAAAAAGGTATTAGGTAATCACAAAGAAGAATCTTTTACAGGAGTAAATTCTTAAAGCTTGTTTCTGGAAAGCTCATTTTCTGTTGTCCACCATCCCTTAGGGCAGAGTTCCCCAACCTCTGGGATCTAATGCCTGATGATCTGAGGTGTCGCTGATGTAATAATAATAGAAACAAAGTATGCAATAAATGTAATGTGCTTGAGTTATCCAGAAACCTGGTCCCTGAAAAAGTCTTCCATGAAATTGGTCTCTTGGGCCCAAAATGTTGCCCAAGAGAGACAGGCTGCTTGCTTACTTGCAGAGACATGGGGGGACTCTTCTTGTGCCAGCTCACCTTCATAAATTCTTAGCAAGGAGGCAGGACTTAGTAGAATTATTATCAGATATGTAAATATATATCCTAGTTTTATTTTGCAGTTTGCTTCTGCTCCTTCTTCTTACAGGCACCAGTTGTTGATATGTTTGGTAGACTGATAATATTATTCATTTATTGAGTGACCACTGTGTACAAGGCCTTCCCTGATAGCTCAGTTGGTAAAGAATCCACCTGCAATGCAGGAGACCCTGGTTCAATTTCTGGGTCGAAAAGATCTGGTGGGGAAGGAATAGGCTACCCACTTCAGTATTCTTGGGCTTCCCTGGTGGCTCAGCTGGTAAAGAATCAGCCTGCAATGTGGGAGAACTGGGTTCAATCCCTGGGTTGGGAAGATCCCCTGGAGAAAAGAAAGGCTACCCAGTCCTGTATTCTGGCCTAGAGAATTCCATGGACTGTATAGTCCATAGGGTCGCCAAGAGTTGGACAAGACTAAGACTTTCACTTTTCACTTGTACACGATGCCTATGTTAGGAGCTGGAGATTGAGCACGAAATGAACAAAAATTCTTGCTCCATTGAACTTACATCCCAAAGCACACTTTTCTTCCTTGCCCTCCCTCATAGCCAGTTGAGAGAGAGGGATCAAGTAGTGAAGATAAACACATCAACTTGTACTACTGATGAGGTAATTAGTGAATGTGCCTATGAATTCGGCAGCCCAAAGGGCTTTGCTAATTAATATTTGACTCCTTGATTAGACTTTAAGGTGCATGAGAGATGTTTTGTTGACCACCATCTATATAGGGTAGAGAAGGCAATGGTACCCCACTCCAGTACTCTTGCCTGGAAAATCCCATGGATGGAGGAGCCTGGTGGGCTGCAGTCCATGGGGTTGCTAAGAGTTGAACACGACTGAGCGACTTCATTTTCACTTTTCACTTTCATACATTGGAGAAGGAAATGGCAACCCACTCCAGTGTTCTTACTCGGAGAATCCCAGCAACAGGGGAGCCTGGTGGGCTGCCGTCTATGGAGTCGCACAGAGTTGGACACGGCAACAGCAGCATCGATATAGGGAAAAGCATAGTGAAATAATGTGACATAACATAACCTATACATGATATAATATATAACAGTATAAATACACAAACATGTAAGTATGTTTATGTGTGTATATAGAGTCAGTTTTACATAGGTACAGGTGCATCTGTATAGAGAGAGTCTATTCTCATTATTTGTGGCAGTTACATTTTATAAAGTGACTGTGAACACTGAATTAATGAGTGCTAATTGTTCCTAGAATTAGTGGATACTAATTGCAAGTTTGGATGCCTGCAAATCTCTGGTCACAGCATTTTCATCAAGTAATCAATACACAGTGTTGTTTTATGTAAGTTTCTGTTTAAAGACAGCTTATTTAATGTCTATTGTCGATTCATTAACATTGAGCTCACAGCCAACAGTTCTATAATTCATACCTGAAAGGAAGTTTATCTAACACATGTATTTTCTCCAAAAGGCACATTAACAGCTTTCTTGTGTCTCTAGTGCTTAGGACACTAGACAGCACTTCAGCTCTACTTGGGGACAATTTTAAGCAGCAAAATTACCAAGAGAAAAGCACAAAATTGTAAAAAACCCATGGCACTAAATAGAGCACAAAAAAGATGCTTGTTTGCAGGATGAGAGCTGAAATAAAGAGGCAGAATGTTGCCTATTCAACCTCATTTGGGAACATGCCCATTGGGTGACTCAAAATTTTTGCTGCCCTGAGCATTCGGTCTGAATGATCACGAGAGTGCAGGAAGTATTGATTTTGGCATTACAAATAAATTTTAGCTAGTGGATGATTTTGCAAATATGGAATCTGCAAATAATGAGGATTGATTGTATAAAGAGATATACATTAAATTGCACCTTCTGCCTTTCTCAGTGAGTTCTGAGCTGTAGGTTTAGCTCTGGATGGATTGTAAGCCAAAGCTGGGGATGCAGTTTCAAGCTCAGAGGAGGAAGGACAAATAAGCCCCTCTCTGTCGCAGGGCTCAGCACTCTAGACCTCTTCCCTCTCCCTGGTAAGCGACACAAGAGATGCAAATGGTTCAGTGACTCCAGCAGCCCACGCGCTTGCCGGGACCACTTCCCAGGAGCCCTGAATACTGAACTGGAGAGGAAATGGCTGGAGGAGAGGATGCAAGCAGTGACTGCGTGGAAACTCTCAGGCGGCAGCATGGCCTTGCTCTCTGTTTGGGGTCAGATTCCTGTTTCTCAGCTGTAACTCCAGGCTTCACCGAGTCATTACACACTTCAGAATCCTGCTGGCCCAGCCTCCTGGAGACCAAGCTCTTCCCAGCTGACTGGCAATCCTTTCAAGGCAGGAGTGACCTGACCTACCTCTGCATCTCTGGAAGCCCAAAACTTAGCAACAGGGTATGGCGGACCCCCATAAATGCCTTCTTGATGGGTTAACTGTCTTGAGGCTTTTTGCAAATTTTTAAATCAGACTTTTCTCCCCAAGTGTCTATTGAATAGGCAGATGCTGTAATTCCTTTATTGAGGAGAAAAGGCTTTCATTCTGTAATTACGGAGGCAAGGCAAAGATCATAAGAATATTCAGTTGTAACAATTTAGTATGAATGCTTCTCAGTTAAAATGTAATTAATCAACAAATGTAAATTACTAATTATAAGTTCTTTTTCTATTTCAATGTGGAATCATCTTTCAAGTGTTGGTAGCACAAGGAGACTAAAACTGCATAAATGTGTAGGGAGAAAAATGGATCAACTAATTTAGAAAAAAAGTAAATTTGACCAATTTGTCCTGGATTGGGCCTGGACAGAGCCTAGCTGAATTCTGTGGTGGAGTATTTACAAAACACCAGCTCTATTTGGCATGCTATTTTGATGACGGTAGAAAGATCAATATGTAGAGAGAGATAGATCACTAGATAGATGACTTTGTATAAGACTGTGTGTTATTTCCCAAATGTTTCTCAAACAGGTACCATAAACCGAGTGACTTAAAAGAACAGAAGTTTATTATTTCACAGGCCTGGAGTAATGATGTCTAAAGTCAGGGTATCAGCTGGGCCAGGCTCCCTTTGAGATGTGTAGGAGAGAATCCTTCCTTGTCTCCCTTAGCTTCTAATGTTTGCCAACAATCCTTGGCACTCCTGTCTGGTAAAGGGGTCACTCCATTCTCTGCCTCATTGTCTCATGGCTGTCTTTGCTTCTTGTGTCTCTCTGCCCATGTGGCATTTTCCTCTTATGGCATCAGTCCTGTTGGATTAATGCTGAAGTTGCTTCAGTCATGCCCAACTCTTTGCAACACTATGGACTATAGCCTCCCAGACTTCTTCCATGGGATTCTCCAGGCAAGAATCTGGAGTGGGTTGCCATGCCCTCCTCCTGGGGATCTTTTCAACCCAGGGTTCAAACCTGAGCTACTTATCATTGGATTAGGGTCCCCTCTAATGATTTCATCTTAAATTCATGACATCTGCAAAGACTCTGTTTCCAAGTGAGGTCATATTCACATGTAGGGGTTAGGGGTTAGGATGTCAACATATCTTCTGGTGAACACAAATCAACCTATAATTGAGGGGCTGCTCCCTGGTGGCTCAGGTGTTAAAGAATCTGCTACCAATGTGGGAGACCTGGGTTGGGAAGATCCCCTGGAGAAGAAAATGGCAACCCTTTCCAGTATTCTGGCCTGGAGAATTCCATGGACAGAGGAGCCTGGCAGGCTAGAGTCCATGGGGTTGCAAAGAGTCGGATACGACTGAACGACTTTTACTTTCACTTTATGTGGTTCATGAAAATCTTGTGTATAATTTTGGGGTACACCCCTGTAGTCACAGCTTGTCTGTGGCCTGCTTCTCTGTTCCTCTGCTACTGGGGGTTTTCCTCTTCTCCAGCCACTAGGAGCAATTCACACACAGCTGATAATTCACACACATCTACCTGCCCTGGAACTTTATCCTCTCATCCACTTCATTCTGTCTGGGCAGGGGGAGGGTGCTGGGATTACCTGATGAATGCTTACATTTATTTAAAGGAATTCATGATGCATCTTCTGTTGTTGTTCATTTGCTAAATTGTGTCCCAACTCTTTGTGACCCCATGGACTGCAGCATGCCAGGTTTCCCTGTCCTTCACTATCTCCCAGAGCTTGTACAAACTCTTGTCCGTTGAGTCAGTGATGCTAGCCAACCATCTCATCCTCTGTCACCCCTTTCTCTTCCTGTCCTCAATATTTCCCATCATCAGGGTTTTTTTCAATGAGTTGGCTCTTCGCATCAAGAGGCCAAAGTATTGGAGCTTCAGCTTCAGCATCAGTTCTCCCAATAAATATTCATGAGGCATCTTTAAGTGAAAAAGAAAGCCAAGTTTTGGAGTTTGAAAGGGTCCCTATGTTATGTCTACTTTTCTGGGGATGTTTGTATATTTTCTTCTTCCTTATCCCTCATCCAGTCTCTTTATCAGATTCATGAGAAATTTACTGAATGCACTGTGAGGTTACACTTGGAAGGGTTCTGCTGGATAAGGAATTTTACTTGAAATTTTAATTTCTTTTGGCAGTAGGTGAACATTTGAAGAAGAACTATCTTTAAACCAACAAGTATACATCTTAAATATTTACAAATAACTCACCCTTGATGATCAAATATATAGTAGTGTGGGATTTATGACTGTTTCATCACAGCAGAGTCCATCCATGTTTGCCCTTTTTATGTCACCTCATGTTCTATAGACAGATATAATAAGCAGATCTTCATAACCTAGACTAGAAGGACTATGTAGATCTGGTATCGGTATCTGGTGCTTTTGACTTACCTGCATGGTTTTCCTTTGGTTTGAGAAACAGTTCTGCACAGTCAGAGAGTAGTACTGTTATCCTCATTTTGGCTGGATGTTGAGTCAGTGCAAACCCTTCATTGAGGTTTCCACGGTTAGTGAATGAGATTGTGCTCTTAACCTCAGTCATTTTAATTCCAGTTTTACCCTCTTTCTACCCCACTGCCACCTTTTATCCAATTTAACTCTTGTTTTTCTGCCATTTTTAAGGAAATTTCACCACATATAATTTACTTTTTTTGATGTTTTACTGAGAGCTCCTGACAGATGCTAGACTTATACTGACTGTCCTGGAGGTTATTCATGGGTGCAATTTAGAGTAGCATCAGAAAGCTAATAACAAATGTTAATTACCATAGAATTACTAAAAACTTGGGGTTTTTTTGGATTATTTTACAAAACACCCTTGGTTTAGGCTAGCTATAAAATTAGGATTGCTTTACTACCATGGGTAGAAGAGAACAGAAATTTGTAAAATACTAAGTCATCCATTCACTCATGACTTCCTTACCCCCTGGTGGAGAACTTTAGGATACTATCGGTGTCCTGAGTTCTCAGTGAAAAAGGAAAAAGATTATAACTGCTCTATTGTTGATTTTCAGTTGCTCAGTCTTGTCCAACTCATTCCAGTCCATTTTAGTTCACTGATTCCTAGAATGCCAACGTTCACTCTTGCCATCTGTTTGACCGCTTCCCATTTGCCTTGATTCATGGACCCAACATTCTAGGTTCCTATGCAATATTGCTCTTTACAGCATCGGACTTTACTTCGCCAGTCACATGCACAACTGGGTGTTGCTTTTGCTTTGACTCTGTCTCTTCATTCTTTCTGGATTTATTTCTCCATTCTTCTCCAGTAGCATATTGGGACCTACCGACCTGGGGAGTTCATCTTTCAGTGTCTTATCATCTTGCCTTTTCACACTGTTCTTGGGGTTATCAAGGCAAGAATACTGAAGTGGTTTGCCATTCCCTTCTGCAGTGGACTACTTTTTTTGGCACATGTCCTCTGGCATATGGATAAGTAAATATTTATTGAATGAATGCATGTTTTCATGCCTTGGCTCATTTTCTCTACAATTCAGTTTTTCATATCTTTACATAATTTGCTTAATCATTTCTGAAATAATTATCACCTTCATCTGATAGGGAAGTTTCATGCTTCCCTGTCTAACATTGATTTCTTATAGCACAATTTATCTTAGAGGTATTTTTGTGATTAAAACAAAGTTACAGCACACTCTTAATGTGTGCTCTTTGCCATGTATTTTGAGAGCTATGAACCCTGGTGCTGGAGAAGACTCTTGAGAGTTCCTTGGACCATAAGGAGATCAAACCAGTCAATCCTGAAGGAAATCAGTCCTGAATATTCATTGGAAGGACTGATGCTGAAGCTGAAACCCCAATACTTTGGCCACCTGATGCAAAGAACTGACTTAATGGAAAAGACCCTGAGGCTGGGAAAGATTGAAGGCAGGAGGAGAAGGGAATGACAGAGAATGAGATGGTTAGATGGTATCACCGACTCAATGGACATGAGTTTGGGAAAACTCCAGGAGGTGGAGATGGACCGGGAAGCCTGGAGTGCTGCAGTCCATGGGGTCACAAAGAGTCAGACATGACTGACCAACTGAGCTACAACTGAGAACTTCGGCAGACTGTCTCGCATGCTTCTGGCCTGCCTGCCTCAGCATGTCACAGTAAAAAGTCTTCTAGCCAGTAAGCCCGCTGGGCTGTTCTGAGTTGAGTGGGTTCTGCAACATCTGAACTTTGGTCTGTAGCATTCTCTCTCTGTGTCACTTGTTTTTATAAGACTTTGATGAACTTTTCTTCAAAACAAGAGTTTCCTTTTAAATGTTGAAATGTGGGCTTCATAAAAGTGATGTGAAAGTTCCTCAAATGATGTTCTAGGCAATAGAGGATAATATTGATCAGGAAATTAGGGATTAGTGGAAGTCCTTTGACATTATGAAGAGTATGCATACATCCCTGTCAACCAAAGTTGATGGTTTGCAGTGATTGTATATGGTCAGGATCAGTTAAGAATGACATCTGGAGGAGTCTATAGAAGAAGGTGTTCCATGGATCCACGAGATTTTTGAGGAGGTTGAAGGAGGAACTAGCCCTGTGTGAGGGATGTCCATGGGGACTTCCTTTCATGTGACTTGCTTTAGTGATAATTTTCTTAGAGCCCTATCTAGGAGTGCACACACTATCCCCCACTCTTATCCTCTAAATGAGGTGTGTGCATACTCTTGGAATCAAATACAAACTTGTGAAGAATATGATTGGAGGGATCCAAAATAACAAACTGGCAGGAAGCCATAATAGAAAGCAACGCTCTCATTTATCTTTTATTTTTAAAGCATTTTGGCTTTTTTCCTTTTTTCCTTGCTTTCTTAAGCATCTGGTCCTATCACTTAGCTTATACAATATTATCATAACATCATAGGTAATATACTTCTAATGTGGACATTAAGAGAAGCATACGTATATAACAGTAAATAATAACACTAAGATGAAATGAATGTATAATTGACACAAAAATCATCAATGAGTAATAGAAGAACTACACAAAACCTCCTTTACTTATATTTTAGGAACACATATATTTCCCCCAGGCTTTATAGGTTTTTGAAAAGTGAGCATCCATATAGAATCTATTTGCAAACTCTGCTTTCTTTTAAGATGTGGGCCCCATCTTTATTCTAATTCTGGTGAAAGTGAAAGTGGCTCAGTCCCGTCTAACTCTTTGCGACCCCATGGACTATACAGTCCATGGAATTCTCCAGGCCAGAATACTGGAGTGGGTAGCCTTTCCCTTCTGCAGGGGATCTTCCCAACCCAGGGATTGAACCGAGGTCTCCTGCATTGCAGGTGGATTCTTTACCAGCTGAGCCACAAGGGAAGCCCCTAATTCTGGTATCCTGGATTCAGATTAAAGTCCTTGCTCTCAGTAAATTTATTGGTATTCTGGGTCCTGGATCCAGATTAAAGTCCTTGCTCTCAGCGGATTTATTTCCTGATGGAAAAGGCAGAAAACAAACAATGCCCTCAGGTAGTGAAAAATAAGTGAGAAATTGAATGGGTTAACTTCATGGAGAGTGTGCCGGGGTGGGTGAAGGTGACTCTGAGATGGGGGAACAGCAAGGCTTCAAGGAGTGACATTTGAACACCCACATGCAGTGAGAGTCCAGCCATTCCAGGCAGAAGGAACAGCAGATGCAGAGACTCTGTGATTGGAGCCCATGTCGCCAGGGTGAAGACCAAGGACAAAGAGGTCAGTGTAGCTGGAGCAGAAAGGAGCTGGACCCAGTTGGCCATGGTTAGGCCATTATAGTGTCCTGGTGATGCTGGGCACTGCAGGAGAGGAGCTTGTGCTTTACTGGCTGTTGTGCTTGCTGAGAGTCAGCTACAGAGGGTGAACAGTGGGGAATGAGGGAGGCCAATTAGGAGGCTGCTGTCACTCTCCAGGTGGCTGAATGATAACAGAGCCTGTGGGCTTCCAAACCTACTTCATTCCCAAACATGCAGTTGTATCTTAGCAGTGATGATCCAGATTATTCACATGCATTGCATACTCTAAGCCTGTTATCCCAATTTTACACTTCAGGAAGACTGGATCTGAAGCTACCACAGGGACTATTCATGCTCCGATTACAAGGGTATGTTTCTCATAAAGCATAATCATTCTCCAGCCAGTCCAGTATCATGAAATCCAATTGCACTGATCACATTGATCACAGGTACATTTTACCCAATGTTGACATTCCTCAACCAATGAATTACAGAGCAATGGAATATTTCCAATGAAAATGAAGACAACTCAAATTGTTTCTTTTTAAAGATTTTTTTTTTTTTGATGTGGATCATTTTTAAAGACTTTACTAAATTTGTTACAATATTGCTTCTGTTTCATATTTTAATTTTTTGGCACCAAGGCATGTGAGATCTTAGCTCCCTAACCAGGGGTTCAACCTGTATCCCCTTCATTGGAAGGTGAAATCTTAATCACTGGTCTGCCAGGGAGGTCCCAAGATCTCTCACAGTGTATTTAATGGATATATTTTATGTTCAATGGGTAAAACATGTTGATGTTCAGTTGCTCAGTTGTGTCCAACTCTTTGCAACCCCATGGACTAAAGCACACCAGCCTTCCCTGTTCTTCATGATCTCCCAGAGTTTACTCAGACTCTTGTCTACTGAGTTGGTGATGCCATGCAACCATCTCATCCTCTGTTGTCACCTTCTCCTCCTGCCCTCAGTCTTTTCCAGCATCAGGGTTTTTTCTAATGAGTTGGCTCTTCACATCAGGTGGCCAAAGTATTGTGGCTTCAGCTTCAGTGTCAGTCCTTCCAATGAGTGTTCAGGGTTGATTTCCTTTAGGATTGACTGGTTTGATTTCCTCACTGTCCAAGAGACTCTCAAGAGTCTTCTCTAGCACCATAGTTTGAAGGCATAATTCTTTGACACTCAGCCTTTTTTATTGTCCAGCTCTCACATCCACACATGTCTACTGGAAAAATCATAGCTTTGACTATATGGACCTTTGTAGGCAAAGTAATGTCCTTGCTTTTTAATACACTGTCTAGGTTTGTTATTGATTTTCTTCCAAGGAGCAAGCATCTTTTAATTTCATGGCGGCAGTCACCGTCCACAGTGATTTTGGAACCCAAGAAAATAAGAAGTTTCTCACTGTTTCCATTGTTTCCCCTTCTATTTGCCATGAAGTGATGGGACCGATACCATCATCTTCGTTTTTTGATTGTTGAGTTTTAAGTCAGCCTTTTCACTCTCCTCTTTCACCTTTATCAAAAGGCTCTTTAATTTCTCTTCACTTTCTGTCATAAGGGTGGTGTCATCTGCATAATTAAGGTTATTGATATTTCTCTCCACAATCTTGTTTCCACTTTGTACTTCATTCAGTGCAAGAATTGAAATAAACCAATTCTTATTTAATGATTGTACTTATAAATGATTTCAGTTAATCAGTTTCCAAACACAAAGCAATAAAAAATTTTAATAAATTGCAATAATTGCAAATCCTAAAGTTGTTTGCTAGCATTTCATGTAGAAACATAGTGCAAAAGCATTGGCTACATCCTGCTTTTTGACCAGCATTCTCTTACACCATGAAAATTGCAATCAACTTTGAATTGATAAACATAATAAAAGAAATTTTTGTGTGCCTCTTTGGAAGATTAATGCCTCTCATTTTTTTTCATTGAGCTATACTTAAGGTAGGTGGTAATAACCTAATGTATGCATCAAGATCACGCACAACTGGGCTATTTAATTCTGGTATGTTGTTGTGGATACATTGTAGCAGGTTGACTGGTGTGAGCTACCCAGGTGAGAACAGGTGAGTAGTGAGTCTGACCACTTGTTCTGGGGAGAGGCTGCCTTGGCAGAGCCCAAGCTTGTCTTTTAAGAAGCATGTGGTAGGCGTCCCTGGTGGCCTAGTGGTCAGGAGTTCACCTGCCAACACAGGAAACCTGAGTTCTATCCCTGGTCCACGAAGATCCCACATGCCATACAGCCCATGCTCTGCAATGAGAGAAGCCATCATAATGAGAAGCTCTTGTACCGCAACCAGAGAATAGCCCCTGCATAGCGGTGAAGACCCAGGGCAGCCAAAAATAAATAAATCTTAAAAAAGAGAGAGGCATGTGGTTTGGGGAAAATAACCTATTGCCGTCTCTCACATCTCCACTAAATGGAATAAACATGGTACCGGCCTCTTAAGATTATTGTGAGGATTAAATAAGTGATATGTTTAAGGCACTAGAACGGCAAACACGACAAGCCCAAAACAAATGTGAGCTTTTATCATTCTGTCCTACAGTTTGCTGCCCGAAGCCTTAAAGAACTTTGCAGTTCTGCTTTTGAATGAAACCTCCTAGGTAAATCTCCCTTTGGCATATATGAGAAAAATCTTCCAAGCTCATATTTGACTTTTCAAACATAAAATGTTTGTGTGACATATGAGTTCATACAGAGGTTTTCATTACTTAAAAAAAATAACAAAAACAAAAACAGACAACTCAGAATTAATTTGTGCCTTGCTTGTGGATTGCTCTTTTTGTTTGTTTGTTTCCTGAGATTCTTTTTTTCTTATATCTAAAAAAAGAAAAGTCAATTATTAACATTTGTTAAGTTATGCATATGTAATACTATTAATTACAAGTCTTCTTTTGTATATGGATGTGTGAGAGAGACAGAGAGAATGAGAGAGAAACTATCCTAACTGAATTCCAAAGCTTTGCACAAAAAAATCAGGAGGGACAGTAAATAACCATTCTCTATCAACTCCAGTCAGTCAGCTGATTTGCCGGTGCAGTTTGGTACCCAGGCCAATTACCAGAATGAAATTTTATTTGGCCTATATATCACAAATAGTGGTTTCCAGGGCTTTTCAATTGCTTAGATTTTAGAAAATATAGAGTAGATGAGATCCTTTCATTTATTGCAATATGCCTTTCCTACGTAAGCAGGCTCTGTGGTTGGTTGGTGTTGTGGATGTTTGAAAAGTTCTAGAAAAACAAGTCCATGCCCCGGAGAAACCCAAGGGAGTTGAAGGAGATCTTCATACTGTCACCCAGAATATGGAATTGCCATTTTTGCAGGTCAAATATTGGCAGTCCCATAAGATTGACCCTAAATTGTACTTTTTAAAAATACAAAAATTCTGCTAACATGAAAAGCTGGCACCCTTGCTCTAAGACCCCATAGTGAAGAGGAGAGGAACTGTGTTTCAGGCTGGGGTCTCTTCAACCTGTCACAGCTGTGTAATTATGTACAGCTAATAAGCTTCATAACCTCATTTCAGGGTTACTATTGTTTTCATTGCCTCTATTTGTGTTTTTAGAATCCAGCTCGTAAACCCTATAATTAGGAAGAAGTATCAAAGTGCCTACTTACACACTTTTTATTTGTTTTTTTTGAGGTTGTAATTGTCTATAAGCATTTGCATGGCTGACAATTCGCCAAACGGAATGGTTTCCAAACACCCTCATTGCAGCCTTCTTGATGGTGCGTTCCCGTTTCATTCCTCACCTTGAAGCTATTCGTTTTTCCCCCAGCTTTAATTTCGCTCAAAAGTAGGAAAATGTTTATTTTCAATTAGAGTCTTACATAGCTTGATAGTCTCCCTTTGCCATCTTAAAGGGATCCGAGAAAATTAAAATCAAAGACATAAGTCATTTGACTTCTACTAGTCAAAAGATTACTGCTTTTCTCCTCTGTTATGGGAAGAGTTTGGAGATTTCTCTCCAAGTCAGCTGTCTCTAAATTCTTGGTACTATGTGCAATTAGCTGATGATAGTCCTTCTACAACTGGTCTCTGTCTTTTAAAGAGTTTCTTCTCTTCTTGTTCCCATAAGGAATATGTTGTACAAATCGAAATGAACTGATTTTGATGATATTTGTTTATTCACAGACAAATAACAGATTTGTTCTTGTTCAGTTGCTCAATATGTCTGACTTTTTGCGACTCCATGGACTGCAGCATGCCAAGCTTCCCTGTCCTTCACTATCTCCTGGAGCTAGCTCAAATTCATGTCCGTTGAGTCAGTGATACCACCCAACCATCTCCTCCTCTGTTGTCCCCTTCTCCTCCTGCCCTCAGTCTTTCCCAGTAGCTCTTTGCATCAGGCGGCCAAAGTAATAGATATGACTGCCCTAAATTTGGGAAGGTTTTAGTTCTCTTTTGTATGACCTTAACATTGAAAAACCAGTAGGGTTATTCTTCTCTACCTATTGAATCATCTGGGAAGATTTCAAAAATCCTGACATCAGGTCGAAATCCAAAACAATTAGATCAAAATCTACTGGGGTGAGATCTGGGCCTCAGGAGTTTTTATATCTCCCCTGGTGATTCTAACAGCAGCCAAGAATGGGAAGCATGGAGTTAGATAATTAGATAAATGTTTAGTGGGTAAGGCTATATAAATTATTGCTTAACCCTTGGAACAAACATGGTGCATTGGATTTAAGTGGACTTGGATCTGAAATCCACATCTCTCACTTGTTATGTGACCTTGGATGAGTTACTCAAATGCTTCTGAGCTCCTGTTTTATCTGTTGTCACATTTCACAGATGACAGTGTTGTTGTGATAATTAAAATCCAACAGATTTCCATGAATTTCAGCTTATTTCTCTTCCTTTCTTTAATATAGAGTATTTCAAAAGATACTTCAGTGATTAAATATGTGGTTTTTCTTTCCTGGTGGTTATTAAGTGGTTCATATATTTTTTTAATTTATATTATCATTTGTAATATGAATCATTCTATTATACATTTATAACATAAATGTTTAAATTATGAAGCATTATAATTTGCCTTTATGATATGAAATATTGTGATTTGCCTTTATGATATATTGTTTATTATCATGCATTTATTATTATTTTGCTTTTAATTTTAAAACAATTTTAGGAGTGCAAAAATAGTACACAGATAGAACTGAGCATTTTTATAACCCTTTACCTGGCTTTCTGTAATGTTAATTTTGTACAGCAGTCATACCTTTATTTAAAGTAACAAGTCAACATAGATACAATGCATGCTATTAACTAGAGGGCAGATTTTATTGTGACTTCACCAGTTTTCCACTAACATCCTTTTTCTCTTCCAAGATCCAGTCCAGGATCCCACGTAGCATTTAGTTGTCATCTTTCCTTAGTTTTTCCCATTCTGTTACATTCTATGGCAATTCTTGATCTATCCTTGTTTTCAGGCTTTGACATTTTGAAAAGCACTGGTCAGTTATTTTGGAGAATGTCACATATTTTAAGATTTTTTTAATGCCTATTTATGGGTAAAGTTGATGTATTTTTGACATGAATACTGCCAAAGTGATATATACTCTGTTCAGAATTAGGTACATGATATTGAGATATATAGGGCTGTTTAAATAATTAATATTATATTTAGTGAAAGGAGACTTTATAGAGAGCTCTATTAGTTTCATAGGGCTGTCATAGTAAATGCCACAGATAAGATGGTTTAACCAACAAAAATTTGCTTCACAATTCTGGATGCTAGAAGTCTGAGGTTGAGATGTTGGCAGGGTTGAGTTCATCCACTTCTCCTTGACTTGTAGGTGGCTTTTTTTAATTTGTATTGTTTTCACATGGTCTTGACTCTTTGCATTTCTGTATTCTAATCTCTTCCCATAAGGAAACCAGTCATATTAAATTAGAGCCCATCCCAATGACTTTGTTTAACCTTCTGTTCTGCTCTGGTAAGTCGCTTCAGTCATGTCCGACTCTGTGCGACCCCATAGATGGCAGCCCACCAGGATCCCCCGTCCCTGGGATTCTCCAGGCAAGAACACTGGAGTGGGTTGCCATTTCTTTCTCCAGTGCATGGAAGTGAAAAGTGAAAGTGAAGCTGCTCAGTCGTGTCCGACTCTTAGTGACCCCATGGACTGCAGCCTACCAGGCTCCTCCCGTGGGATTTTCCAGGCAAGAGTACTTAGTTACCTTTAAATGTTCTATTTCCAAACATAGTCACTATGGATTAGGACTTCAACATATGGATTTTCCCAGATGGGGGGAATGACAGTTTAGCCCATCACAGGTGCCTCTCAGGCAGGGACATACACTGAAATAGAAGTGGCATAGGATTTTGCTGGGATGATGAGTGATCTGCAATACTCAGAAACAGAAGCAGCTTCTTGACAAATTGGTGGGAATGATCACAGCAATCATAATGAAATTCACTGAGGACAAAATGCTCAATGGAGAACCAAGCTGCTTCAGCATTAAATAGAAGATACTTGGTTAAAGAACATGATGGGGATGGGAGGAAGGCTTGATCCTTGGAATTTCTTGTTATTTAGTTGCTAAGTCGTGTCCTACTCTTTGCAACCCCATGGACTGCAACACTCCAGGCTCCTCCGTCCTCCACTATATCCTGGAGTTTGTGCAGATTCATGTCCATTGAGTCGATGATGCCTTGGAATTTTAAATGAGTCTAAAAAAAACTGTGTACCACTACTCCATCTGTAAAAGTCAGCATGATATGGGATGCTGCAAGATATTTAAAGGGACAGAAATCTTTTTAAAGAAACACTGAAAAGGGCTTATTCAGCCAAAAAAAGAAATTGCTGATTGGGGATTTAATTATATCAGAGGACTGTGTGTGTGAGGGAGTTCTTAAACCAACGAGTGACCAGCTGTTTCAAAACTTTACAAGAACAGATTTCAAGTAAACAGACTTAAATGGCAGTGAATGAGATTTAGAGTAGAATAGAATAACAATTTTCAGACATAAAATTTTGTGTTTTTTTGATGGTTAAACACCGGTTCAATAACAGATGGAAGAAGCATGATTTTGTAAGAACATGGGTATTGGGGTTAGGTACCTCTGTTTTAGCTACCAGCTCCCCCATTTAGCTGTATGATCTTGGACCCAGAACTTAAACCCTAGACTCGTTATTTTTAAGGCTGAAATGAGCTACTATAAATAATTTTAGCAGATTTAATGTAAATTTAGCAGATGGAGAAGAGAACTTGCCACTCAGTAATTGTTAGTTTGATTGATTGTTACTCCCTTGTATAATTTCATTTCTTAGATGTGTCTAAAAGATGCAGCCAGTATGCTCTGCTCAACCTAAACTGGCGTATATGATATTATTTGAAGTTCAAAGAAATGATATTTCGAGTCTTTTTAGCTCTGAAGACTTTACATTTTCTATCACAAAGTGATTTTGGGGCTTAAATGCCTAACCTTCTGAGAATCCAGGTAAAACAGATAGGCTGTCAGTTCAATGCAAAATTATAGGGACTAGGTAAAACTCTTTTTGCTGTCAGAATAATGCAGGGGCTTGTGTTTGGGAAAAAGCCTGAATTATTTGACAAATAATAGTTTATAAAATTCAGCTATGGTTAACCACCGTGTATTACTGGATTTCACAGAAATGTTTTTCTATTGTAGATTTAAACTCCTTAACAGATAATAAACCCTGACAGAAAGGCATGTAAAATCTAGGGGCTCATTCATGGAATCCAAATTGACGTTGATCACTATGCCTTCAGAAATTGCTGTAGTTTGCCTGCTGGGTATTCACTCCCTGAGACAACATTGCAGCCAGTGTCTCAGCTTAGCTTTGGGCTCTAATTTGGGGTATTACACTTCTAAGTTTGAGAAAATCTCACAGTCTTTCAATTTCCCATGTATGAATTTAAAGTAGCCCTAATTTCTGGCTTCTTGGGAGTTATTGATTTTAAGTGTATGCAGATATATCCTGGACCTCACCAGCATGAGGAATACAAATGATGTCACATTTAAATTAAATTCAAACTGCTCCCTTTGCCTGGTACACTGTAGTACATGACATTTCTTCCTTCTGGATTCTTCTGGATGACCTCCTTTCGCTAATGTTTTTCCAGGACAGTGCCTCCGTGAGCCTGTGCTGCCAGGCTGGGTACTGCCTGGCCTTTGTTCCACTAAAGAGAGCTGACTTCAGGGATTCCCGGGGCTACGGTTCCTGGTCTTCACTGTTGCCATGATTAAAGCCTCCATCCCAAATATCTGCTTGTGCTCCCACCGGGGCTTCTGCTGCCCTCTTTGCTGGCCTCAGAGGGCCCTGATCTTCTCTTTACCACCGTGGAGATCCAGTCACTCCCTACAGCAGCAGCTCAGATGACCCAGAAGTACACCGCCCAGACAGACTTCTCATTGGTCATTCACTTATGCGCTCAGGCTTCCTAGATGGCTCAGCTGTAAAGAATCTGCCTGCCAATGCAGGAGATATGGGTTTGATCCCTGGGAGGGGAAGATCCCCTGGAAGAGGAAACAGCAACCCACTCCAGTGAGATCCCATGAGCAGAGGAATCTGGTGGACTATAGTCCTTGGAGTCGCAAAGAGTCGGACGCAACCGAGGACATGGGCACACACTCATGGCTCCGCTCACAGGTCAGGAGTCCACACCCAATGCGGCTTCCTTGCTCAGTCATATCGTACAGCCCTTCCTGATCACCGGGTGCTCTTTGGCCAGCCCCCTGCCTGTCTCTATCTTTCAGAGTCATGTTTCTGCCACTATTTCTGTCTCAGTTCAGTTCAGTCGCTCAGTCGTGTCCGACTCTCTGCGACCCCATGAATCGCAGCACGCCAGGCCTCCCTGTTCACCACCATCTCTCGGAGTTCACTCAGACCCACGTCCATCGAGTCGGTGATGCCATTCAGCCATCTCATCCTCGGTCGTCCCTCTCTCCTTCCGCCCCCAATCCCTCCCAGCATCAGAGTATTTACAATGAGTCAACTCTTCGCATGAGGTGGCCAAAGTACTGGAGTTTCAGCTTTAGCATCATTCCNGCCTTGATCACCTAACATATGAATTAATTTATAAAAACATAGTTTTTTCTTTCCTTACTCCTACTCTGGGTTTTCTGTGTGGTGCTAGTGGTAAAGAACCTGCCTGCCAATGCAGGAGATGTAAGAGACGGAGTTCAATTCCTGGGTCAGGAAAATCCCCCGTAGGAGTAGTATTCTTGCTTGGAGAATTTCATGGACAGAGGAGCCTGGTAGGCTATACAATCCATAGGATCGCAAAGAGTCAGACATGAATGAAGCAATGGAGCATTCACGCACTTCTACTCTAATACTATATAGAGTATCTTCTACAAACACTTTCATAACTTTCACATGCTATTCCCTTTACCCAGGAAGACCCTCTTTCATCTTAGGTCACTTTGTGAATTTCTCTTCATTTTTCAAAACTTAGACCACGTTTCCTCTTAAAAATCTACCACACACAACAAAGGCTGTCTCTTATACACATCTCTTTGAAGCTGGGAGGGATGGGGGCAGGAGGAGAAGGGGATGACTGAGGATGAGATGGCTGGATGGCATCACGGACCCGATGGACATGAGTCTGAGTGAATTCCGGGAGTTGGTAATGGACAGGAAGGCCTGGCATACTGCGACTCATGGGGTCGCAAAGAGTTGGACACGACTGAGCAACTGAACTGAACTGAAGCTATAGCAATCAAAACTATGTTATTGGCAGAAAGACTGACATACATCACAGAACAGAACTGAGAGCCCAGGAACATACTTACACAACTAATTTTTGAAAAATGTGCAAAGCAATTCAAGCCAGAAAGGTAACTACTCAACAAACAGTGCTAGATCAAGTGGACAACCACAGGCAAAGAAATTAACTCTGACCCAAATCTTACACCTTACAGAGAAATTCACTCAAACTGGATCACTGATTTAAAATATAAAACTATAAACTATTTAGGGGAAAACGGTAGGGGAAAATCTTCAAAGTCTAGGACTACACCTAGTTCTTAAGCTTGACACCAAAAAAACCTTTGAAAAATTAATAAATTGAGCTTCATCAAATTAAAACTTTTTTATCTATAAAAGACTCTATTAAGAAGATGAAAATACAAGCTACAGAGTGGGAAATATATTTGCTAATCACTAAAAGAACAGTATCTAAAATACATAATAAACTCTAAAAACTCAATATTTTAAAAATTCAATTAGAATGTAGGCAAAAGACACAGAGACATTTCACTGAAGAGGACATACAGAAGACACTCGATGTTCAACCTCAGTGAACGACTTCATTTTGAAGACACAAAACAAAACCACCACGACACATCAATATACACTTATCAGAATGGCCAAAATAAAAAATAGTGATGACACCCAACGCTGGCAAGGATGTGGAGCAATTGGATCACTCATATATTGCTGATGGGAATATAAAATGAAATACAGCTACTGTGGAAAACAGTGTGGCAGTTTTGTTATTTGTTAATTAACCATACAAGTACCATTCAACACTGCAACTGCATTCCTGAGCATGTATCTCAGAGAAACAAAAAAGTCCACAGAAAACCTGTACATAAATGGCTATAGCAGCTTTCCTCCTAAGAGCCAAACACCAAAAACAAATTAGATACCCTTCAACCAGTAAACAGTGAAAGAAATGGTAGCATTTCAAAATACCTACTCAGCAATAGAAAGGAATAAACCAGAGAATTATCCCAAATGAAAAGTAAGATACTTGAAACGGCAAAATTAAATACTGAAAAGATGGTCGTTTCCAGAGGGGAGAGGAGTGGATCCATTTTAACTGTACCGATGTCGATACCCTGGCTGTGACCTTGTACTATATTTTTGTCAGATGCTCCCACTGGGGGAAAACAAGTACGAAGTTCACGTTCTCTCTCTTTCTCTCTCTCTATTAGTTCTTATAACTGTATGTGAATCTACAATTATCTCAAAAAAATTTATTTTAAAAAATTTCAAAGTAACTTCCTCAAAAAAGGAATGTCTCTAAACTGCTATACCCCTACGTTCCAGCATTTATCCCAAATATATTCAGAATGTATCTAGATTATTAAGTATCTAAAATAATTTTTTCTTAATAAACTAATATTCTACTATGTGAAAATCCTATTTGCCAAGATCTAACAGACATCAAGTCTGTTTTTTAAAAAAATACAATCCTTTATTTAAAAGTAAAATACTGAGAAAAGACAATATGTCCTACATGAGACTCTAAAAGATACAAACTATAGAGAAAAACACACTAATAGTATCTAATGTCCAAAGGATATATCATTTTCTTCGCAGGAAGAGAAATTATTAACTCAGTTTTTTGATTGAGAAGAGTGGTAGTATTTGAGAACAAAAGTTCTCCATGCTAAACCATGAAAGTTACAGTATACAATGAATAAAATCTACTCAAAATCAAGTCAACTTTGAACTATTATCAGGCTTCTCTTAGCATTTCAAATTGTCTTATTTCCTGATTCTAAAACTCAAGCAGCACCTAGAAAATTCCTTCTATCAATCTTAACATCCCTTTCTTCTTTAAGACTCCTCTTCACTTATGCCATTATGACCCTGGAACCAATATCAAATGCAGAAAGATACAATATAATGTACTATATGTAATATTTTTGAAGCCTAGCTTTACACTCTAATACAACAGAAACTCATTTTGTAGCTTAAAAACAGTTTTACTATGGAATAGATTCAAATGATAGCCTTCTTCTGTCAAAGTCCTTTTCACCATGTTGATTTTCCTATTACATGCATCACTCCCACAGCATTTCCATAATACAAATTGGTCATTAAGCAGTAACAGTTGCAAATGTAACACAGCTCCTTTGGTGCTATGCTTTGTTTATCATAACAACAGGTAAAGCTGCTAATGGGGTACACGTTCTGTGCTAATGACACTAACAGAAGAGACAAGAATGAGAATTGCCATTATTCTCAAATGAAAGTTCATTATAATTAAATATGGATCTTCGCTATGACCTTTTAATTATCACACATATATGGTTATTTTTATTAGTAAAAGTCCTTCAGGAAATACAATTTTGAATTGCAAATATAAAACACTTGCAGTCTGAACAACTGTTTCTAAGAAAAAAATTACCATCATTATTTTGTTTGGAAAATAACTACTGAAATTTAGCAAAAAAGAAAAGCAACTTCTCATGGTTAAAACATTAAAATTATCCAAGGTTTTAGGGCTTTTCATTTTATTTTACTGAAGCACAGTTGATCTACAATGTTGTATTAATTTTTACTCTCAGTTAAGTGATTCAATACCTAAATTATTCAAAGTTTTGATTTGTTTAGACATATGAAATCATACTATCAGAAAGAAAAATAATTTGAAAGTTCTCATAACATTTATATATTTACAAAAACTATGTAACTATATTACCTGCCATATTATCTAGTACATCTGAGCCCCAATCTCCTTGAAACACTGATGTTAAAATGCTGTCAAATAAATGAAGTTCCTTTGCACCAACAATTTTGTCACGGAATAAGCGCCGTGCTTCATATGCGACAATTTCTAATACATAATCTAGAGGGTGGTTTGAGGATCCTAAAAGAGACAAAATTTTCTTTAATTATAGTAAAATTCAAATGATTTAAAAATAGGCTATTTCAACATAATGTTAGAAAGAATTAGAGAATGAGAATCTACATACCATAATTTTGGCATCAGATAAATAGAAAAAAAAAGAGGGAAAGAGTTAAAATTCATTTAATGAATGAGTAGGTAAATTTTTTTTATTATTTAAAGGATATGTTAAACACTATTATCTCTAGCAGTTTAATAAAAATATCAATCCCTAAAAGCATATTAAACTTGTTTTGGCTATAAAGAATAATGATTACATTTTTTCTCAAATCAAGTTTTAATAGTGACAATCATAGTTTAAAAAAGGAAGTGTACTAAAATATCACAATTTTCATATCATGTTTAAATTTAATATCAACATTATGTCAATTATAATTTTTAAAATATTATCATTACAATACTCATTTATCTATTATAAATATAATACACAGCATAAATACACACAGAGAGACACACTATGACATTCTAAAGAAGGATAAGTGATTTGAAATCATAAAAGCAAAACTTACCTCCTTCTAAATCATATCTGAATAAGCCAAGAACCCACTGGGTAAGGATGCAAGGAGTAAAGAAATAATGACTATAATCATCAACTGTAAATTTGGCCCGCACCTGGAAAAAAAGGCAAATGATTTGTCCTATTCTTTTAAATTT